>JAZKLR010000727.1:0-482149 GCA_037103525.1 Ganaspis brasiliensis
GTCAAGTCAAGTCAGGTCAAGTCAAGTAAGGTAAGGTCAAGTCTGGTCAAGTCAGGTCAGGTCAAGTCAGGTCAAGTCAGGGCAGGTCAGGTCAGGTCAAGTTAGAGAAGGTCATGTCAGGTCAAGTTAGGTCAAATCAGGTCAGGTCAAGTCAGGTCAGGTCACGTTAAGTAAGGTCAAGTCAGGTCAGGTCAAGTCAGTTCAGGTCAAGTCAGGTTAGGTCAGGTCAGGTCAAGTCAGGTCAGGTCAAGTCAGGTCAAGTCAGGTCAGGTCAAGTCAGGTCAAGTCAGGTCAGGTCAAGTCAGGTCAGGTCAAGTCAGGTCAGGTCAATTTAGGTCAAGTCAGGTCAAGTCAGGTTAGGTCACGTTAAGTCAGGTCAAGTTACGTCAGGTCAAGTCAGGTTAAGTCAGGTCAAAACAGGTCAGGTCAAGTCAGGTCAAGTCAGGTCAGGTCAAGTCAGGTCAAGTCAGGGGAGGTCAGGTCAGGTCAAGTTAGAGAAGGTCATGTCAGGTCAAGTTAGGTCAAATCAGGTCAGGTCAAGTCAGGTCAGGTCACGTTAAGTAAGGTCAAGTCAGGTCAGGTCAAGTCAGTTCAGGTCAAGTCAGGTTAGGTCAGGTCAGGTCAAGTCAGGTCAGGTCAAGTCAGGTCAAGTCAGGTCAGGTCAAGTCAGGTCAAGTCAGGTCAGGTCAAGTCAGGTCAGGTCAAGTCAGGTCAGGTCAATTTAGGTCAAGTCAGGTCAAGTCAGGTTAGGTCACGTTAAGTCAGGTCGAGTCAGGTCAGGTCAAGTCAGGTCAAGTCAGGTCAAGTCAAGTCAAGTCAGGTCAGGTCAGGTCAGTAAGGTAAGGTCAAGTCTGGTCAAGTCAGGTCAGGTCACGTCAGGTCAGGTCACGTTAAGTCAGGACAAGTCAGGTCAAGTCAGGTCAGGTCAAGTCAGGTCAAGTCAAGTCAGGTCAAGTCAAGTCAGGTCAAGTCAGGTTAAGTCAGGTCAAGTCAGGTCAAGTTAGGTCAGGTCAAGTCAGGTTAAGTCAGGTCAAGTCAGGTCAGGTCAGGTCAGGTCAAGTCAGGTCAGGTCAAGTCAGGTTAAGTCAGGTCAGGTCAAGTCAGGTTAGGTCAATTCAGGTCAAGTCAGGTCAAGTCAGGTCAAATCAGGTCAGGTCAAGTCAGGTCAGGTCAGGTCAATTCAGGTCAAGTCAGGTCAAGTCAGGTCAGGTCAAGTCAGGTCAAGTCAGATCAGGTCATGTCAGGTTAAGTCAGGTCAGGTCAAGTCAGGTTAGGTCAATTCAGGTCAAGTCAGGTCAAGTCAGGTCAGGTCACGTTAAGTCAGGTCGAGTCAGGTCAGGTCAAGTCAGGTCAAGTCAGGTCAGGTCATGTCAGGTTAAGTCAGGTCAGGTCAAGTCAGGTTAGGTCAATCAGGTCAAGTCAAGTCAGGTCAAGTCAAGTAAGGTAAGGTCAAGTCTGGTCAAGTCAGGTCAGGTCACGTCAAATCAGGTCAAGTCAGGTCAAGTCAGGTCAGGACAAGTCAGGTCAAGTCAGGTCAAGTCAGGGCAGGTCAGGTCAGGTCAAGTCAGGTCAGGTCAAGTCAGGTTAGGTCAATCAGGTCAAGTCAAGTCAGGTCAAGTCAAGTAAGGTAAGGTCAAGTCTGGTTAAGTCAGGTCAGGTGATGTCAAATCAGGTCAAGTCAGGTCAAGTCAGGTCAGGTCAAGTCAGGTCAAGTTAGGTCAGGTCAAGTCAGATCAGGTCAAGTCAGGTTAAGTCAGGTCAAGTCAGGTAAGGTCAAGTCAGGTCAAGTTAGGTCAGGTCAAGTCAGGTTAAGTCAGGTCAAGTCAAGTCAGGTCAGGTCAGGTCAAGTCAGGTCAGGTCAAGTCAGGTCAAGTCAGGGCAGGTCAGGTCAGGTCAAGTCAGGTCAGGTCAAGTCAGGTCAAGTCAAGTCAAGTCAGGTCAAGTCAGGTTAGGTCAACTTAGGTCAAGTCAAGTCAGATCAAGTCAAGTAAGGTAAGGTAAAGTCTGGTCAAGTTAGGTCAGGTCAAGTCAGGTTAAGTCAGGTCAAGTCAAGTCAGGTCTTCAGGTCAGGTCAAGTCAGGTCAGGTCAAGTCAGGTCAAGTCAGGGCAGGTCAGGTCAGGTCAAGTCAGGTCAGGTCAAGTCAGGTCAAGTCAAGTCAAGTCAGGTCAAGTCAGGTTAGGTCAACTCAGGTCAAGTCAAGTCAGATCAAGTCAAGTAAGGTAAGGTAAAGTCTGGTCAAGTCAGGTCAGGTCACGTAAAATCAGGTCAAGTCAGGTCAAGTCAGGTCAGGTCAAGTCAGGTCAAGTTAGGTCAGGTCAAGTCAGGTTAAGTCAGGTCAAGTCAGGTCAAGTTAGGTCAGGTCAAGTCAGGTCAGGTCAAGTCAGGTCAAGTCAGGGCAGGTCAGGTCAGGTCAAGTCAGGTCAGGTCAAGTCAGGTCAAGTCAGGGCAGGTCATGTCAGGTCAAGTCAGGTCAAATCAGGTCAGGTCAAGTCAAGTAAGGTAAGGTCAAGTCTGGTTAAGTCAGGTCAGGTTACGTCAAATCAGGTCAAGTCAGGTCAGGTCAGGTCACGTTAAGTCAGGTCAAGTAAGGTAAGGTCAAGTCTGGTCAAGTCAGGTCAGGTCACGTCAGGTCAGGTCACGTTAAGTCATGACAAGTCAGGTCAAGTCAGGTCAGGTCAAGTCAGGGCAAGTCAAGTCAGGTCAAGTCAAGTCAGGTCAAGTCAGGTTAAGTCAGGTCAAGTCAGGTAAGGTCAAGTCAGGTCAAGTTAGGTCAGGTCAAGTCAGGTTAAGTCAGGTCAAGTCAGGACAGGTCAGGTCAGGTCAAGTCAGGTCAGGTCAAGTCAGGTTAAGTCAGATCAGGTCAAGTCAGGTCAGGTCAAGTCAGGTCAGGTCAAGTCAGGTCAAGTCAGGTCAGGTCAAGTCAGGTCAGGTCAAGTCAGGTCAGGTCAATTTAGGTCAAGTCAGGTCAAGTCAGGTTAGGTCACGTTAAGTCAGGTCAAGTTACGTCAGGTCAAGTCAGGTTAAGTCAGGTCAAAACAGGTCAGGTCAAGTCAGGTCAAGTCAGGTCAGGTCAAGTCAGGTCAAGTCAGGGGAGGTCAGGTCAGGTCAAGTTAGAGAAGGTCATGTCAGGTCAAGTTAGGTCAAATCAGGTCAGGTCAAGTCAGGTCAGGTCACGTTAAGTAAGGTCAAGTCAGGTCAGGTCAAGTCAGTTCAGGTCAAGTCAGGTTAGGTCAGGTCAGGTCAAGTCAGGTCAGGTCAAGTCAGGTCAAGTCAGGTCAGGTCAAGTCAGGTCAAGTCAGGTCAGGTCAAGTCAGGTCAGGTCAAGTCAGGTCAGGTCAATTTAGGTCAAGTCAGGTCAAGTCAGGTTAGGTCACGTTAAGTCAGGTCGAGTCAGGTCAGGTCAAGTCAGGTCAAGTCAGGTCAAGTCAAGTCAAGTCAGGTCAGGTCAGGTCAGTAAGGTAAGGTCAAGTCTGGTCAAGTCAGGTCAGGTCACGTCAGGTCAGGTCACGTTAAGTCAGGACAAGTCAGGTCAAGTCAGGTCAGGTCAAGTCAGGTCAAGTCAAGTCAGGTCAAGTCAAGTCAGGTCAAGTCAGGTTAAGTCAGGTCAAGTCAGGTCAAGTTAGGTCAGGTCAAGTCAGGTTAAGTCAGGTCAAGTCAGGTCAGGTCAGGTCAGGTCAAGTCAGGTCAGGTCAAGTCAGGTTAAGTCAGGTCAGGTCAAGTCAGGTTAGGTCAATTCAGGTCAAGTCAGGTCAAGTCAGGTCAAATCAGGTCAGGTCAAGTCAGGTCAGGTCAGGTCAATTCAGGTCAAGTCAGGTCAAGTCAGGTCAGGTCAAGTCAGGTCAAGTCAGATCAGGTCATGTCAGGTTAAGTCAGGTCAGGTCAAGTCAGGTTAGGTCAATTCAGGTCAAGTCAGGTCAAGTCAGGTCAGGTCACGTTAAGTCAGGTCGAGTCAGGTCAGGTCAAGTCAGGTCAAGTCAGGTCAGGTCATGTCAGGTTAAGTCAGGTCAGGTCAAGTCAGGTTAGGTCAATCAGGTCAAGTCAAGTCAGGTCAAGTCAAGTAAGGTAAGGTCAAGTCTGGTCAAGTCAGGTCAGGTCACGTCAAATCAGGTCAAGTCAGGTCAAGTCAGGTCAGGACAAGTCAGGTCAAGTCAGGTCAAGTCAGGGCAGGTCAGGTCAGGTCAAGTCAGGTCAGGTCAAGTCAGGTTAGGTCAATCAGGTCAAGTCAAGTCAGGTCAAGTCAAGTAAGGTAAGGTCAAGTCTGGTTAAGTCAGGTCAGGTGATGTCAAATCAGGTCAAGTCAGGTCAAGTCAGGTCAGGTCAAGTCAGGTCAAGTTAGGTCAGGTCAAGTCAGATCAGGTCAAGTCAGGTTAAGTCAGGTCAAGTCAGGTAAGGTCAAGTCAGGTCAAGTTAGGTCAGGTCAAGTCAGGTTAAGTCAGGTCAAGTCAAGTCAGGTCAGGTCAGGTCAAGTCAGGTCAGGTCAAGTCAGGTCAAGTCAGGGCAGGTCAGGTCAGGTCAAGTCAGGTCAGGTCAAGTCAGGTCAAGTCAAGTCAAGTCAGGTCAAGTCAGGTTAGGTCAACTCAGGTCAAGTCAAGTCAGATCAAGTCAAGTAAGGTAAGGTAAAGTCTGGTCAAGTTAGGTCAGGTCAAGTCAGGTTAAGTCAGGTCAAGTCAAGTCAGGTCAGGTCAGGTCAAGTCAGGTCAGGTCAAGTCAGGTCAAGTCAGGGCAGGTCAGGTCAGGTCAAGTCAGGTCAGGTCAAGTCAGGTCAAGTCAAGTCAAGTCAGGTCAAGTCAGGTTAGGTCAACTCAGGTCAAGTCAAGTCAGATCAAGTCAAGTAAGGTAAGGTAAAGTCTGGTCAAGTCAGGTCAGGTCACGTAAAATCAGGTCAAGTCAGGTCAAGTCAGGTCAGGTCAAGTCAGGTCAAGTTAGGTCAGGTCAAGTCAGGTTAAGTCAGGTCAAGTCAGGTCAAGTTAGGTCAGGTCAAGTCAGGTCAGGTCAAGTCAGGTCAAGTCAGGGCAGGTCAGGTCAGGTCAAGTCAGGTCAGGTCAAGTCAGGTCAAGTCAGGGCAGGTCATGTCAGGTCAAGTCAGGTCAAATCAGGTCAGGTCAAGTCAAGTAAGGTAAGGTCAAGTCTGGTTAAGTCAGGTCAGGTTACGTCAAATCAGGTCAAGTCAGGTCAGGTCAGGTCACGTTAAGTCAGGTCAAGTAAGGTAAGGTCAAGTCTGGTCAAGTCAGGTCAGGTCACGTCAGGTCAGGTCACGTTAAGTCATGACAAGTCAGGTCAAGTCAGGTCAGGTCAAGTCAGGGCAAGTCAAGTCAGGTCAAGTCAAGTCAGGTCAAGTCAGGTTAAGTCAGGTCAAGTCAGGTAAGGTCAAGTCAGGTCAAGTTAGGTCAGGTCAAGTCAGGTTAAGTCAGGTCAAGTCAGGACAGGTCAGGTCAGGTCAAGTCAGGTCAGGTCAAGTCAGGTTAAGTCAGATCAGGTCAAGTCAGGTTAGGTCAATTCAGGTCAAGTCAGGTCAAGTCAGGTCAAATCAGGTCAGGTCAAGTCAAGTCAGGTCAGGTCAGGTCAGTCAGGTCAGGTCAAGTTAGCTCAAGTCAGGTCAGGTCAAGTCAGGTTAAATCAAGTCAGGTCAAATCATATCAAATCAGGTCATGTCAAGTCAGGTTAAGTCAGGTCAAGTCAGGTCAGGTCAAGTCAGGTCAAGTCAGGTAAGGTCATGTCAGGTCAAGTCAGGTCAAATCAGGTCAGGTCAAGTCAGGTTAAGTCAAGTCAGGTCAGGTCAAGTCAGGTTAGGTCAAGTCAGGTCAAGTCAAGTCAGATCAAGTCAAGTAAGGTAAGGTCAAGTCTGGTCAAGTCAGGTCAGGTTACGTCAAATCAGGTCAAGTCAGGTCAAGTCAGGTCAGGTCAAGTCAGGTCAAGTTAGGTCAGGTCAAGTCTGGTCAAGTCAGGTCAGGTCAAGTCAGGTTAACTCAAGTCAGGTCAGGTAAAGTCAGGTTAGGTCAAGTCAGGTCAAGTCAAGTCAGATCAAGTCAAGTAAGGTAAGGTCAAGTCTGGTCAAGTCAGGTCAGGTCACGTCAAATCAGGTCAACTCAAGTAAGGTAAGGTCAAGTCTGGTTAAGTCAGGTCAGGTTACGTCAAATCAGGTCAAGTCAGGTCAGGTCAGGTCACGTTAAGTCAGGTCAAGTAAGGTAAGGTCAAGTCTGGTCAAGTCAGGTCAGGTCAAGTCAGGTTAAGTCAAGTCAGGTCAGGTCAAGTCAGGTTAGGTCAAGTCAGGTTAGGTCAAGTCAGGTCAAGTCAGGTCAGGTCAAGTCAGGTCAAGTCAGGGCAGGTCAGGTCAGGTCAAGTCAGGTCAGGTCAAGTCAGGTCAAGTCAGGGCAGGTCATGTCAGGTCAAGTCAGGTCAGGTCAGGTCACGTTAAGTCAGGTCAAGTAAGGTAAGGTCAAGTCTGGTCAAGTCAGGCCACGTTAAGTCAGGTCAAGTCAGGTCAAGTCAGGTCAGGTCAAGTCAGGTCAAGTCAAGTCAGGTCAAGTCAAGTCAGGTCAAGTCAGATCAGGTCAAGTCAGGTTAAGTCAGGTCAAGTAAGGTAAGGTCAAGTCTGGTTAAGTCAGGTCAGGTTACGTCAAATCAGGTCAAGTCAGGTCAGGTCAGGTCACGTTAAGTCAGGTCAAGTAAGGTAAGGTCAAGTCTGGTCAAGTCAGGTCACGTTAAGTCAGGTCAAGTCAGGTTAGGTCAAGTCAGGTTAAGTCAAGTCAGGTCAGGTCAAGTCAGGTCAAGTTAGGTCAGGTCAAGTCAGGTTAAGTCAGGTCAAGTCAGGTCAGGTCAGGTCAGGTCAGGTCAAGTCAGGTCAGTTCAAGTCAGGTCAAGTCAAGTCAAGTCAGGTCAAGTCAGGTTAGGTCAAGTCAGGTCAAGTCAAGTCAGATCAAGTCAAGTAAGGTAAGGTAAAGTCTGGTCAAGTCAGGTCAGGTCACGTAAAATCAGGTCAAGTCAGGTCAAGTCAGGTCAGGTCAAGTCAGGTCAAGTTAGGTCAGGTCAAGTCAGGTTAAGTCAGGTCAAGTCAGGTCAAGTTAGGTCAGGTCAAGTCAGGTCAGGTCAAGTCAGGTCAAGTCAGGGCAGGTCAGGTCAGGTCAAGTCAGGTCAGGTCAAGTCAGGTCAAGTCAGGTCAAGTCAGGTCAGGTCAAGTCAGGGCAAGTCAAGTCAGGTCAAGTCAAGTCAGGTCAAGTCAGGTTAAGTCAAGTCAAGTCAGGTAAGGTCAAGTCAGGTCAAGTTAGGTCAGGTCAATTCAGGTTAAGTCAGGTCAAGTCAGGTCAAGTCAGGTCAGGTTACGTCAAATCAGGTCAAGTCAGGTCAAGTCAGGTCAGGTCAAGTCAGGTCAAATTAGGTCAGGTCAAGTCTGGTCAAGTCAGGTCAGGTCAAGTCAGGTTAACTCAAGTCAGGTCAGGTAAAGTCAGGTTAGGTCAAGTCAGGTCAAGTCAAGTCAGATCAAGTCAAGTAAGGTAAGGTCAAGTCTGGTCAAGTCAGGTCAGGTTACGTCAAATCAGGTCAAGTCAGGTCAAGTCAGGTCAGGTCAAGTCAGGTCAAATTAGGTCAGGTCAAGTCTGGTCAAGTCAGGTCAGGTCAAGTCAGGTTAACTCAAGTCAGGTCAGGTAAAGTCAGGTTAGGTCAAGTCAGGTCAAGTCAAGTCAGATCAAGTCAAGTAAGGTAAGGTCAAGTCTGGTCAAGTCAGGTCAGGTCACGTCAAATCAGGTCAACTCAAGTAAGGTAAGGTCAAGTCTGGTTAAGTCAGGTCAGGTTACGTCAAATCAGGTCAAGTCAGGTCAGGTCAGGTCACGTTAAGTCAGGTCAAGTAAGGTAAGGTCAAGTCTGGTCAAGTCAGGTCAGGTCAAGTCAGGTTAAGTCAAGTCAGGTCAGGTCAAGTCAGGTTAGGTCAAGTCAGGTTAGGTCAAGTCAGGTCAAGTCAGGTCAGGTCAAGTCAGGTCAAGTCAGGGCAGGTCAGGTCAGGTCAAGTCAGGTCAGGTCAAGTCAGGTCAAGTCAGGGCAGGTCATGTCAGGTCAAGTCAGGTCAGGTCAGGTCACGTTAAGTCAGGTCAAGTAAGGTAAGGTCAAGTCTGGTCAAGTCAGGCCACGTTAAGTCAGGTCAAGTCAGGTCAAGTCAGGTCAGGTCAAGTCAGGTCAAGTCAAGTCAGGTCAAGTCAAGTCAGGTCAAGTCAGATCAGGTCAAGTCAGGTTAAGTCAGGTCAAGTAAGATAAGGTCAAGTCTGGTTAAGTCAGGTCAGGTTACGTCAAATCAGGTCAAGTCAGGTCAGGTCAGGTCACGTTAAGTCAGGTCAAGTAAGGTAAGGTCAAGTCTGGTCAAGTCAGGTCACGTTAAGTCAGGTCAAGTCAGGTTAGGTCAAGTCAGGTTAAGTCAAGTCAGGTCAGGTCAAGTCAGGTCAAGTTAGGTCAGGTCAGGTCAAGTCAGGTCAGTTCAAGTCAGGTCAAGTCAAGTCAAGTCAGGTCAAGTCAGGTTAGGTCAAGTCAGGTCAAGTCAAGTCAGATCAAGTCAAGTAAGGTAAGGTAAAGTCTGGTCAAGTCAGGTCAGGTCACGTAAAATCAGGTCAAGTCAGGTCAAGTCAGGTCAGGTCAAGTCAGGTCAAGTTAGGTCAGGTCAAGTCAGGTTAAGTCAGGTCAAGTCAGGTCAAGTTAGGTCAGGTCAAGTCAGGTCAGGTCAAGTCAGGTCAAGTCAGGGCAGGTCAGGTCAGGTCAAGTCAGGTCAGGTCAAGTCAGGTCAAGTCAGGGCAGGTCATGTCAGGTCAAGTCAGGTCAAATCAGGTCAGGTCAAGTCAAGTAAGGTAAGGTCAAGTCTGGTTAAGTCAGGTCAGGTTACGTCAAATCAGGTCAAGTCAGGTCAGGTCAGGTCACGTTAAGTCAGGTCAAGTAAGGTAAGGTCAAGTCTGGTCAAGTCAGGTCAGGTCACGTCAGGTCAGGTCACGTTAAGTCATGACAAGTCAGGTCAAGTCAGGTCAGGTCAAGTCAGGGCAAGTCAAGTCAGGTCAAGTCAAGTCAGGTCAAGTCAGGTTAAGTCAGGTCAAGTCAGGTAAGGTCAAGTCAGGTCAAGTTAGGTCAGGTCAAGTCAGGTTAAGTCAGGTCAAGTCAGGTCAAGTCAGGTCAGGTCAAGTTAGGTCAAGTCAGGGCAGGTCAGGTCAGGTCAAGTCAGGTCAAATCAGGTCAGGTCAAGTCAAGTAAGGTAAGGTCAAGTCTGGTTAAGTCAGGTCAAATCAGGTCAGGTCAAGTTAGGTCAGGTCAGGTCAATTCAGGTCAAGTCAAGTCAGGTTAAGTCAGGTTAAGTCAGGTCAAGTAAGGTTAAGTCAGGTTAAGTCAGTTCAAGTCAGGTTAAGTCAGGTCAGGTCAGGTCAAGTCATTTTAAATCAGGTCAAGTCAGGTCAAGTTATGTCAGGTCAAGTCAGGTTAAGTCAGGTCAAGTCAGGTCAGGTCAAGTCAGGTCAAGTCAGGTCAGGTCAAGTCAGGTCAAGTCAGGGCAGGACAGGTCAGGTCGAGTTAGATAAGGTCATGTCAGGTCAAGTCAGGTCAAATCAGGTCAGGTCAAGTCAGGTTAGGTCACGTTAAGTCAGGTCAAGTCAGGTCAGGTCAAGTCAGGTCAAGTCAAGTCAGGTTAAGTCAGGTTAAGTCAGGTCAAGTAAGGTTAAGTCAGGTTAAGTCAGTTCAAGTCAGGTTAAGTCAGGTCAGGTCAGGTCAAGTCATTTTAAATCAGGTCAAGTCAGGTCAGGTCATGTCAGTTTAAGTCAGGTCAGGTCAGGTCAAGTCAGGTCAAGTCAGGTCAAGTCAGGTCAGGTCAAGTCAGCTTAAGTCAGGTTAAATCAAGTCAGGTCAAATCATATCAAATCAGGTCAGGTCAAGTCAGGTTAAGTCAGGTCAAGTCAGGTCAGGTCATGTCAGGTCCAGTCAGGTAAGGTCATGTCAGGTCAAGTCAGGTCAAATCAGGTCAGGTCAGGTCAGGTCAGGTCACATTAAGTAAGGTCAAGTCAGGTCAGGTCAAGTCAGTTCAGGTCAAGTCAGGTTAGGTCAGGTCAGGTCAAGTCAGGTCAGGTCAAGTCAGGTCAAGTCAGGTCAGGTCAAGTCAGGTCAAGTCAGGTCAGGTCAAGTCAGGTCAGGTCAATTCAGGTCAAGTCAGGTAAGGTCATGTCAGGTCAAGTTAGGTCAAATCAGGTCAGGTCAGGTCAGGTCAAGTCAGGTCAGGTCAAGTCAGGTTAAGTCAGATCAGGTCAAGTCAGGTTAGGTCAATTCAGGTCAAGTCAGGTCAAGTCAGGTCAAATCAGGTCAGCTCAAGTCAGGTCAGGTCAGGTCAATTCAGGTCAAGTCAGGTCAAGTCAGGTCAGGTCAAGTCAGGTCAAGTCAGGTCAAGTCAAGTCAAGTCAGGTCAGGTCAGGTCAAGTCAGGTCAGGTCAAGTCAGGTCAAGTCAGGTCAGGTCAAGTCAGGTCAGGTCAATTCAGGTCAAGTCAGGTCAAGTCAGGTCAGGTCACGTTAAGTCAGGTCGACTCAGGTCAGGTCAAGTCAGGGCAGGTCAGGTCAGCTTAAGTCAGGTCAGGTCAAGTCAGGTTAGGTCAGGGCAGGTCAGGTCAGGTCAAGTTAGGTCAAATCAGGTCAGGTCAGGTCAGGTCAGGTCACGTTAAGTAAGGTCAAGTCAGGTCAGGTCAAGTCAGTTCAGGTCAAGTCAGGTTAGGTCAGGTCAGGTCAAGTCAGGTCAGGTCAAGTCAGGTGAAGTCAGGTCAGGTCAATTCAGGTCAAGTCAGGTAAGGTCATGTCAGGTCAAGTTAGGTCAAATCAGGTCAGGTCAAGTCAGGTCAGGTCACGTTAAGTCAGGTCAAGTCAGGTCAGGTCAAGTCAGCTCAAGTCAGGTCAGGTCAAGTCAGGTTAAATCAAGTCAGGTCAAATCATATCAAATCAGGTCAGGTCAAGTCAGGTTAAGTAAGGTCAAGTCAGGTCAGGTCAAGTCAGGTCAAGTCAGGTAAGGTCATGTCAGGTCAAGTCAGGTCAAATCAGGTCAGGTCAAGTCAGGTCAGGTCAAGTCAGGTTAGGCCAATCAGGTCAAGTCAAGTCAGGTCAAGTCAAGTAAGGTAAGGTCAAGTCTGGTCAAGTCAGGTCAGGTCAAGTCAGGTCAAGTCAGGGCAGGTCAGGTCAGGTCAAGTTAGAGAAGGTCATGTCAGGTCAAGTTAGGTCAAATCAGGTCAGGTCAAGTCAGGTCAGGTCACGTTAAGTAAGGTCAAGTCAGGTCAGGTCAAGTCAGTTCAGGTCAAGTCAGGTTAGGTCAGGTCAGGTCAAGTCAGGTCAGGTCAAGTCAGGTCAAGTCAGGTCAGGTCAAGTCAGGTCAAGTCAGGTCAGGTCAAGTCAGGTCAGGTCAAGTCAGGTCAGGTCAATTTAGGTCAAGTCAGGTCAAGTCAGGTTAGGTCACGTTAAGTCAGGTCAAGTTACGTCAGGTCAAGTCAGGTTAAGTCAGGTCAAAACAGGTCAGGTCAAG
The DNA here is from genome assembly GCA_037103525.1 of Ganaspis brasiliensis. NCBI lineage: Eukaryota > Metazoa > Arthropoda > Insecta > Hymenoptera > Figitidae > Ganaspis > Ganaspis brasiliensis. The sequence continues at coordinate 11,512 of JAZKLR010000727.1, forward strand.
TCAGGTCAAGTCAGGTCAGGTCAAGTCAGGTCAAGTCAGGGGAGGTCAGGTCAGGTCAAGTTAGAGAAGGTCATGTCAGGTCAAGTTAGGTCAAATCAGGTCAGGTCAAGTCAGGTCAGGTCACGTTAAGTAAGGTCAAGTCAGGTCAGGTCAAGTCAGTTCAGGTCAAGTCAGGTTAGGTCAGGTCAGGTCAAGTCAGGTCAGGTCAAGTCAGGTCAAGTCAGGTCAGGTCAAGTCAGGTCAAGTCAGGTCAGGTCAAGTCAGGTCAGGTCAAGTCAGGTCAGGTCAATTTAGGTCAAGTCAGGTCAAGTCAGGTTAGGTCACGTTAAGTCAGGTCGAGTCAGGTCAGGTCAAGTCAGGTCAAGTCAGGTCAAGTCAAGTCAAGTCAGGTCAGGTCAGGTCAGTAAGGTAAGGTCAAGTCTGGTCAAGTCAGGTCAGGTCACGTCAGGTCAGGTCACGTTAAGTCAGGACAAGTCAGGTCAAGTCAGGTCAGGTCAAGTCAGGTCAAGTCAAGTCAGGTCAAGTCAAGTCAGGTCAAGTCAGGTTAAGTCAGGTCAAGTCAGGTCAAGTTAGGTCAGGTCAAGTCAGGTTAAGTCAGGTCAAGTCAGGTCAGGTCAGGTCAGGTCAAGTCAGGTCAGGTCAAGTCAGGTTAAGTCAGGTCAGGTCAAGTCAGGTTAGGTCAATTCAGGTCAAGTCAGGTCAAGTCAGGTCAAATCAGGTCAGGTCAAGTCAGGTCAGGTCAGGTCAATTCAGGTCAAGTCAGGTCAAGTCAGGTCAGGTCAAGTCAGGTCAAGTCAGATCAGGTCATGTCAGGTTAAGTCAGGTCAGGTCAAGTCAGGTTAGGTCAATTCAGGTCAAGTCAGGTCAAGTCAGGTCAGGTCACGTTAAGTCAGGTCGAGTCAGGTCAGGTCAAGTCAGGTCAAGTCAGGTCAGGTCATGTCAGGTTAAGTCAGGTCAGGTCAAGTCAGGTTAGGTCAATCAGGTCAAGTCAAGTCAGGTCAAGTCAAGTAAGGTAAGGTCAAGTCTGGTGAAGTCAGGTCAGGTCACGTCAAATCAGGTCAAGTCAGGTCAAGTCAGGTCAGGTCAAGTCAGGTCAAGTCAGGTCAAGTCAGGGCAGGTCAGGTCAGGTCAAGTCAGGTCAGGTCAAGTCAGGTTAGGTCAATCAGGTCAAGTCAAGTCAGGTCAAGTCAAGTAAGGTAAGGTCAAGTCTGGTTAAGTCAGGTCAGGTGATGTCAAATCAGGTCAAGTCAGGTCAAGTCAGGTCAGGTCAAGTCAGGTCAAGTTAGGTCAGGTCAAGTCAGATCAGGTCAAGTCAGGTTAAGTCAGGTCAAGTCAGGTAAGGTCAAGTCAGGTCAAGTTAGGTCAGGTCAAGTCAGGTTAAGTCAGGTTAAGTCAAGTCAGGTCAGGTCAGGTCAAGTCAGGTCAGGTCAAGTCAGGTCAAGTCAGGGCAGGTCAGGTCAGGTCAAGTCAGGTCAGGTCAAGTCAGGTCAAGTCAAGTCAAGTCAGGTCAAGTCAGGTTAGGTCAACTCAGGTCAAGTCAAGTCAGATCAAGTCAAGTAAGGTAAGGTAAAGTCTGGTCAAGTTAGGTCAGGTCAAGTCAGGTTAAGTCAGGTCAAGTCAAGTCAGGTCAGGTCAGGTCAAGTCAGGTCAGGTCAAGTCAGGTCAAGTCAGGGCAGGTCAGGTCAGGTCAAGTCAGGTCAGGTCAAGTCAGGTCAAGTCAAGTCAAGTCAGGTCAAGTCAGGTTAGGTCAACTCAGGTCAAGTCAAGTCAGATCAAGTCAAGTAAGGTAAGGTAAAGTCTGGTCAAGTCAGGTCAGGTCACGTAAAATCAGGTCAAGTCAGGTCAAGTCAGGTCAGGTCAAGTCAGGTCAAGTTAGGTCAGGTCAAGTCAGGTTAAGTCAGGTCAAGTCAGGTCAAGTTAGGTCAGGTCAAGTCAGGTCAGGTCAAGTCAGGTCAAGTCAGGGCAGGTCAGGTCAGGTCAAGTCAGGTCAGGTCAAGTCAGGTCAAGTCAGGGCAGGTCATGTCAGGTCAAGTCAGGTCAAATCAGGTCAGGTCAAGTCAAGTAAGGTAAGGTCAAGTCTGGTTAAGTCAGGTCAGGTTACGTCAAATCAGGTCAAGTCAGGTCAGGTCAGGTCACGTTAAGTCAGGTCAAGTAAGGTAAGGTCAAGTCTGGTCAAGTCAGGTCAGGTCACGTCAGGTCAGGTCACGTTAAGTCATGACAAGTCAGGTCAAGTCAGGTCAGGTCAAGTCAGGGCAAGTCAAGTCAGGTCAAGTCAAGTCAGGTCAAGTCAGGTTAAGTCAGGTCAAGTCAGGTAAGGTCAAGTCAGGTCAAGTTAGGTCAGGTCAAGTCAGGTTAAGTCAGGTCAAGTCAGGACAGGTCAGGTCAGGTCAAGTCAGGTCAGGTCAAGTCAGGTTAAGTCAGATCAGGTCAAGTCAGGTTAGGTCAATTCAGGTCAAGTCAGGTCAAGTCAGGTCAAATCAGGTCAGGTCAAGTCAAGTCAGGTCAGGTCAGGTCAGTCAGGTCAGGTCAAGTTAGCTCAAGTCAGGTCAGGTCAAGTCAGGTTAAATCAAGTCAGGTCAAATCATATCAAATCAGGTCATGTCAAGTCAGGTTAAGTCAGGTCAAGTCAGGTCAGGTCAAGTCAGGTCAAGTCAGGTAAGGTCATGTCAGGTCAAGTCAGGTCAAATCAGGTCAGGTCAAGTCAGGTTAAGTCAAGTCAGGTCAGGTCAAGTCAGGTTAGGTCAAGTCAGGTTAGGTCAAGTCAGGTCAAGTCAAGTCAGATCAAGTCAAGTAAGGTAAGGTCAAGTCTGGTCAAGTCAGGTCAGGTCACGTCAAATCAGGTCAACTCAAGTAAGGTAAGGTCAAGTCTGGTTAAGTCAGGTCAGGTTACGTCAAATCAGGTCAAGTCAGGTCAGGTCAGGTCACGTTAAGTCAGGTCAAGTAAGGTAAGGTCAAGTCTGGTCAAGTCAGGTCAGGTCAAGTCAGGTTAACTCAAGTCAGGTCAGGTAAAGTCAGGTTAGGTCAAGTCAGGTCAAGTCAAGTCAGATCAAGTCAAGTAAGGTAAGGTCAAGTCTGGTCAAGTCAGGTCAGGTCACGTCAAATCAGGTCAACTCAAGTAAGGTAAGGTCAAGTCTGGTTAAGTCAGGTCAGGTTACGTCAAATCAGGTCAAGTCAGGTCAGGTCAAGTCAGGTCAAGTTAGGTCAGGTCAAGTCTGGTCAAGTCAGGTCAGGTCAAGTCAGGTTAACTCAAGTCAGGTCAGGTAAAGTCAGGTTAGGTCAAGTCAGGTCAAGTCAAGTCAGATCAAGTCAAGTAAGGTAAGGTCAAGTCTGGTCAAGTCAGGTCAGGTCACGTCAAATCAGGTCAACTCAAGTAAGGTAAGGTCAAGTCTGGTTAAGTCAGGTCAGGTTACGTCAAATCAGGTCAAGTCAGGTCAGGTCAGGTCACGTTAAGTCAGGTCAAGTAAGGTAAGGTCAAGTCTGGTCAAGTCAGGTCAGGTCAAGTCAGGTCAGGTCAAGTCAGGTTAGGTCAATCAGGTCAAGTCAAGTCAGGTCAAGTCAAGTAAGGTAAGGTCAAGTCTGGTTAAGTCAGGTCAGGTGATGTCAAATCAGGTCAAGTCAGGTCAAGTCAGGTCAGGTCAAGTCAGGTCAAGTTAGGTCAGGTCAAGTCAGATCAGGTCAAGTCAGGTCAAGTCAGATCAGGTCATGTCAGGTTAAGTCAGGTCAGGTCAAGTCAGGTTAGGTCAATTCAGGTCAAGTCAGGTCAAGTCAGGTCAGGTCACGTTAAGTCAGGTCGAGTCAGGTCAGGTCAAGTCAGGTCAAGTCAGGTCAGGTCATGTCAGGTTAAGTCAGGTCAGGTCAAGTCAGGTTAGGTCAATCAGGTCAAGTCAAGTCAGGTCAAGTCAAGTAAGGTAAGGTCAAGTCTGGTCAAGTCAGGTCAGGTCACGTCAAATCAGGTCAAGTCAGGTCAAGTCAGGTCAGGACAAGTCAGGTCAAGTCAGGTCAAGTCAGGGCAGGTCAGGTCAGGTCAAGTCAGGTCAGGTCAAGTCAGGTTAGGTCAATCAGGTCAAGTCAAGTCAGGTCAAGTCAAGTAAGGTAAGGTCAAGTCTGGTTAAGTCAGGTCAGGTGATGTCAAATCAGGTCAAGTCAGGTCAAGTCAGGTCAGGTCAAGTCAGGTCAAGTTAGGTCAGGTCAAGTCAGATCAGGTCAAGTCAGGTTAAGTCAGGTCAAGTCAGGTAAGGTCAAGTCAGGTCAAGTTAGGTCAGGTCAAGTCAGGTTAAGTCAGGTCAAGTCAAGTCAGGTCAGGTCAGGTCAAGTCAGGTCAGGTCAAGTCAGGTCAAGTCAGGGCAGGTCAGGTCAGGTCAAGTCAGGTCAGGTCAAGTCAGGTCAAGTCAAGTCAAGTCAGGTCAAGTCAGGTTAGGTCAACTCAGGTCAAGTCAAGTCAGATCAAGTCAAGTAAGGTAAGGTAAAGTCTGGTCAAGTTAGGTCAGGTCAAGTCAGGTTAAGTCAGGTCAAGTCAAGTCAGGTCAGGTCAGGTCAAGTCAGGTCAGGTCAAGTCAGGTCAAGTCAGGGCAGGTCAGGTCAGGTCAAGTCAGGTCAGGTCAAGTCAGGTCAAGTCAAGTCAAGTCAGGTCAAGTCAGGTTAGGTCAACTCAGGTCAAGTCAAGTCAGATCAAGTCAAGTAAGGTAAGGTAAAGTCTGGTCAAGTCAGGTCAGGTCACGTAAAATCAGGTCAAGTCAGGTCAAGTCAGGTCAGGTCAAGTCAGGTCAAGTTAGGTCAGGTCAAGTCAGGTTAAGTCAGGTCAAGTCAGGTCAAGTTAGGTCAGGTCAAGTCAGGTCAGGTCAAGTCAGGTCAAGTCAGGGCAGGTCAGGTCAGGTCAAGTCAGGTCAGGTCAAGTCAGGTCAAGTCAGGGCAGGTCATGTCAGGTCAAGTCAGGTCAAATCAGGTCAGGTCAAGTCAAGTAAGGTAAGGTCAAGTCTGGTTAAGTCAGGTCAGGTTACGTCAAATCAGGTCAAGTCAGGTCAGGTCAGGTCACGTTAAGTCAGGTCAAGTAAGGTAAGGTCAAGTCTGGTCAAGTCAGGTCAGGTCACGTCAGGTCAGGTCACGTTAAGTCATGACAAGTCAGGTCAAGTCAGGTCAGGTCAAGTCAGGGCAAGTCAAGTCAGGTCAAGTCAAGTCAGGTCAAGTCAGGTTAAGTCAGGTCAAGTCAGGTAAGGTCAAGTCAGGTCAAGTTAGGTCAGGTCAAGTCAGGTTAAGTCAGGTCAAGTCAGGACAGGTCAGGTCAGGTCAAGTCAGGTCAGGTCAAGTCAGGTTAAGTCAGATCAGGTCAAGTCAGGTTAGGTCAATTCAGGTCAAGTCAGGTCAAGTCAGGTCAAATCAGGTCAGGTCAAGTCAAGTCAGGTCAGGTCAGGTCAGTCAGGTCAGGTCAAGTTAGCTCAAGTCAGGTCAGGTCAAGTCAGGTTAAATCAAGTCAGGTCAAATCATATCAAATCAGGTCATGTCAAGTCAGGTTAAGTCAGGTCAAGTCAGGTCAGGTCAAGTCAGGTCAAGTCAGGTAAGGTCATGTCAGGTCAAGTCAGGTCAAATCAGGTCAGGTCAAGTCAGGTTAAGTCAAGTCAGGTCAGGTCAAGTCAGGTTAGGTCAAGTCAGGTCAAGTCAAGTCAGATCAAGTCAAGTAAGGTAAGGTCAAGTCTGGTCAAGTCAGGTCAGGTTACGTCAAATCAGGTCAAGTCAGGTCAAGTCAGGTCAGGTCAAGTCAGGTCAAGTTAGGTCAGGTCAAGTCTGGTCAAGTCAGGTCAGGTCAAGTCAGGTTAACTCAAGTCAGGTCAGGTAAAGTCAGGTTAGGTCAAGTCAGGTCAAGTCAAGTCAGATCAAGTCAAGTAAGGTAAGGTCAAGTCTGGTCAAGTCAGGTCAGGTCACGTCAAATCAGGTCAACTCAAGTAAGGTAAGGTCAAGTCTGGTTAAGTCAGGTCAGGTTACGTCAAATCAGGTCAAGTCAGGTCAGGTCAGGTCACGTTAAGTCAGGTCAAGTAAGGTAAGGTCAAGTCTGGTCAAGTCAGGTCAGGTCAAGTCAGGTTAAGTCAAGTCAGGTCAGGTCAAGTCAGGTTAGGTCAAGTCAGGTTAGGTCAAGTCAGGTCAAGTCAGGTCAGGTCAAGTCAGGTCAAGTCAGGGCAGGTCAGGTCAGGTCAAGTCAGGTCAGGTCAAGTCAGGTCAAGTCAGGGCAGGTCATGTCAGGTCAAGTCAGGTCAGGTCAGGTCACGTTAAGTCAGGTCAAGTAAGGTAAGGTCAAGTCTGGTCAAGTCAGGCCACGTTAAGTCAGGTCAAGTCAGGTCAAGTCAGGTCAGGTCAAGTCAGGTCAAGTCAAGTCAGGTCAAGTCAAGTCAGGTCAAGTCAGATCAGGTCAAGTCAGGTTAAGTCAGGTCAAGTAAGGTAAGGTCAAGTCTGGTTAAGTCAGGTCAGGTTACGTCAAATCAGGTCAAGTCAGGTCAGGTCAGGTCACGTTAAGTCAGGTCAAGTAAGGTAAGGTCAAGTCTGGTCAAGTCAGGTCACGTTAAGTCAGGTCAAGTCAGGTTAGGTCAAGTCAGGTTAAGTCAAGTCAGGTCAGGTCAAGTCAGGTCAAGTTAGGTCAGGTCAAGTCAGGTTAAGTCAGGTCAAGTCAGGTCAGGTCAGGTCAGGTCAGGTCAAGTCAGGTCAGTTCAAGTCAGGTCAAGTCAAGTCAAGTCAGGTCAAGTCAGGTTAGGTCAAGTCAGGTCAAGTCAAGTCAGATCAAGTCAAGTAAGGTAAGGTAAAGTCTGGTCAAGTCAGGTCAGGTCACGTAAAATCAGGTCAAGTCAGGTCAAGTCAGGTCAGGTCAAGTCAGGTCAAGTTAGGTCAGGTCAAGTCAGGTTAAGTCAGGTCAAGTCAGGTCAAGTTAGGTCAGGTCAAGTCAGGTCAGGTCAAGTCAGGTCAAGTCAGGGCAGGTCAGGTCAGGTCAAGTCAGGTCAGGTCAAGTCAGGTCAAGTCAGGTCAAGTCAGGTCAGGTCAAGTCAGGGCAAGTCAAGTCAGGTCAAGTCAAGTCAGGTCAAGTCAGGTTAAGTCAGGTCAAGTCAGGTAAGGTCAAGTCAGGTCAAGTTAGGTCAGGTCAAGTCAGGTTAAGTCAGGTCAAGTCAGGTCAAGTCAGGTCAGGTTACGTCAAATCAGGTCAAGTCAGGTCAAGTCAGGTCAGGTCAAGTCAGGTCAAATTAGGTCAGGTCAAGTCTGGTCAAGTCAGGTCAGGTCAAGTCAGGTTAACTCAAGTCAGGTCAGGTAAAGTCAGGTTAGGTCAAGTCAGGTCAAGTCAAGTCAGATCAAGTCAAGTAAGGTAAGGTCAAGTCTGGTCAAGTCAGGTCAGGTTACGTCAAATCAGGTCAAGTCAGGTCAAGTCAGGTCAGGTCAAGTCAGGTCAAATTAGGTCAGGTCAAGTCTGGTCAAGTCAGGTCAGGTCAAGTCAGGTTAACTCAAGTCAGGTCAGGTAAAGTCAGGTTAGGTCAAGTCAGGTCAAGTCAAGTCAGATCAAGTCAAGTAAGGTAAGGTCAAGTCTGGTCAAGTCAGGTCAGGTCACGTCAAATCAGGTCAACTCAAGTAAGGTAAGGTCAAGTCTGGTTAAGTCAGGTCAGGTTACGTCAAATCAGGTCAAGTCAGGTCAGGTCAGGTCACGTTAAGTCAGGTCAAGTAAGGTAAGGTCAAGTCTGGTCAAGTCAGGTCAGGTCAAGTCAGGTTAAGTCAAGTCAGGTCAGGTCAAGTCAGGTTAGGTCAAGTCAGGTTAGGTCAAGTCAGGTCAAGTCAGGTCAGGTCAAGTCAGGTCAAGTCAGGGCAGGTCAGGTCAGGTCAAGTCAGGTCAGGTCAAGTCAGGTCAAGTCAGGGCAGGTCATGTCAGGTCAAGTCAGGTCAGGTCAGGTCACGTTAAGTCAGGTCAAGTAAGGTAAGGTCAAGTCTGGTCAAGTCAGGCCACGTTAAGTCAGGTCAAGTCAGGTCAAGTCAGGTCAGGTCAAGTCAGGTCAAGTCAAGTCAGGTCAAGTCAAGTCAGGTCAAGTCAGATCAGGTCAAGTCAGGTTAAGTCAGGTCAAGTAAGATAAGGTCAAGTCTGGTTAAGTCAGGTCAGGTTACGTCAAATCAGGTCAAGTCAGGTCAGGTCAGGTCACGTTAAGTCAGGTCAAGTAAGGTAAGGTCAAGTCTGGTCAAGTCAGGTCACGTTAAGTCAGGTCAAGTCAGGTTAGGTCAAGTCAGGTTAAGTCAAGTCAGGTCAGGTCAAGTCAGGTCAAGTTAGGTCAGGTCAGGTCAAGTCAGGTCAGTTCAAGTCAGGTCAAGTCAAGTCAAGTCAGGTCAAGTCAGGTTAGGTCAAGTCAGGTCAAGTCAAGTCAGATCAAGTCAAGTAAGGTAAGGTAAAGTCTGGTCAAGTCAGGTCAGGTCACGTAAAATCAGGTCAAGTCAGGTCAAGTCAGGTCAGGTCAAGTCAGGTCAAGTTAGGTCAGGTCAAGTCAGGTTAAGTCAGGTCAAGTCAGGTCAAGTTAGGTCAGGTCAAGTCAGGTCAGGTCAAGTCAGGTCAAGTCAGGGCAGGTCAGGTCAGGTCAAGTCAGGTCAGGTCAAGTCAGGTCAAGTCAGGGCAGGTCATGTCAGGTCAAGTCAGGTCAAATCAGGTCAGGTCAAGTCAAGTAAGGTAAGGTCAAGTCTGGTTAAGTCAGGTCAGGTTACGTCAAATCAGGTCAAGTCAGGTCAGGTCAGGTCACGTTAAGTCAGGTCAAGTAAGGTAAGGTCAAGTCTGGTCAAGTCAGGTCAGGTCACGTCAGGTCAGGTCACGTTAAGTCATGACAAGTCAGGTCAAGTCAGGTCAGGTCAAGTCAGGGCAAGTCAAGTCAGGTCAAGTCAAGTCAGGTCAAGTCAGGTTAAGTCAGGTCAAGTCAGGTAAGGTCAAGTCAGGTCAAGTTAGGTCAGGTCAAGTCAGGTTAAGTCAGGTCAAGTCAGGTCAAGTCAGGTCAGGTCAAGTTAGGTCAAGTCAGGGCAGGTCAGGTCAGGTCAAGTCAGGTCAAATCAGGTCAGGTCAAGTCAAGTAAGGTAAGGTCAAGTCTGGTTAAGTCAGGTCAAATCAGGTCAGGTCAAGTTAGGTCAGGTCAGGTCAATTCAGGTCAAGTCAAGTCAGGTTAAGTCAGGTTAAGTCAGGTCAAGTAAGGTTAAGTCAGGTTAAGTCAGTTCAAGTCAGGTTAAGTCAGGTCAGGTCAGGTCAAGTCATTTTAAATCAGGTCAAGTCAGGTCAAGTTATGTCAGGTCAAGTCAGGTTAAGTCAGGTCAAGTCAGGTCAGGTCAAGTCAGGTCAAGTCAGGTCAGGTCAAGTCAGGTCAAGTCAGGGCAGGACAGGTCAGGTCGAGTTAGATAAGGTCATGTCAGGTCAAGTCAGGTCAAATCAGGTCAGGTCAAGTCAGGTTAGGTCACGTTAAGTCAGGTCAAGTCAGGTCAGGTCAAGTCAGGTCAAGTCAAGTCAGGTTAAGTCAGGTTAAGTCAGGTCAAGTAAGGTTAAGTCAGGTTAAGTCAGTTCAAGTCAGGTTAAGTCAGGTCAGGTCAGGTCAAGTCATTTTAAATCAGGTCAAGTCAGGTCAGGTCATGTCAGTTTAAGTCAGGTCAGGTCAGGTCAAGTCAGGTCAAGTCAGGTCAAGTCAGGTCAGGTCAAGTCAGCTTAAGTCAGGTTAAATCAAGTCAGGTCAAATCATATCAAATCAGGTCAGGTCAAGTCAGGTTAAGTCAGGTCAAGTCAGGTCAGGTCATGTCAGGTCCAGTCAGGTAAGGTCATGTCAGGTCAAGTCAGGTCAAATCAGGTCAGGTCAGGTCAGGTCAGGTCACATTAAGTAAGGTCAAGTCAGGTCAGGTCAAGTCAGTTCAGGTCAAGTCAGGTTAGGTCAGGTCAGGTCAAGTCAGGTCAGGTCAAGTCAGGTCAAGTCAGGTCAGGTCAAGTCAGGTCAAGTCAGGTCAGGTCAAGTCAGGTCAGGTCAATTCAGGTCAAGTCAGGTAAGGTCATGTCAGGTCAAGTTAGGTCAAATCAGGTCAGGTCAGGTCAGGTCAAGTCAGGTCAGGTCAAGTCAGGTTAAGTCAGATCAAGTCAAGTCAGGTTAGGTCAATTCAGGTCAAGTCAGGTCAAGTCAGGTCAAATCAGGTCAGCTCAAGTCAGGTCAGGTCAGGTCAATTCAGGTCAAGTCAGGTCAAGTCAGGTCAGGTCAAGTCAGGTCAAGTCAGGTCAAGTCAAGTCAAGTCAGGTCAGGTCAGGTCAAGTCAGGTCAGGTCAAGTCAGGTCAAGTCAGGTCAGGTCAAGTCAGGTCAGGTCAATTCAGGTCAAGTCAGGTCAAGTCAGGTCAGGTCACGTTAAGTCAGGTCGACTCAGGTCAGGTCAAGTCAGGGCAGGTCAGGTCAGCTTAAGTCAGGTCAGGTCAAGTCAGGTTAGGTCAGGGCAGGTCAGGTCAAGTCAGGTCAAGTTAGGTCAGGTCAAGTCAGATCAGGTCAAGTCAGGTTAAGTCAGGTCAAGTCAGGTAAGGTCAAGTCAGGTCAAGTTAGGTCAGGTCAAGTCAGGTTAAGTCAGGTCAAGTCAAGTCAGGTCAGGTCAGGTCAAGTCAGGTCAGGTCAAGTCAGGTCAAGTCAGGGCAGGTCAGGTCAGGTCAAGTCAGGTCAGGTCAAGTCAGGTCAAGTCAAGTCAAGTCAGGTCAAGTCAGGTTAGGTCAACTCAGGTCAAGTCAAGTCAGGTCAAGTCAAGTAAGGTAAGGTCAAGTCTGGTTAAGTCAGGTCAGGTGATGTCAAATCAGGTCAAGTCAGGTCAAGTCAGGTCAGGTCAAGTCAGGTCAAGTTAGGTCAGGTCAAGTCAGATCAGGTCAAGTCAGGTTAAGTCAGGTCAAGTCAGGTAAGGTCAAGTCAGGTCAAGTTAGGTCAGGTCAAGTCAGGTTAAGTCAGGTCAAGTCAAGTCAGGTCAGGTCAGGTCAAGTCAGGTCAGGTCAAGTCAGGTCAAGTCAGGGCAGGTCAGGTCAGGTCAAGTCAGGTCAGGTCAAGTCAGGTCAAGTCAAGTCAAGTCAGGTCAAGTCAGGTTAGGTCAACTCAGGTCAAGTCAAGTCAGATCAAGTCAAGTAAGGTAAGGTAAAGTCTGGTCAAGTTAGGTCAGGTCAAGTCAGGTTAAGTCAGGTCAAGTCAAGTCAGGTCAGGTCAGGTCAAGTCAGGTCAGGTCAAGTCAGGTCAAGTCAGGGCAGGTCAGGTCAGGTCAAGTCAGGTCAGGTCAAGTCAGGTCAAGTCAAGTCAAGTCAGGTCAAGTCAGGTTAGGTCAACTCAGGTCAAGTCAAGTCAGATCAAGTCAAGTAAGGTAAGGTAAAGTCTGGTCAAGTCAGGTCAGGTCACGTAAAATCAGGTCAAGTCAGGTCAAGTCAGGTCAGGTCAAGTCAGGTCAAGTTAGGTCAGGTCAAGTCAGGTTAAGTCAGGTCAAGTCAGGTCAAGTTAGGTCAGGTCAAGTCAGGTCAGGTCAAGTCAGGTCAAGTCAGGGCAGGTCAGGTCAGGTCAAGTCAGGTCAGGTCAAGTCAGGTCAAGTCAGGGCAGGTCATGTCAGGTCAAGTCAGGTCAAATCAGGTCAGGTCAAGTCAAGTAAGGTAAGGTCAAGTCTGGTTAAGTCAGGTCAGGTTACGTCAAATCAGGTCAAGTCAGGTCAGGTCAGGTCACGTTAAGTCAGGTCAAGTAAGGTAAGGTCAAGTCTGGTCAAGTCAGGTCAGGTCACGTCAGGTCAGGTCACGTTAAGTCATGACAAGTCAGGTCAAGTCAGGTCAGGTCAAGTCAGGGCAAGTCAAGTCAGGTCAAGTCAAGTCAGGTCAAGTCAGGTTAAGTCAGGTCAAGTCAGGTAAGGTCAAGTCAGGTCAAGTTAGGTCAGGTCAAGTCAGGTTAAGTCAGGTCAAGTCAGGACAGGTCAGGTCAGGTCAAGTCAGGTCAGGTCAAGTCAGGTTAAGTCAGATCAGGTCAAGTCAGGTTAGGTCAATTCAGGTCAAGTCAGGTCAAGTCAGGTCAAATCAGGTCAGGTCAAGTCAAGTCAGGTCAGGTCAGGTCAGTCAGGTCAGGTCAAGTTAGCTCAAGTCAGGTCAGGTCAAGTCAGGTTAAATCAAGTCAGGTCAAATCATATCAAATCAGGTCATGTCAAGTCAGGTTAAGTCAGGTCAAGTCAGGTCAGGTCAAGTCAGGTCAAGTCAGGTAAGGTCATGTCAGGTCAAGTCAGGTCAAATCAGGTCAGGTCAAGTCAGGTTAAGTCAAGTCAGGTCAGGTCAAGTCAGGTTAGGTCAAGTCAGGTCAAGTCAAGTCAGATCAAGTCAAGTAAGGTAAGGTCAAGTCTGGTCAAGTCAGGTCAGGTTACGTCAAATCAGGTCAAGTCAGGTCAAGTCAGGTCAGGTCAAGTCAGGTCAAGTTAGGTCAGGTCAAGTCTGGTCAAGTCAGGTCAGGTCAAGTCAGGTTAACTCAAGTCAGGTCAGGTAAAGTCAGGTTAGGTCAAGTCAGGTCAAGTCAAGTCAGATCAAGTCAAGTAAGGTAAGGTCAAGTCTGGTCAAGTCAGGTCAGGTCACGTCAAATCAGGTCAACTCAAGTAAGGTAAGGTCAAGTCTGGTTAAGTCAGGTCAGGTTACGTCAAATCAGGTCAAGTCAGGTCAGGTCAGGTCACGTTAAGTCAGGTCAAGTAAGGTAAGGTCAAGTCTGGTCAAGTCAGGTCAGGTCAATTCAGGTTAAGTCAAGTCAGGTCAGGTCAAGTCAGGTTAGGTCAAGTCAGGTTAGGTCAAGTCAGGTCAAGTCAGGTCAGGTCAAGTCAGGTCAAGTCAGGGCAGGTCAGGTCAGGTCAAGTCAGGTCAGGTCAAGTCAGGTCAAGTCAGGGCAGGTCATGTCAGGTCAAGTCAGGTCAGGTCAGGTCACGTTAAGTCAGGTCAAGTAAGGTAAGGTCAAGTCTGGTCAAGTCAGGCCACGTTAAGTCAGGTCAAGTCAGGTCAAGTCAGGTCAGGTCAAGTCAGGTCAAGTCAAGTCAGGTCAAGTCAAGTCAGGTCAAGTCAGATCAGGTCAAGTCAGGTTAAGTCAGGTCAAGTAAGGTAAGGTCAAGTCTGGTTAAGTCAGGTCAGGTTACGTCAAATCAGGTCAAGTCAGGTCAGGTCAGGTCACGTTAAGTCAGGTCAAGTAAGGTAAGGTCAAGTCTGGTCAAGTCAGGTCACGTTAAGTCAGGTCAAGTCAGGTTAGGTCAAGTCAGGTTAAGTCAAGTCAGGTCAGGTCAAGTCAGGTCAAGTTAGGTCAGGTCAAGTCAGGTTAAGTCAGGTCAAGTCAGGTCAGGTCAGGTCAGGTCAGGTCAAGTCAGGTCAGTTCAAGTCAGGTCAAGTCAAGTCAAGTCAGGTCAAGTCAGGTTAGGTCAAGTCAGGTCAAGTCAAGTCAGATCAAGTCAAGTAAGGTAAGGTAAAGTCTGGTCAAGTCAGGTCAGGTCACGTAAAATCAGGTCAAGTCAGGTCAAGTCAGGTCAGGTCAAGTCAGGTCAAGTTAGGTCAGGTCAAGTCAGGTTAAGTCAGGTCAAGTCAGGTCAAGTTAGGTCAGGTCAAGTCAGGTCAGGTCAAGTCAGGTCAAGTCAGGGCAGGTCAGGTCAGGTCAAGTCAGGTCAGGTCAAGTCAGGTCAAGTCAGGTCAAGTCAGGTCAGGTCAAGTCAGGGCAAGTCAAGTCAGGTCAAGTCAAGTCAGGTCAAGTCAGGTTAAGTCAGGTCAAGTCAGGTAAGGTCAAGTCAGGTCAAGTTAGGTCAGGTCAAGTCAGGTTAAGTCAGGTCAAGTCAGGTCAAGTCAGGTCAGGTTACGTCAAATCAGGTCAAGTCAGGTCAAGTCAGGTCAGGTCAAGTCAGGTCAAATTAGGTCAGGTCAAGTCTGGTCAAGTCAGGTCAGGTCAAGTCAGGTTAACTCAAGTCAGGTCAGGTAAAGTCAGGTTAGGTCAAGTCAGGTCAAGTCAAGTCAGATCAAGTCAAGTAAGGTAAGGTCAAGTCTGGTCAAGTCAGGTCAGGTTACGTCAAATCAGGTCAAGTCAGGTCAAGTCAGGTCAGGTCAAGTCAGGTCAAATTAGGTCAGGTCAAGTCTGGTCAAGTCAGGTCAGGTCAAGTCAGGTTAACTCAAGTCAGGTCAGGTAAAGTCAGGTTAGGTCAAGTCAGGTCAAGTCAAGTCAGATCAAGTCAAGTAAGGTAAGGTCAAGTCTGGTCAAGTCAGGTCAGGTCACGTCAAATCAGGTCAACTCAAGTAAGGTAAGGTCAAGTCTGGTTAAGTCAGGTCAGGTTACGTCAAATCAGGTCAAGTCAGGTCAGGTCAGGTCACGTTAAGTCAGGTCAAGTAAGGTAAGGTCAAGTCTGGTCAAGTCAGGTCAGGTCAAGTCAGGTTAAGTCAAGTCAGGTCAGGTCAAGTCAGGTTAGGTCAAGTCAGGTTAGGTCAAGTCAGGTCAAGTCAGGTCAGGTCAAGTCAGGTCAAGTCAGGGCAGGTCAGGTCAGGTCAAGTCAGGTCAGGTCAAGTCAGGTCAAGTCAGGGCAGGTCATGTCAGGTCAAGTCAGGTGAGGTCAGGTCACGTTAAGTCAGGTCAAGTAAGGTAAGGTCAAGTCTGGTCAAGTCAGGCCACGTTAAGTCAGGTCAAGTCAGGTCAAGTCAGGTCAGGTCAAGTCAGGTCAAGTCAAGTCAGGTCAAGTCAAGTCAGGTCAAGTCAGATCAGGTCAAGTCAGGTTAAGTCAGGTCAAGTAAGATAAGGTCAAGTCTGGTTAAGTCAGGTCAGGTTACGTCAAATCAGGTCAAGTCAGGTCAGGTCAGGTCACGTTAAGTCAGGTCAAGTAAGGTAAGGTCAAGTCTGGTCAAGTCAGGTCACGTTAAGTCAGGTCAAGTCAGGTTAGGTCAAGTCAGGTTAAGTCAAGTCAGGTCAGGTCAAGTCAGGTCAAGTTAGGTCAGGTCAGGTCAAGTCAGGTCAGTTCAAGTCAGGTCAAGTCAAGTCAAGTCAGGTCAAGTCAGGTTAGGTCAAGTCAGGTCAAGTCAAGTCAGATCAAGTCAAGTAAGGTAAGGTAAAGTCTGGTCAAGTCAGGTCAGGTCACGTAAAATCAGGTCAAGTCAGGTCAAGTCAGGTCAGGTCAAGTCAGGTCAAGTTAGGTCAGGTCAAGTCAGGTTAAGTCAGGTCAAGTCAGGTCAAGTTAGGTCAGGTCAAGTCAGGTCAGGTCAAGTCAGGTCAAGTCAGGGCAGGTCAGGTCAGGTCAAGTCAGGTCAGGTCAAGTCAGGTCAAGTCAGGGCAGGTCATGTCAGGTCAAGTCAGGTCAAATCAGGTCAGGTCAAGTCAAGTAAGGTAAGGTCAAGTCTGGTTAAGTCAGGTCAGGTTACGTCAAATCAGGTCAAGTCAGGTCAGGTCAGGTCACGTTAAGTCAGGTCAAGTAAGGTAAGGTCAAGTCTGGTCAAGTCAGGTCAGGTCACGTCAGGTCAGGTCACGTTAAGTCATGACAAGTCAGGTCAAGTCAGGTCAGGTCAAGTCAGGGCAAGTCAAGTCAGGTCAAGTCAAGTCAGGTCAAGTCAGGTTAAGTCAGGTCAAGTCAGGTAAGGTCAAGTCAGGTCAAGTTAGGTCAGGTCAAGTCAGGTTAAGTCAGGTCAAGTCAGGTCAAGTCAGGTCAGGTCAAGTTAGGTCAAGTCAGGGCAGGTCAGGTCAGGTCAAGTCAGGTCAAATCAGGTCAGGTCAAGTCAAGTAAGGTAAGGTCAAGTCTGGTTAAGTCAGGTCAAATCAGGTCAGGTCAAGTTAGGTCAGGTCAGGTCAATTCAGGTCAAGTCAAGTCAGGTTAAGTCAGGTTAAGTCAGGTCAAGTAAGGTTAAGTCAGGTTAAGTCAGTTCAAGTCAGGTTAAGTCAGGTCAGGTCAGGTCAAGTCATTTTAAATCAGGTCAAGTCAGGTCAAGTTATGTCAGGTCAAGTCAGGTTAAGTCAGGTCAAGTCAGGTCAGGTCAAGTCAGGTCAAGTCAGGTCAGGTCAAGTCAGGTCAAGTCAGGGCAGGACAGGTCAGGTCGAGTTAGATAAGGTCATGTCAGGTCAAGTCAGGTCAAATCAGGTCAGGTCAAGTCAGGTTAGGTCACGTTAAGTCAGGTCAAGTCAGGTCAGGTCAAGTCAGGTCAAGTCAAGTCAGGTTAAGTCAGGTTAAGTCAGGTCAAGTAAGGTTAAGTCAGGTTAAGTCAGTTCAAGTCAGGTTAAGTCAGGTCAGGTCAGGTCAAGTCATTTTAAATCAGGTCAAGTCAGGTCAGGTCATGTCAGTTTAAGTCAGGTCAGGTCAGGTCAAGTCAGGTCAAGTCAGGTCAAGTCAGGTCAGGTCAAGTCAGCTTAAGTCAGGTTAAATCAAGTCAGGTCAAATCATATCAAATCAGGTCAGGTCAAGTCAGGTTAAGTCAGGTCAAGTCAGGTCAGGTCATGTCAGGTCCAGTCAGGTAAGGTCATGTCAGGTCAAGTCAGGTCAAATCAGGTCAGGTCAGGTCAGGTCAGGTCACATTAAGTAAGGTCAAGTCAGGTCAGGTCAAGTCAGTTCAGGTCAAGTCAGGTTAGGTCAGGTCAGGTCAAGTCAGGTCAGGTCAAGTCAGGTCAAGTCAGGTCAGGTCAAGTCAGGTCAAGTCAGGTCAGGTCAAGTCAGGTCAGGTCAATTCAGGTCAAGTCAGGTAAGGTCATGTCAGGTCAAGTTAGGTCAAATCAGGTCAGGTCAGGTCAGGTCAAGTCAGGTCAGGTCAAGTCAGGTTAAGTCAGATCAGGTCAAGTCAGGTTAGGTCAATTCAGGTCAAGTCAGGTCAAGTCAGGTCAAATCAGGTCAGCTCAAGTCAGGTCAGGTCAGGTCAATTCAGGTCAAGTCAGGTCAAGTCAGGTCAGGTCAAGTCAGGTCAAGTCAGGTCAAGTCAAGTCAAGTCAGGTCAGGTCAGGTCAAGTCAGGTCAGGTCAAGTCAGGTCAAGTCAGGTCAGGTCAAGTCAGGTCAGGTCAATTCAGGTCAAGTCAGGTCAAGTCAGGTCAGGTCACGTTAAGTCAGGTCGACTCAGGTCAGGTCAAGTCAGGGCAGGTCAGGTCAGCTTAAGTCAGGTCAGGTCAAGTCAGGTTAGGTCAGGGCAGGTCAGGTCAGGTCAAGTTAGGTCAAATCAGGTCAGGTCAGGTCAGGTCAGGTCACGTTAAGTAAGGTCAAGTCAGGTCAGGTCAAGTCAGTTCAGGTCAAGTCAGGTTAGGTCAGGTCAGGTCAAGTCAGGTCAGGTCAAGTCAGGTGAAGTCAGGTCAGGTCAATTCAGGTCAAGTCAGGTAAGGTCATGTCAGGTCAAGTTAGGTCAAATCAGGTCAGGTCAAGTCAGGTCAGGTCACGTTAAGTCAGGTCAAGTCAGGTCAGGTCAAGTCAGCTCAAGTCAGGTCAGGTCAAGTCAGGTTAAATCAAGTCAGGTCAAATCATATCAAATCAGGTCAGGTCAAGTCAGGTTAAGTAAGGTCAAGTCAGGTCAGGTCAAGTCAGGTCAAGTCAGGTAAGGTCATGTCAGGTCAAGTCAGGTCAAATCAGGTCAGGTCAAGTCAGGTCAGGTCAAGTCAGGTTAGGCCAATCAGGTCAAGTCAAGTCAGGTCAAGTCAAGTAAGGTAAGGTCAAGTCTGGTCAAGTCAGGTCAGGTCAAGTCAGGTCAAGTCAGGGCAGGTCAGGTCAGGTCAAGTTAGAGAAGGTCATGTCAGGTCAAGTTAGGTCAAATCAGGTCAGGTCAAGTCAGGTCAGGTCACGTTAAGTAAGGTCAAGTCAGGTCAGGTCAAGTCAGTTCAGGTCAAGTCAGGTTAGGTCAGGTCAGGTCAAGTCAGGTCAGGTCAAGTCAGGTCAAGTCAGGTCAGGTCAAGTCAGGTCAAGTCAGGTCAGGTCAAGTCAGGTCAGGTCAAGTCAGGTCAGGTCAATTTAGGTCAAGTCAGGTCAAGTCAGGTTAGGTCACGTTAAGTCAGGTCAAGTTACGTCAGGTCAAGTCAGGTTAAGTCAGGTCAAAACAGGTCAGGTCAAGTCAGGTCAAGTCAGGTCAGGTCAAGTCAGGTCAAGTCAGGGGAGGTCAGGTCAGGTCAAGTTAGAGAAGGTCATGTCAGGTCAAGTTAGGTCAAATCAGGTCAGGTCAAGTCAGGTCAGGTCACGTTAAGTAAGGTCAAGTCAGGTCAGGTCAAGTCAGTTCAGGTCAAGTCAGGTTAGGTCAGGTCAGGTCAAGTCAGGTCAGGTCAAGTCAGGTCAAGTCAGGTCAGGTCAAGTCAGGTCAAGTCAGGTCAGGTCAAGTCAGGTCAGGTCAAGTCAGGTCAGGTCAATTTAGGTCAAGTCAGGTCAAGTCAGGTTAGGTCACGTTAAGTCAGGTCGAGTCAGGTCAGGTCAAGTCAGGTCAAGTCAGGTCAAGTCAAGTCAAGTCAGGTCAGGTCAGGTCAGTAAGGTAAGGTCAAGTCTGGTCAAGTCAGGTCAGGTCACGTCAGGTCAGGTCACGTTAAGTCAGGACAAGTCAGGTCAAGTCAGGTCAGGTCAAGTCAGGTCAAGTCAAGTCAGGTCAAGTCAAGTCAGGTCAAGTCAGGTTAAGTCAGGTCAAGTCAGGTCAAGTTAGGTCAGGTCAAGTCAGGTTAAGTCAGGTCAAGTCAGGTCAGGTCAGGTCAGGTCAAGTCAGGTCAGGTCAAGTCAGGTTAAGTCAGGTCAGGTCAAGTCAGGTTAGGTCAATTCAGGTCAAGTCAGGTCAAGTCAGGTCAAATCAGGTCAGGTCAAGTCAGGTCAGGTCAGTTCAATTCAGGTCAAGTCAGGTCAAGTCAGGTCAGGTCAAGTCAGGTCAAGTCAGATCAGGTCATGTCAGGTTAAGTCAGGTCAGGTCAAGTCAGGTTAGGTCAATTCAGGTCAAGTCAGGTCAAGTCAGGTCAGGTCACGTTAAGTCAGGTCGAGTCAGGTCAGGTCAAGTCAGGTCAAGTCAGGTCAGGTCATGTCAGGTTAAGTCAGGTCAGGTCAAGTCAGGTTAGGTCAATCAGGTCAAGTCAAGTCAGGTCAAGTCAAGTAAGGTAAGGTCAAGTCTGGTGAAGTCAGGTCAGGTCACGTCAAATCAGGTCAAGTCAGGTCAAGTCAGGTCAGGTCAAGTCAGGTCAAGTCAGGTCAAGTCAGGGCAGGTCAGGTCAGGTCAAGTCAGGTCAGGTCAAGTCAGGTTAGGTCAATCAGGTCAAGTCAAGTCAGGTCAAGTCAAGTAAGGTAAGGTCAAGTCTGGTTAAGTCAGGTCAGGTGATGTCAAATCAGGTCAAGTCAGGTCAAGTCAGGTCAGGTCAAGTCAGGTCAAGTTAGGTCAGGTCAAGTCAGATCAGGTCAAGTCAGGTTAAGTCAGGTCAAGTCAGGTAAGGTCAAGTCAGGTCAAGTTAGGTCAGGTCAAGTCAGGTTAAGTCAGGTCAAGTCAAGTCAGGTCAGGTCAGGTCAAGTCAGGTCAGGTCAAGTCAGGTCAAGTCAGGGCAGGTCAGGTCAGGTCAAGTCAGGTCAGGTCAAGTCAGGTCAAGTCAAGTCAAGTCAGGTCAAGTCAGGTTAGGTCAACTCAGGTCAAGTCAAGTCAGATCAAGTCAAGTAAGGTAAGGTAAAGTCTGGTCAAGTTAGGTCAGGTCAAGTCAGGTTAAGTCAGGTCAAGTCAAGTCAGGTCAGGTCAGGTCAAGTCAGGTCAGGTCAAGTCAGGTCAAGTCAGGGCAGGTCAGGTCAGGTCAAGTCAGGTCAGGTCAAGTCAGGTCAAGTCAAGTCAAGTCAGGTCAAGTCAGGTTAGGTCAACTCAGGTCAAGTCAAGTCAGATCAAGTCAAGTAAGGTAAGGTAAAGTCTGGTCAAGTCAGGTCAGGTCACGTAAAATCAGGTCAAGTCAGGTCAAGTCAGGTCAGGTCAAGTCAGGTCAAGTTAGGTCAGGTCAAGTCAGGTTAAGTCAGGTCAAGTCAGGTCAAGTTAGGTCAGGTCAAGTCAGGTCAGGTCAAGTCAGGTCAAGTCAGGGCAGGTCAGGTCAGGTCAAGTCAGGTCAGGTCAAGTCAGGTCAAGTCAGGGCAGGTCATGTCAGGTCAAGTCAGGTCAAATCAGGTCAGGTCAAGTCAAGTAAGGTAAGGTCAAGTCTGGTTAAGTCAGGTCAGGTTACGTCAAATCAGGTCAAGTCAGGTCAGGTCAGGTCACGTTAAGTCAGGTCAAGTAAGGTAAGGTCAAGTCTGGTCAAGTCAGGTCAGGTCACGTCAGGTCAGGTCACGTTAAGTCATGACAAGTCAGGTCAAGTCAGGTCAGGTCAAGTCAGGGCAAGTCAAGTCAGGTCAAGTCAAGTCAGGTCAAGTCAGGTTAAGTCAGGTCAAGTCAGGTAAGGTCAAGTCAGGTCAAGTTAGGTCAGGTCAAGTCAGGTTAAGTCAGGTCAAGTCAGGACAGGTCAGGTCAGGTCAAGTCAGGTCAGGTCAAGTCAGGTTAAGTCAGATCAGGTCAAGTCAGGTTAGGTCAATTCAGGTCAAGTCAGGTCAAGTCAGGTCAAATCAGGTCAGGTCAAGTCAAGTCAGGTCAGGTCAGGTCAGTCAGGTCAGGTCAAGTTAGCTCAAGTCAGGTCAGGTCAAGTCAGGTTAAATCAAGTCAGGTCAAATCATATCAAATCAGGTCATGTCAAGTCAGGTTAAGTCAGGTCAAGTCAGGTCAGGTCAAGTCAGGTCAAGTCAGGTAAGGTCATGTCAGGTCAAGTCAGGTCAAATCAGGTCAGGTCAAGTCAGGTTAAGTCAAGTCAGGTCAGGTCAAGTCAGGTCAAGTCAGGTCAGGTCAATTTAGGTCAAGTTAGGTCAGGTCAAGTCTGGTCAAGTCAGGTCAGGTCAAGTCAGGTTAACTCAAGTCAGGTCAGGTAAAGTCAGGTTAGGTCAAGTCAGGTCAAGTCAAGTCAGATCAAGTCAAGTAAGGTAAGGTCAAGTCTGGTCAAGTCAGGTCAGGTCACGTCAAATCAGGTCAACTCAAGTAAGGTAAGGTCAAGTCTGGTTAAGTCAGGTCAGGTTACGTCAAATCAGGTCAAGTCAGGTCAGGTCAGGTCACGTTAAGTCAGGTCAAGTAAGGTAAGGTCAAGTCTGGTCAAGTCAGGTCAGGTCAAGTCAGGTTAAGTCAAGTCAGGTCAGGTCAAGTCAGGTTAGGTCAAGTCAGGTTAGGTCAAGTCAGGTCAAGTCAGGTCAGGTCAAGTCAGGTCAAGTCAGGGCAGGTCAGGTCAGGTCAAGTCAGGTCAGGTCAAGTCAGGTCAAGTCAGGGCAGGTCATGTCAGGTCAAGTCAGGTCAGGTCAGGTCACGTTAAGTCAGGTCAAGTAAGGTAAGGTCAAGTCTGGTCAAGTCAGGCCACGTTAAGTCAGGTCAAGTCAGGTCAAGTCAGGTCAGGTCAAGTCAGGTCAAGTCAAGTCAGGTCAAGTCAAGTCAGGTCAAGTCAGATCAGGTCAAGTCAGGTTAAGTCAGGTCAAGTAAGGTAAGGTCAAGTCTGGTTAAGTCAGGTCAGGTTACGTCAAATCAGGTCAAGTCAGGTCAGGTCAGGTCACGTTAAGTCAGGTCAAGTAAGGTAAGGTCAAGTCTGGTCAAGTCAGGTCACGTTAAGTCAGGTCAAGTCAGGTTAGGTCAAGTCAGGTTAAGTCAAGTCAGGTCAGGTCAAGTCAGGTCAAGTTAGGTCAGGTCAAGTCAGGTTAAGTCAGGTCAAGTCAGGTCAGGTCAGGTCAGGTCAGGTCAAGTCAGGTCAGTTCAAGTCAGGTCAAGTCAAGTCAAGTCAGGTCAAGTCAGGTTAGGTCAAGTCAGGTCAAGTCAAGTCAGATCAAGTCAAGTAAGGTAAGGTAAAGTCTGGTCAAGTCAGGTCAGGTCACGTAAAATCAGGTCAAGTCAGGTCAAGTCAGGTCAGGTCAAGTCAGGTCAAGTTAGGTCAGGTCAAGTCAGGTTAAGTCAGGTCAAGTCAGGTCAAGTTAGGTCAGGTCAAGTCAGGTCAGGTCAAGTCAGGTCAAGTCAGGGCAGGTCAGGTCAGGTCAAGTCAGGTCAGGTCAAGTCAGGTCAAGTCAGGTCAAGTCAGGTCAGGTCAAGTCAGGGCAAGTCAAGTCAGGTCAAGTCAAGTCAGGTCAAGTCAGGTTAAGTCAGGTCAAGTCAGGTAAGGTCAAGTCAGGTCAAGTTAGGTCAGGTCAAGTCAGGTTAAGTCAGGTCAAGTCAGGTCAAGTCAGGTCAGGTTACGTCAAATCAGGTCAAGTCAGGTCAAGTCAGGTCAGGTCAAGTCAGGTCAAATTAGGTCAGGTCAAGTCTGGTCAAGTCAGGTCAGGTCAAGTCAGGTTAACTCAAGTCAGGTCAGGTAAAGTCAGGTTAGGTCAAGTCAGGTCAAGTCAAGTCAGATCAAGTCAAGTAAGGTAAGGTCAAGTCTGGTCAAGTCAGGTCAGGTTACGTCAAATCAGGTCAAGTCAGGTCAAGTCAGGTCAGGTCAAGTCAGGTCAAATTAGGTCAGGTCAAGTCTGGTCAAGTCAGGTCAGGTCAAGTCAGGTTAACTCAAGTCAGGTCAGGTAAAGTCAGGTTAGGTCAAGTCAGGTCAAGTCAAGTCAGATCAAGTCAAGTAAGGTAAGGTCAAGTCTGGTCAAGTCAGGTCAGGTCACGTCAAATCTGGTCAACTCAAGTAAGGTAAGGTCAAGTCTGGTTAAGTCAGGTCAGGTTACGTCAAATCAGGTCAAGTCAGGTCAGGTCAGGTCACGTTAAGTCAGGTCAAGTAAGGTAAGGTCAAGTCTGGTCAAGTCAGGTCAGGTCAAGTCAGGTTAAGTCAAGTCAGGTCAGGTCAAGTCAGGTTAGGTCAAGTCAGGTTAGGTCAAGTCAGGTCAAGTCAGGTCAGGTCAAGTCAGGTCAAGTCAGGGCAGGTCAGGTCAGGTCAAGTCAGGTCAGGTCAAGTCAGGTCAAGTCAGGGCAGGTCATGTCAGGTCAAGTCAGGTCAGGTCAGGTCACGTTAAGTCAGGTCAAGTAAGGTAAGGTCAAGTCTGGTCAAGTCAGGCCACGTTAAGTCAGGTCAAGTCAGGTCAAGTCAGGTCAGGTCAAGTCAGGTCAAGTCAAGTCAGGTCAAGTCAAGTCAGGTCAAGTCAGATCAGGTCAAGTCAGGTTAAGTCAGGTCAAGTAAGGTAAGGTCAAGTCTGGTTAAGTCAGGTCAGGTTACGTCAAATCAGGTCAAGTCAGGTCAGGTCAGGTCACGTTAAGTCAGGTCAAGTAAGGTAAGGTCAAGTCTGGTCAAGTCAGGTCACGTTAAGTCAGGTCAAGTCAGGTTAGGTCAAGTCAGGTTAAGTCAAGTCAGGTCAGGTCAAGTCAGGTCAAGTTAGGTCAGGTCAAGTCAGGTTAAGTCAGGTCAAGTCAGGTCAGGTCAGGTCAGGTCAGGTCAAGTCAGGTCAGTTCAAGTCAGGTCAAGTCAAGTCAAGTCAGGTCAAGTCAGGTTAGGTCAAGTCAGGTCAAGTCAAGTCAGATCAAGTCAAGTAAGGTAAGGTAAAGTCTGGTCAAGTCAGGTCAGGTCACGTAAAATCAGGTCAAGTCAGGTCAAGTCAGGTCAGGTCAAGTCAGGTCAAGTTAGGTCAGGTCAAGTCAGGTTAAGTCAGGTCAAGTCAGGTCAAGTTAGGTCAGGTCAAGTCAGGTCAGGTCAAGTCAGGTCAAGTCAGGGCAGGTCAGGTCAGGTCAAGTCAGGTCAGGTCAAGTCAGGTCAAGTCAGGGCAGGTCATGTCAGGTCAAGTCAGGTCAAATCAGGTCAGGTCAAGTCAAGTAAGGTAAGGTCAAGTCTGGTTAAGTCAGGTCAGGTTACGTCAAATCAGGTCAAGTCAGGTCAGGTCAGGTCACGTTAAGTCAGGTCAAGTAAGGTAAGGTCAAGTCTGGTCAAGTCAGGTCAGGTCACGTCAGGTCAGGTCACGTTAAGTCATGACAAGTCAGGTCAAGTCAGGTCAGGTCAAGTCAGGGCAAGTCAAGTCAGGTCAAGTCAAGTCAGGTCAAGTCAGGTTAAGTCAGGTCAAGTCAGGTAAGGTCAAGTCAGGTCAAGTTAGGTCAGGTCAAGTCAGGTTAAGTCAGGTCAAGTCAGGTCAAGTCAGGTCAGGTCAAGTTAGGTCAAGTCAGGGCAGGTCAGGTCAGGTCAAGTCAGGTCAAATCAGGTCAGGTCAAGTCAAGTAAGGTAAGGTCAAGTCTGGTTAAGTCAGGTCAAATCAGGTCAGGTCAAGTTAGGTCAGGTCAGGTCAATTCAGGTCAAGTCAAGTCAGGTTAAGTCAGGTTAAGTCAGGTCAAGTAAGGTTAAGTCAGGTTAAGTCAGTTCAAGTCAGGTTAAGTCAGGTCAGGTCAGGTCAAGTCATTTTAAATCAGGTCAAGTCAGGTCAAGTTATGTCAGGTCAAGTCAGGTTAAGTCAGGTCAAGTCAGGTCAGGTCAAGTCAGGTCAAGTCAGGTCAGGTCAAGTCAGGTCAAGTCAGGGCAGGACAGGTCAGGTCGAGTTAGATAAGGTCATGTCAGGTCAAGTCAGGTCAAATCAGGTCAGGTCAAGTCAGGTTAGGTCACGTTAAGTCAGGTCAAGTCAGGTCAGGTCAAGTCAGGTCAAGTCAAGTCAGGTTAAGTCAGGTTAAGTCAGGTCAAGTAAGGTTAAGTCAGGTTAAGTCAGTTCAAGTCAGGTTAAGTCAGGTCAGGTCAGGTCAAGTCATTTTAAATCAGGTCAAGTCAGGTCAGGTCATGTCAGTTTAAGTCAGGTCAGGTCAGGTCAAGTCAGGTCAAGTCAGGTCAAGTCAGGTCAGGTCAAGTCAGCTTAAGTCAGGTTAAATCAAGTCAGGTCAAATCATATCAAATCAGGTCAGGTCAAGTCAGGTTAAGTCAGGTCAAGTCAGGTCAGGTCATGTCAGGTCCAGTCAGGTAAGGTCATGTCAGGTCAAGTCAGGTCAAATCAGGTCAGGTCAGGTCAGGTCAGGTCACATTAAGTAAGGTCAAGTCAGGTCAGGTCAAGTCAGTTCAGGTCAAGTCAGGTTAGGTCAGGTCAGGTCAAGTCAGGTCAGGTCAAGTCAGGTCAAGTCAGGTCAGGTCAAGTCAGGTCAAGTCAGGTCAGGTCAAGTCAGGTCAGGTCAATTCAGGTCAAGTCAGGTAAGGTCATGTCAGGTCAAGTTAGGTCAAATCAGGTCAGGTCAGGTCAGGTCAAGTCAGGTCAGGTCAAGTCAGGTTAAGTCAGATCAGGTCAAGTCAGGTTAGGTCAATTCAGGTCAAGTCAGGTCAAGTCAGGTCAAATCAGGTCAGCTCAAGTCAGGTCAGGTCAGGTCAATTCAGGTCAAGTCAGGTCAAGTCAGGTCAGGTCAAGTCAGGTCAAGTCAGGTCAAGTCAAGTCAAGTCAGGTCAGGTCAGGTCAGTCAGGTCAGGTCAAGTCAGCTCAAGTCAGGTCAGGTCAAGTCAGGTTAAATCAAGTCAGGTCAAATCATATCAAATCAGGTCAAGTCAGGTCAGGTCACGTTAAGTCAGGTCAAGTCAGGTCAGGTCAGGTCAAGTCAGGTCAGGTCAAGTCAGGTCAAGTCAGGTCAGGTCAAGTCAGGTCAGGTCAATTCAGGTCAAGTCAGGTCAAGTCAGGTCAGGTCACGTTAAGTCAGGTCGACTCAGGTCAGGTCAAGTCAGGGCAGGTCAGGTCAGCTTAAGTCAGGTCAGGTCAAGTCAGGTTAGGTCAGGGCAGGTCAGGTCAGGTCAAGTTAGGTCAAATCAGGTCAGGTCAGGTCAGGTCAGGTCACGTTAAGTAAGGTCAAGTCAGGTCAGGTCAAGTCAGTTCAGGTCAAGTCAGGTTAGGTCAGGTCAGGTCAAGTCAGGTCAGGTCAAGTCAGGTGAAGTCAGGTCAGGTCAATTCAGGTCAAGTCAGGTAAGGTCATGTCAGGTCAAGTTAGGTCAAATCAGGTCAGGTCAAGTCAGGTCAGGTCACGTTAAGTCAGGTCAAGTCAGGTCAGGTCAAGTCAGGTCAAGTCAGGTCAGGTCAAGTCAGGTCAGGTCAATTCAGGTCAAGTCAGGTCAAGTCAGGTCAGGTCACGTTAAGTCAGGTCGACTCAGGTCAGGTCAAGTCAGGTCAGGTCATGTAAGCTTAAGTCAGGTCAGGTCAAGTCAGGTTAGGTCAATCAGGTCAAGTCAAGTCAGGTCAAGTCAAGTAAGGTAAGGTCAAGTCTGGTTAAGTCAGGTCAGGTTACGTCAAGTCAGGTCAAGTCAGATCAGGTCAAGTCAGGTCAAGTCAGGTTAAGTCAGGTCAAGTCAGGTCAAGTTAGGTCAGGTCAGGTCAGGTCAAGTCAGGTTAGGTCAAGTCAGGTTAAGTCAGGTCAGGTCAAGTCAGGTTAGGTCAATTCAGGTCAAGTCAGGTCAAGTCAGGTCAAATCAGGTCAGGTCAAGTCAGGTCAGGTCAGGTCAATTTAGGTCAAGTCAGGTCAAGTCAGGTCAGGTCACGTTACGTCAGGTCGAG
The DNA here is from genome assembly GCA_037103525.1 of Ganaspis brasiliensis. Classification (NCBI taxonomy): domain Eukaryota; kingdom Metazoa; phylum Arthropoda; class Insecta; order Hymenoptera; family Figitidae; genus Ganaspis; species Ganaspis brasiliensis. The sequence goes on from JAZKLR010000727.1 coordinate 37,926, forward strand.
TCAGGTCAGGTCAAGTCAGGTCAAGTCAGGTCAGGTCATGTCAGGTTAAGTCAGGTCAGGTCAAGTCAGGTTAGGTCAATCAGGTCAAGTCAAGTCAGGTCAAGTCAAGTAAGGTAAGGTCAAGTCTGGTTAAGTCAGGTCAGGTGATGTCAAATCAGGTCAAGTCAGGTCAAGTCAGGTCAGGTCAAGTCAGGTCAAGTTAGGTCAGGTCAAGTCAGATCAGGTCAAGTCAGGTTAAGTCAGGTCAAGTCAGGTAAGGTCAAGTCAGGTCAAGTCAAGTCAAGTCAGGTCAAGTCAGGTTAGGTCAACTCAGGTCAAGTCAAGTCAGATCAAGTCAAGTAAGGTAAGGTAAAGTCTGGTCAAGTTAGGTCAGGTCAAGTCAGGTTAAGTCAGGTCAAGTCAAGTCAGGTCAGGTCAGGTCAAGTCAGGTCAGGTCAAGTCAGGTCAAGTCAGGGCAGGTCACGTAAAATCAGGTCAAGTCAGGTCAAGTCAGGTCAGGTCAAGTCAGGTCAAGTTAGGTCAGGTCAAGTCAGGTTAAGTCAGGTCAAGTCAGGTCAAGTTAGGTCAGGTCAAGTCAGGTCAGGTCAAGTCAGGTCAAGTCAGGGCAGGTCAGGTCAGGTCAAGTCAGGTCAGGTCAAGTCAGGTCAAGTCAAGTCAAGTCAGGTCAAGTCAGGTTAGGTCAACTCAGGTCAAGTCAAGTCAGATCAAGTCAAGTAAGGTAAGGTAAAGTCTGGTCAAGTTAGGTCAGGTCAAGTCAGGTTAAGTCAGGTCAAGTCAAGTCAGGTCAGGTCAGGTCAAGTCAGGTCAGGTCAAGTCAGGTCAAGTCAGGGCAGGTCACGTAAAATCAGGTCAAGTCAGGTCAAGTCAGGTCAGGTCAAGTCAGGTCAAGTTAGGTCAGGTCAAGTCAGGTTAAGTCAGGTCAAGTCAGGTCAAGTTAGGTCAGGTCAAGTCAGGTCAGGTCAAGTCAGGTCAAGTCAGGGCAGGTCAGGTCAGGTCAAGTCAGGTCAGGTCAAGTCAGGTCAAGTCAGGGCAGGTCATGTCAGGTCAAGTCAGGTCAAATCAGGTCAGGTCAAGTCAAGTAAGGTAAGGTCAAGTCTGGTTAAGTCAGGTCAGGTTACGTCAAATCAGGTCAAGTCAGGTCAGGTCAGGTCACGTTAAGTCAGGTCAAGTAAGGTAAGGTCAAGTCTGGTCAAGTCAGGTCAGGTCACGTCAGGTCAGGTCACGTTAAGTCATGACAAGTCAGGTCAAGTCAGGTCAGGTCAAGTCAGGGCAAGTCAAGTCAGGTCAAGTCAAGTCAGGTCAAGTCAGGTTAAGTCAGGTCAAGTCAGGTAAGGTCAAGTCAGGTCAAGTTAGGTCAGGTCAAGTCAGGTTAAGTCAGGTCAAGTCAGGACAGGTCAGGTCAGGTCAAGTCAGGTCAGGTCAAGTCAGGTCAAGTCAGGTCAGGTTACGTCAAATCAGGTCAAGTCAGGTCAAGTCAGGTCAGGTCAAGTCAGGTCAAATTAGGTCAGGTCAAGTCTGGTCAAGTCAGGTCAGGTCAAGTCAGGTTAACTCAAGTCAGGTCAGGTAAAGTCAGGTTAGGTCAAGTCAGGTCAAGTCAAGTCAGATCAAGTCAAGTAAGGTAAGGTCAAGTCTGGTCAAGTCAGGTCAGGTCACGTCAAATCAGGTCAACTCAAGTAAGGTAAGGTCAAGTCTGGTTAAGTCAGGTCAGGTTACGTCAAATCAGGTCAAGTCAGGTCAGGTCAGGTCACGTTAAGTCAGGTCAAGTAAGGTAAGGTCAAGTCTGGTCAAGTCAGGGCAGGTCATGTCAGGTCAAGTCAGGTCAGGTCAGGTCACGTTAAGTCAGGTCAGGTCAGGTCAGTCAGGTCAGGTCAAGTTAGCTCAAGTCAGGTCAGGTCAAGTCAGGTTAAATCAAGTCAGGTCAAATCATATCAAATCAGGTCATGTCAAGTCAGGTTAAGTAAGGTCAAGTCAGGTCAGGTCAAGTCAGGTCAAGTCAGGTAAGGTCATGTCAGGTCAAGTCAGGTCAAATCAGGTCAGGTCAAGTCAGGTTAAGTCAAGTCAGGTCAGGTCAAGTCAGGTTAGGTCAAGTCAGGTCAAGTCAAGTCAGATCAAGTCAAGTAAGGTAAGGTCAAGTCTGGTCAAGTCAGGTCAGGTTACGTCAAATCAGGTCAAGTCAGGTCAAGTCAGGTCAGGTCAAGTCAGGTCAAATTAGGTCAGGTCAAGTCTGGTCAAGTCAGGTCAGGTCAAGTCAGGTTAACTCAAGTCAGGTCAGGTAAAGTCAGGTTAGGTCAAGTCAGGTCAAGTCAAGTCAGATCAAGTCAAGTAAGGTAAGGTCAAGTCTGGTCAAGTCAGGTCAGGTCACGTCAAATCAGGTCAACTCAAGTAAGGTAAGGTCAAGTCTGGTTAAGTCAGGTCAGGTTACGTCAAATCAGGTCAAGTCAGGTCAGGTCAGGTCACGTTAAGTCAGGTCAAGTAAGGTAAGGTCAAGTCTGGTCAAGTCAGGTCAGGTCAAGTCAGGTTAAGTCAAGTCAGGTCAGGTCAAGTCAGGTTAGGTCAAGTCAGGTTAGGTCAAGTCAGGTCAAGTCAGGTCAGGTCAAGTCAGGTCAAGTCAGGGCAGGTCAGGTCAGGTCAAGTCAGGTCAGGTCAAGTCAGGTCAAGTCAGGGCAGGTCATGTCAGGTCAAGTCAGGTCAGGTCAGGTCACGTTAAGTCAGGTCAAGTAAGGTAAGGTCAAGTCTGGTCAAGTCAGGCCACGTTAAGTCAGGTCAAGTCAGGTCAAGTCAGGTCAGGTCAAGTCAGGTCAAGTCAAGTCAGGTCAAGTCAAGTCAGGTCAAGTCAGATCAGGTCAAGTCAGGTTAAGTCAGGTCAAGTAAGGTAAGGTCAAGTCTGGTTAAGTCAGGTCAGGTTACGTCAAATCAGGTCAAGTCAGGTCAGGTCAGGTCACGTTAAGTCAGGTCAAGTAAGGTAAGGTCAAGTCTGGTCAAGTCAGGTCACGTTAAGTCAGGTCAAGTCAGGTTAGGTCAAGTCAGGTTAAGTCAAGTCAGGTCAGGTCAAGTCAGGTCAAGTTAGGTCAGGTCAAGTCAGGTTAAGTCAGGTCAAGTCAGGTCAGGTCAGGTCAGGTCAGGTCAAGTCAGGTCAGTTCAAGTCAGGTCAAGTCAAGTCAAGTCAGGTCAAGTCAGGTTAGGTCAAGTCAGGTCAAGTCAAGTCAGATCAAGTCAAGTAAGGTAAGGTAAAGTCTGGTCAAGTCAGGTCAGGTCACGTAAAATCAGGTCAAGTCAGGTCAAGTCAGGTCAGGTCAAGTCAGGTCAAGTTAGGTCAGGTCAAGTCAGGTTAAGTCAGGTCAAGTCAGGTCAAGTTAGGTCAGGTCAAGTCAGGTCAGGTCAAGTCAGGTCAAGTCAGGGCAGGTCAGGTCAGGTCAAGTCAGGTCAGGTCAAGTCAGGTCAAGTCAGGGCAGGTCATGTCAGGTCAAGTCAGGTCAAATCAGGTCAGGTCAAGTCAAGTAAGGTAAGGTCAAGTCTGGTTAAGTCAGGTCAGGTTACGTCAAATCAGGTCAAGTCAGGTCAGGTCAGGTCACGTTAAGTCAGGTCAAGTAAGGTAAGGTCAAGTCTGGTCAAGTCAGGTCAGGTCACGTCAGGTCAGGTCACGTTAAGTCATGACAAGTCAGGTCAAGTCAGGTCAGGTCAAGTCAGGGCAAGTCAAGTCAGGTCAAGTCAAGTCAGGTCAAGTCAGGTTAAGTCAGGTCAAGTCAGGTAAGGTCAAGTCAGGTCAAGTTAGGTCAGGTCAAGTCAGGTTAAGTCAGGTCAAGTCAGGTCAAGTCAGGTCAGGTCAAGTTAGGTCAAGTCAGGGCAGGTCAGGTCAGGTCAAGTCAGGTCAAATCAGGTCAGGTCAAGTCAAGTAAGGTAAGGTCAAGTCTGGTTAAGTCAGGTCAAATCAGGTCAGGTCAAGTTAGGTCAGGTCAGGTCAATTCAGGTCAAGTCAGGGCAAGTCAGGTCAGGTCAAGTCAGGTCAAGTCAGGTCAGGTCATGTCAGGTTAAGTCAGGTTAGGTCAATCAGGTCAAGTCAATTCAGGTCAAGTCAAGTAAGGTAAGGTCAAGTCTGGTTAAGTCAGGTCAGGTTACGTCAAGTCAGGTCAAGTCAGATCAGGTCAAGTCAGGTTAAGTCAGGTCAAGTCAGGTAAGGTCAAGTCAGGTCAAGTCAGGTCAGGTCAAGTTAGGTCAAGTCAGGGCAGGTCAGGTCAGGTCAAGTCAGGTCAAATCAGGTCAGGTCAAGTCAAGTAAGGTAAGGTCAAGTCTGGTTAAGTCAGGTCAGGTTACGTCAAATCAGGTCAAGTCAGGTCAGGTCAGGTCACGTTAAGTCAGGTCAAGTAAGGTAAGGTCAAGTCTGGTCAAGTCAGGTCACGTTAAGTCAGGTCAAGTCAGGTCAAGTCAGGTCAGGTCAAGTCAGGTCAAGTCAAGTCAGGTCAAGTCAAGGCAGGTCAAATCAGATCAGGTCAAGTCAGGTTAAGTCAGTTCAAGTAAGGTAAGGTCAAGTCTGGTTAAGTCAGGTCAGGTTACGTCAAATCAGGTCAAGTCAGGTCAGGTCAGGTCACGTTAAGTCAGGTCAAGTAAGGTAAGGTCAAGTCTGGTCAAGTCAGGTCACGTTAAGTCAGGTCAAGTCAGGTCAAGTCAGGTCAGGTCAAGTCAGGTAAGGTCAAGTCAGGTCAAGTCAAGTCAGGTCAAGTCAGATCAGGTCAAGTCAGGTTAAGTAAGGTCAAGTCAGGTAAGGTCAAGTCAGGTTAAGTTAGGTCAGGTCAAGTCAGGTTAAGTCAAGTCAAGTCAGGTCAGGTCAGGTCAGGTCAGGTCAAGTCAGGTCAGGTCAAGTCAGGTCAAGTCAAGTCAGGTCAGGTCAAGTCAGGTTAGGTCAAGTCAGGTCAAGTCAAGTCAGATCAAGTCAAGTAAGGTAAGGTCAAGTCTGGTCAAGTCAGGTCAGGTCACGTCAAATCAGGTCAAGTCAGGTCAAGTCAGGTCAGGTCAAGTCAGGTTAAGTTAGGTCAGGTCAAGTCAGGTTAAGTCAGGTCAAGTCAGGTCAAGTTAGGTCAGGTCAAGTCAGGTCAGGTCAAGTCAGGTCAAGTCAGGGCAGGTCAGGTCAGGTCAAGTCAGGTCAGGTCAAGTCAGGTCAAGTCAGGGCAGGTCATGTCAGGTCACGTCCGGTCAAATCAGGTCAGGTCAAGTCAAGTAAGGTAAGGTCAAGTCTGGTTAAGTCAGGTCAGGTTACGTCAAATCAGGTCAAGTCAGGTCAGGTCAGGTCACGTTAAGTCAGGTCAAGTAAGGTAAGGTCAAGTCTGGTCAAGTCAGGTCAGGTCACGGTCAGGTAAGGTTACGTTAAGTCAAGACAAGTCAGGTCAAGTCAGGTCAGGTCAAGTCAGGTCAAGTCAAGTCAGGTCAAGTCAAGTCAGGTCAAGTCAGGTTAAGTCAGGTCAAGTCAGGTAAGGTCAAGTCAGGTCAAGTTAGGTCAGGTCAAGTCAGGTTAAGTCAGGTCAAGGCAGGTCAGGTCAGGTCAGGTCAAGTCAGGTCAGGTCAAGTCAGGTTAAGTCAGGTCAGGTCAAGTCAGGTTAGGTCAATTCAGGTCAAGTCAGGTCAAGTCAGGTCAGGTCATGTCAGTTTAAGTCAGGTCAGGTCAAATCAGGTTAGGTCAATTCAGGTCAAGTCAGGTCAAGTCAGGTCAGGTCAAGTCAGGTTAAGTCAGGTTAAGTCAAGTCAGGTCAGGTCAAGTCAGGTCAAGTCAGGTTAAGTCAGGTCAAGTCAGGTTAAGTCAGGTCAGGTCAGGTCAAGTGAAGTCAGATCAGGTCAAGTCAGGACAGGTCAAGTCAGCTCAAGTCAGGTCAGGTCAAGTCAGGTTAAATCAAGTCAGGTCAAATCATATCAAATCAGGTCAGGTCAAGTCAGGTTAAGTAAGGTCAAGTCAGGTCAGGTCAAGTCAGGTCAAGTCAGGTAAGGTCATGTCAGGTCAAGTCAGGTCAAATCAGGTCAAGTCAGGTCAGGTCATGTCAGTTTAAGTCAGGTTAAGTCAAGTCAGGTCAGGTCAAGTCAGGTTAAGTCAGGTCAGGTCAGGTCAAGTGAAGTCAGATCAGGTCAAGTCAGGTCAGGTCAAGTCAGCTCAAGTCAGGTCAGGTCAAGTCAGGTTAAATCAAGTCAGGTCAAATCATATCAAATCAGGTCAGGTCAAGTCAGGTTAAGTAAGGTCAAGTCAGGTCAGGTCAAGTCAGGTCAAGTCAGGTAAGGTCATGTCAGGTCAAGTCAGGTCAAATCAGGTCAGGTCAAGTCAGGTCAGGTCAAGTCAGGTTAGGCCAATCAGGTCAAGTCAAGTCAGGTCAAGTCAAGTAAGGTAAGGTCAAGTCTGGTCAAGTCAGGTCAGGTCAAGTCAGGTCAAGTCAGGGCAGGTCAGGTCAGGTCAAGTTAGAGAAGGTCATGTCAGGTCAAGTTAGGTCAAATCAGGTCAGGTCAAGTCAGGTCAGGTCACGTTAAGTAAGGTCAAGTCAGGTCAGGTCAAGTCAGTTCAGGTCAAGTCAGGTTAGGTCAGGTCAGGTCAAGTCAGGTCAGGTCAAGTCAGGTCAAGTCAGGTCAGGTCAAGTCAGGTCAAGTCAGGTCAGGTCAAGTCAGGTCAGGTCAAGTCAGGTCAGGTCAATTTAGGTCAAGTCAGGTCAAGTCAGGTTAGGTCACGTTAAGTCAGGTCGAGTCAGGTCAGGTCAAGTCAGGTCAAGTCAGGTCAAGTCAAGTCAAGTCAGGTCAGGTCAGGTCAGTAAGGTAAGGTCAAGTCTGGTCAAGTCAGGTCAGGTCACGTCAGGTCAGGTCACGTTAAGTCAGGACAAGTCAGGTCAAGTCAGGTCAGGTCAAGTCAGGTCAAGTCAAGTCAGGTCAAGTCAAGTCAGGTCAAGTCAGGTTAAGTCAGGTCAAGTCAGGTCAAGTTAGGTCAGGTCAAGTCAGGTTAAGTCAGGTCAAGTCAGGTCAGGTCAGGTCAGGTCAAGTCAGGTCAGGTCAAGTCAGGTTAAGTCAGGTCAGGTCAAGTCAGGTTAGGTCAATTCAGGTCAAGTCAGGTCAAGTCAGGTCAAATCAGGTCAGGTCAAGTCAGGTCAGGTCAGGTCAATTCAGGTCAAGTCAGGTCAAGTCAGGTCAGGTCAAGTCAGGTCAAGTCAGATCAGGTCATGTCAGGTTAAGTCAGGTCAGGTCAAGTCAGGTTAGGTCAATTCAGGTCAAGTCAGGTCAAGTCAGGTCAGGTCACGTTAAGTCAGGTCGAGTCAGGTCAGGTCAAGTCAGGTCAAGTCAGGTCAGGTCATGTCAGGTTAAGTCAGGTCAGGTCAAGTCAGGTTAGGTCAATCAGGTCAAGTCAAGTCAGGTCAAGTCAAGTAAGGTAAGGTCAAGTCTGGTCAAGTCAGGTCAGGTCACGTCAAATCAGGTCAAGTCAGGTCAAGTCAGGTCAGGTCAAGTCAGGTCAAGTCAGGTCAAGTCAGGGCAGGTCAGGTCAGGTCAAGTCAGGTCAGGTCAAGTCAGGTTAGGTCAATCAGGTCAAGTCAAGTCAGGTCAAGTCAAGTAAGGTAAGGTCAAGTCTGGTTAAGTCAGGTCAGGTGATGTCAAATCAGGTCAAGTCAGGTCAAGTCAGGTCAGGTCAAGTCAGGTCAAGTTAGGTCAGGTCAAGTCAGATCAGGTCAAGTCAGGTTAAGTCAGGTCAAGTCAGGTAAGGTCAAGTCAGGTCAAGTTAGGTCAGGTCAAGTCAGGTTAAGTCAGGTCAAGTCAAGTCAGGTCAGGTCAGGTCAAGTCAGGTCAGGTCAAGTCAGGTCAAGTCAGGGCAGGTCAGGTCAGGTCAAGTCAGGTCAGGTCAAGTCAGGTCAAGTCAAGTCAAGTCAGGTCAAGTCAGGTTAGGTCAACTCAGGTCAAGTCAAGTCAGATCAAGTCAAGTAAGGTAAGGTAAAGTCTGGTCAAGTTAGGTCAGGTCAAGTCAGGTTAAGTCAGGTCAAGTCAAGTCAGGTCAGGTCAGGTCAAGTCAGGTCAGGTCAAGTCAGGTCAAGTCAGGGCAGGTCAGGTCAGGTCAAGTCAGGTCAGGTCAAGTCAGGTCAAGTCAAGTCAAGTCAGGTCAAGTCAGGTTAGGTCAACTCAGGTCAAGTCAAGTCAGATCAAGTCAAGTAAGGTAAGGTAAAGTCTGGTCAAGTCAGGTCAGGTCACGTAAAATCAGGTCAAGTCAGGTCAAGTCAGGTCAGGTCAAGTCAGGTCAAGTTAGGTCAGGTCAAGTCAGGTTAAGTCAGGTCAAGTCAGGTCAAGTTAGGTCAGGTCAAGTCAGGTCAGGTCAAGTCAGGTCAAGTCAGGGCAGGTCAGGTCAGGTCAAGTCAGGTCAGGTCAAGTCAGGTCAAGTCAGGGCAGGTCATGTCAGGTCAAGTCAGGTCAAATCAGGTCAGGTCAAGTCAAGTAAGGTAAGGTCAAGTCTGGTTAAGTCAGGTCAGGTTACGTCAAATCAGGTCAAGTCAGGTCAGGTCAGGTCACGTTAAGTCAGGTCAAGTAAGGTAAGGTCAAGTCTGGTCAAGTCAGGTCAGGTCACGTCAGGTCAGGTCACGTTAAGTCATGACAAGTCAGGTCAAGTCAGGTCAGGTCAAGTCAGGGCAAGTCAAGTCAGGTCAAGTCAAGTCAGGTCAAGTCAGGTTAAGTCAGGTCAAGTCAGGTAAGGTCAAGTCAGGTCAAGTTAGGTCAGGTCAAGTCAGGTTAAGTCAGGTCAAGTCAGGACAGGTCAGGTCAGGTCAAGTCAGGTCAGGTCAAGTCAGGTTAAGTCAGATCAGGTCAAGTCAGGTTAGGTCAATTCAGGTCAAGTCAGGTCAAGTCAGGTCAAATCAGGTCAGGTCAAGTCAAGTCAGGTCAGGTCAGGTCAGTCAGGTCAGGTCAAGTTAGCTCAAGTCAGGTCAGGTCAAGTCAGGTTAAATCAAGTCAGGTCAAATCATATCAAATCAGGTCATGTCAAGTCAGGTTAAGTCAGGTCAAGTCAGGTCAGGTCAAGTCAGGTCAAGTCAGGTAAGGTCATGTCAGGTCAAGTCAGGTCAAATCAGGTCAGGTCAAGTCAGGTTAAGTCAAGTCAGGTCAGGTCAAGTCAGGTTAGGTCAAGTCAGGTCAAGTCAAGTCAGATCAAGTCAAGTAAGGTAAGGTCAAGTCTGGTCAAGTCAGGTCAGGTTACGTCAAATCAGGTCAAGTCAGGTCAAGTCAGGTCAGGTCAAGTCAGGTCAAGTTAGGTCAGGTCAAGTCTGGTCAAGTCAGGTCAGGTCAAGTCAGGTTAACTCAAGTCAGGTCAGGTAAAGTCAGGTTAGGTCAAGTCAGGTCAAGTCAGGTCAGGTCAAGTCAGGTCAATTCAGGGCAGGTCAGGTCAGGTCAAGTCAGGTCAGGTCAAGTCAGGTCAAGTCAGGGCAGGTCATGTCAGGTCAAGTCAGGTCAGGTCAGGTCACGTTAAGTCAGGTCAAGTAAGGTAAGGTCAAGTCTGGTCAAGTCAGGCCACGTTAAGTCAGGTCAAGTCAGGTCAAGTCAGGTCAGGTCAAGTCAGGTCAAGTCAAGTCAGGTCAAGTCAAGTCAGGTCAAGTCAGATCAGGTCAAGTCAGGTTAAGTCAGGTCAAGTAAGGTAAGGTCAAGTCTGGTTAAGTCAGGTCAGGTTACGTCAAATCAGGTCAAGTCAGGTCAGGTCAGGTCACGTTAAGTCAGGTCAAGTAAGGTAAGGTCAAGTCTGGTCAAGTCAGGTCACGTTATGTCAGGTCAAGTCAGGTTAGGTCAAGTCAGGTTAAGTCAAGTCAGGTCAGGTCAAGTCAGGTCAAGTTAGGTCAGGTCAAGTCAGGTTAAGTCAGGTCAAGTCAGGTCAGGTCAGGTCAGGTCAGGTCAAGTCAGGTCAGTTCAAGTCAGGTCAAGTCAAGTCAAGTCAGGTCAAGTCAGGTTAGGTCAAGTCAGGTCAAGTCAAGTCAGATCAAGTCAAGTAAGGTAAGGTAAAGTCTGGTCAAGTCAGGTCAGGTCACGTAAAATCAGGTCAAGTCAGGTCAAGTCAGGTCAGGTCAAGTCTGGTCAAGTTAGGTCAGGTCAAGTCAGGTTAAGTCAGGTCAAGTCAGGTCAAGTTAGGTCAGGTCAAGTCAGGTCAGGTCAAGTCAGGTCAAGTCAGGGCAGGTCAGGTCAGGTCAAGTCAGGTCAGGTCAAGTCAGGTCAAGTCAGGGCAGGTCATGTCAGGTCAAGTCAGGTCAAATCAGGTCAGGTCAAGTCAAGTAAGGTAAGGTTAAGTCTGGTTAAGTCAGGTCAGGTTACGTCAAATCAGGTCAAGTCAGGTCAGGTCAGGTCACGTTAAGTCAGGTCAAGTAAGGTAAGGTCAAGTCTGGTCAAGTCAGGTCAGGTCACGTCAGGTCAGGTCACGTTAAGTCATGACAAGTCAGGTCAAGTCAGGTCAGGTCAAGTCAGGGCAAGTCAAGTCAGGTCAAGTCAAGTCAGGTCAAGTCAGGTTAAGTCAGGTCAAGTCAGGTAAGGTCAAGTCAGGTCAAGTTAGGTCAGGTCAAGTCAGGTTAAGTCAGGTCAAGTCAGGTCAAGTCAGGTCAGGTTACGTCAAATCAGGTCAAGTCAGGTCAAGTCAGGTCAGGTCAAGTCAGGTTAACTCAAGTCAGGTCAGGTAAAGTCAGGTTAGGTCAAGTCAGGTCAAGTCAAGTCAGATCAAGTCAAGTAAGGTAAGGTCAAGTCTGGTCAAGTCAGGTCAGGTTACGTCAAATCAGGTCAAGTCAGGTCAAGTCAGGTCAGGTCAAGTCAGGTCAAATTAGGTCAGGTCAAGTCTGGTCAAGTCAGGTCAGGTCAAGTCAGGTTAACTCAAGTCAGGTCAGGTAAAGTCAGGTTAGGTCAAGTCAGGTCAAGTCAAGTCAGATCAAGTCAAGTAAGGTAAGGTCAAGTCTGGTCAAGTCAGGTCAGGTCACGTCAAATCAGGTCAACTCAAGTAAGGTAAGGTCAAGTCTGGTTAAGTCAGGTCAGGTTACGTCAAATCAGGTCAAGTCAGGTCAGGTCATGTCCCGTTAAGTCAGGTCAAGTAAGGTAAGGTCAAGTCTGGTCAAGTCAGGTCAGGTCAAGTCAGGTTAAGTCAAGTCAGGTCAGGTCAAGTCAGGTTAGGTCAAGTCAGGTTAGGTCAAGTCAGGTCAAGTCAGGTCAGGTCAAGTCAGGTCAAGTCAGGGCAGGTCAGGTCAGGTCAAGTCAGGTCAGGTCAAGTCAGGTCAAGTCAGGGCAGGTCATGTCAGGTCAAGTCAGGTCAGGTCAGGTCACGTTAAGTCAGGTCAAGTAAGGTAAGGTCAAGTCTGGTCAAGTCAGGCCACGTTAAGTCAGGTCAAGTCAGGTCAAGTCAGGTCAGGTCAAGTCAGGTCAAGTCAAGTCAGGTCAAGTCAAGTCAGGTCAAGTCAGATCAGGTCAAGTCAGGTTAAGTCAGGTCAAGTAAGGTAAGGTCAAGTCTGGTTAAGTCAGGTCAGGTTACGTCAAATCAGGTCAAGTCAGGTCAGGTCAGGTCACGTTAAGTCAGGTCAAGTAAGGTAAGGTCAAGTCTGGTCAAGTCAGGTCACGTTAAGTCAGGTCAAGTCAGGTTAGGTCAAGTCAGGTTAAGTCAAGTCAGGTCAGGTCAAGTCAGGTCAAGTTAGGTCAGGTCAAGTCAGGTTAAGTCAGGTCAAGTCAGGTCAGGTCAGGTCAGGTCAGGTCAAGTCAGGTCAGTTCAAGTCAGGTCAAGTCAAGTCAAGTCAGGTCAAGTCAGGTTAGGTCAAGTCAGGTCAAGTCAAGTCAGATCAAGTCAAGTAAGGTAAGGTAAAGTCTGGTCAAGTCAGGTCAGGTCACGTAAAATCAGGTCAAGTCAGGTCAAGTCAGGTCAGGTCAAGTCAGGTCAAGTTAGGTCAGGTCAAGTCAGGTTAAGTCAGGTCAAGTCAGGTCAAGTTAGGTCAGGTCAAGTCAGGTCAGGTCAAGTCAGGTCAAGTCAGGGCAGGTCAGGTCAGGTCAAGTCAGGTCAGGTCAAGTCAGGTCAAGTCAGGGCAGGTCATGTCAGGTCAAGTCAGGTCAAATCAGGTCAGGTCAAGTCAAGTAAGGTAAGGTCAAGTCTGGTTAAGTCAGGTCAGGTTACGTCAAATCAGGTCAAGTCAGGTCAGGTCAGGTCACGTTAAGTCAGGTCAAGTAAGGTAAGGTCAAGTCTGGTCAAGTCAGGTCAGGTCACGTCAGGTCAGGTCACGTTAAGTCATGACAAGTCAGGTCAAGTCAGGTCAGGTCAAGTCAGGGCAAGTCAAGTCAGGTCAAGTCAAGTCAGGTCAAGTCAGGTTAAGTCAGGTCAAGTCAGGTAAGGTCAAGTCAGGTCAAGTTAGGTCAGGTCAAGTCAGGTTAAGTCAGGTCAAGTCAGGTCAAGTCAGGTCAGGTCAAGTTAGGTCAAGTCAGGGCAGGTCAGGTCAGGTCAAGTCAGGTCAAATCAGGTCAGGTCAAGTCAAGTAAGGTAAGGTCAAGTCTGGTTAAGTCAGGTCAAATCAGGTCAGGTCAAGTTAGGTCAGGTCAGGTCAATTCAGGTCAAGTCAGGTCAAGTCAGGTCAGGTCAAGTCAGGTCAAGTCAGGTCAGGTCATGTCAGGTTAAGTCAGGTTAGGTCAATCAGGTCAAGTCAATTCAGGTCAAGTCAAGTAAGGTAAGGTCAAGTCTGGTTAAGTCAGGTCAGGTTACGTCAAGTCAGGTCAAGTCAGATCAGGTCAAGTCAGGTTAAGTCAGGTCAAGTCAGGTAAGGTCAAGTCAGGTCAAGTCAGGTCAGGTCAAGTTAGGTCAAGTCAGGGCAGGTCAGGTCAGGTCAAGTCAGGTCAAATCATGTCAGGTCAAGTCAAGTAAGGTAAGGTCAAGTCTGGTTAAGTCAGGTCAGGTTACGTCAAATCAGGTCAAGTCAGGTCAGGTCAGGTCACGTTAAGTCAGGTCAAGTAAGGTAAGGTCAAGTCTGGTCAAGTCAGGTCACGTTAAGTCAGGTCAAGTCAGGTCAAGTCAGGTCAAGTCAAGTCAGGTCAAGTCAAGTCAGGTCAAGTCAAGGCAGGTCAAATCAGATCAGGTCAAGTCAGGTTAAGTCAGTTCAAGTAAGGTAAGGTCAAGTCTGGTTAAGTCAGGTCAGGTTACGTCAAATCAGGTCAAGTCAGGTCAGGTCAGGTCACGTTAAGTCAGGTCAAGTAAGGTAAGGTCAAGTCTGGTCAAGTCAGGTCACGTTAAGTCAGGTCAAGTCAGGTCAAGTCAGGTCAGGTCAAGTCAGGTAAGGTCAAGTCAGGTCAAGTCAAGTCAGGTCAAGTCAGATCAGGTCAAGTCAGGTTAAGTAAGGTCAAGTCAGGTAAGGTCAAGTCAGGTTAAGTTAGGTCAGGTCAAGTCAGGTTAAGTCAGGTCAAGTCAGGTCAGGTCAGGTCAGGTCAGGTCAAGTCAGGTCAGGTCAAGTCAGGTCAAGTCAAGTCAGGTCAGGTCAAGTCAGGTTAGGTCAAGTCAGGTCAAGTCAAGTCAGATCAAGTCAAGTAAGGTAAGGTCAAGTCTGGTCAAGTCAGGTCAGGTCACGTCAAATCAGGTCAAGTCAGGTCAAGTCAGGTCAGGTCAAGTCAGGTTAAGTTAGGTCAGGTCAAGTCAGGTTAAGTCAGGTCAAGTCAGGTCAAGTTAGGTCAGGTCAAGTCAGGTCAGGTCAAGTCAGGTCAAGTCAGGGCAGGTCAGGTCAGGTCAAGTCAGGTCAGGTCAAGTCAGGTCAAGTCAGGGCAGGTCATGTCAGGTCACGTCCGGTCAAATCAGGTCAGGTCAAGTCAAGTAAGGTAAGGTCAAGTCTGGTTAAGTCAGGTCAGGTTACGTCAAATCAGGTCAAGTCAGGTCAGGTCAGGTCACGTTAAGTCAGGTCAAGTAAGGTAAGGTCAAGTCTGGTCAAGTCAGGTCAGGTCACGGTCAGGTAAGGTTACGTTAAGTCAAGACAAGTCAGGTCAAGTCAGGTCAGGTCAAGTCAGGTCAAGTCAAGTCAGGTCAAGTCAAGTCAGGTCAAGTCAGGTTAAGTCAGGTCAAGTCAGGTAAGGTCAAGTCAGGTCAAGTTAGGTCAGGTCAAGTCAGGTTAAGTCAGGTCAAGGCAGGTCAGGTCAGGTCAGGTCAAGTCAGGTCAGGTCAAGTCAGGTTAAGTCAGGTCAGGTCAAGTCAGGTTAGGTCAATTCAGGTCAAGTCAGGTCAAGTCAGGTCAGGTCATGTCAGTTTAAGTCAGGTCAGGTCAAATCAGGTTAGGTCAATTCAGGTCAAGTCAGGTCAAGTCAGGTCAGGTCAAGTCAGGTTAAGTCAGGTTAAGTCAAGTCAGGTCAGGTCAAGTCAGGTCAAGTCAGGTTAAGTCAGGTCAAGTCAGGTTAAATCAAGTCAGGTCAAATCATATCAAATCAGGTCAGGTCAAGTCAGGTTAAGTAAGGTCAAGTCAGGTCAGGTCAAGTCAGGTCAAGTCAGGTAAGGTCATGTCAGGTCAAATCAGGTCAAGTCAGGTCAGGTCATGTCAGTTTAAGTCAGGTCAGGTCAAATCAGGTTAGGTCAATTCAGGTCAAGTCAGGTCAAGTCAGGTCAGGTCAAGTCAGGTTAAGTCAAGTCAGGTCAGGTCAAGTCAGGTTAAGTCAGGTCAGGTCAGGTCAAGTGAAGTCAGATCAGGTCAAGTCAGGTCAGGTCAAGTCAGCTCAAGTCAGGTCAGGTCAAGTCAGGTTAAATCAAGTCAGGTCAAATCATATCAAATCAGGTCAGGTCAAGTCAGGTTAAGTAAGGTCAAGTCAGGTCAGGTCAAGTCAGGTCAAGTCAGGTAAGGTCATGTCAGGTCAAGTCAGGTCAAATCAGGTCAGGTCAAGTCAGGTCAGGTCAAGTCAGGTTAGGCCAATCAGGTCAAGTCAAGTCAGGTCAAGTCAAGTAAGGTAAGGTCAAGTCTGGTCAAGTCAGGTCAGGTCAAGTCAGGTCAAGTCAGGGCAGGTCAGGTCAGGTCAAGTTAGAGAAGGTCATGTCAGGTCAAGTTAGGTAAAATCAGGTCAGGTCAAGTCAGGTCAGGTCACGTTAAGTAAGGTCAAGTCAGGTCAGGTCAAGTCAGTTCAGGTCAAGTCAGGTTAGGTCAGGTCAGGTCAAGTCAGGTCAGGTCAAGTCAGGTCAAGTCAGGTCAGGTCAAGTCAGGTCAAGTCAGGTCAGGTCAAGTCAGGTCAGGTCAAGTCAGGTCAGGTCAATTTAGGTCAAGTCAGGTCAAGTCAGGTTAGGTCACGTTAAGTCAGGTCAAGTTACGTCAGGTCAAGTCAGGTTAAGTCAGGTCAAAACAGGTCAGGTCAAGTCAGGTCAAGTCAGGTCAGGTCAAGTCAGGTCAAGTCAGGGGAGGTCAGGTCAGGTCAAGTTAGAGAAGGTCATGTCAGGTCAAGTTAGGTCAAATCAGGTCAGGTCAAGTCAGGTCAGGTCACGTTAAGTAAGGTCAAGTCAGGTCAGGTCAAGTCAGTTCAGGTCAAGTCAGGTTAGGTCAGGTCAGGTCAAGTCAGGTCAGGTCAAGTCAGGTCAAGTCAGGTCAGGTCAAGTCAGGTCAAGTCAGGTCAAGTCAGGTCAAGTTAGGTCAGGTCAAGTCAGGTTAAGTCAGGTCAAGTCAGGTCAGGTCAGGTCAGGTCAAGTCAGGTCAGGTCAAGTCAGGTTAAGTCAGGTCAGGTCAAGTCAGGTTAGGTCAATTCAGGTCAAGTCAGGTCAAGTCAGGTCAAGTCAGGTCAGGTCAAGTCAGGTCAGGTCAATTTAGGTCAAGTCAGGTCAAGTCAGGTTAGGTCACGTTAAGTCAGGTCGAGTCAGGTCAGGTCAAGTCAGGTCAAGTCAGGTCAAGTCAAGTCAAGTCAGGTCAGGTCAGGTCAGTAAGGTAAGGTCAAGTCTGGTCAAGTCAGGTCAGGTCACGTCAGGTCAGGTCACGTTAAGTCAGGACAAGTCAGGTCAAGTCAGGTCAGGTCAAGTCAGGTCAAGTCAAGTCAGGTCAAGTCAAGTCAGGTCAAGTCAGGTTAAGTCAGGTCAAGTCAGGTCAAGTTAGGTCAGGTCAAGTCAGGTTAAGTCAGGTCAAGTCAGGTCAGGTCAGGTCAGGTCAAGTCAGGTCAGGTCAAGTCAGGTTAAGTCAGGTCAGGTCAAGTCAGGTTAGGTCAATTCAGGTCAAGTCAGGTCAAGTCAGGTCAAATCAGGTCAGGTCAAGTCAGGTCAGGTCAGGTCAATTCAGGTCAAGTCAGGTCAAGTCAGGTCAGGTCAAGTCAGGTCAAGTCAGATCAGGTCATGTCAGGTTAAGTCAGGTCAGGTCAAGTCAGGTTAGGTCAATTCAGGTCAAGTCAGGTCAAGTCAGGTCAGGTCACGTTAAGTCAGGTCGAGTCAGGTCAGGTCAAGTCAGGTCAAGTCAGGTCAGGTCATGTCAGGTTAAGTCAGGTCAGGTCAAGTCAGGTTAGGTCAATCAGGTCAAGTCAAGTCAGGTCAAGTCAAGTAAGGTAAGGTCAAGTCTGGTCAAGTCAGGTCAGGTCACGTCAAATCAGGTCAAGTCAGGTCAAGTCAGGTCAGGTCAAGTCAGGTCAAGTCAGGTCAAGTCAGGGCAGGTCAGGTCAGGTCAAGTCAGGTCAAGTCAAGTAAGGTAAGGTCAAGTCTGGTTAAGTCAGGTCAGGTGATGTCAAATCAGGTCAAGTCAGGTCAAGTCAGGTCAGGTCAAGTCAGGTCAAGTTAGGTCAGGTCAAGTCAGATCAGGTCAAGTCAGGTTAAGTCAGGTCAAGTCAGGTAAGGTCAAGTCAGGTCAAGTTAGGTCAGGTCAAGTCAGGTTAAGTCAGGTCAAGTCAAGTCAGGTCAGGTCAGGTCAAGTCAGGTCAGGTCAAGTCAGGTCAAGTCAGGGCAGGTCAGGTCAGGTCAAGTCAGGTCAGGTCAAGTCAGGTCAAGTCAAGTCAAGTCAGGTCAAGTCAGGTTAGGTCAACTCAGGTCAAGTCAAGTCAGATCAAGTCAAGTAAGGTAAGGTAAAGTCTGGTCAAGTTAGGTCAGGTCAAGTCAGGTTAAGTCAGGTCAAGTCAAGTCAGGTCAGGTCAGGTCAAGTCAGGTCAGGTCAAGTCAGGACAAGTCAGGGCAGGTCAGGTCAGGTCAAGTCAGGTCAGGTCAAGTCAGGTCAAGTCAAGTCAAGTCAGGTCAAGTCAGGTTAGGTCAACTCAGGTCAAGTCAAGTCAGATCAAGTCAAGTAAGGTAAGGTAAAGTCTGGTCAAGTCAGGTCAGGTCACGTAAAATCAGGTCAAGTCAGGTCAAGTCAGGTCAGGTCAAGTCAGGTCAAGTTAGGTCAGGTCAAGTCAGGTTAAGTCAGGTCAAGTCAGGTCAAGTTAGGTCAGGTCAAGTCAGGTCAGGTCAAGTCAGGTCAAGTCAGGGCAGGTCAGGTCAGGTCAAGTCAGGTCAGGTCAAGTCAGGTCAAGTCAGGGCAGGTCATGTCAGGTCAGGTCAGGTCACGTTAAGTCAGGTCAAGTAAGGTAAGGTCAAGTCTGGTCAAGTCAGGTCAGGTCACGTCAGGTCAGGTCACGTTAAGTCATGACAAGTCAGGTCAAGTCAGGTCAGGTCAAGTCAGGGCAAGTCAAGTCAGGTCAAGTCAAGTCAGGTCAAGTCAGGTTAAGTCAGGTCAAGTCAGGTAAGGTCAAGTCAGGTCAAGTTAGGTCAGGTCAAGTCAGGTTAAGTCAGGTCAAGTCAGGACAGGTCAGGTCAGGTCAAGTCAGGTCAGGTCAAGTCAGGTTAAGTCAGATCAGGTCAAGTCAGGTTAGGTCAATTCAGGTCAAGTCAGGTCAAGTCAGGTCAAATCAGGTCAGGTCAAGTCAAGTCAGGTCAGGTCAGGTCAGTCAGGTCAGGTCAAGTTAGCTCAAGTCAGGTCAGGTCAAGTCAGGTTAAATTAAGTCAGGTCAAATCATATCAAATCAGGTCATGTCAAGTCAGGTTAAGTCAGGTCAAGTCAGGTCAGGTCAAGTCAGGTCAAGTCAGGTAAGGTCATGTCAGGTCAAGTCAGGTCAAATCAGGTCAGGTCAAGTCAGGTTAAGTCAAGTCAGGTCAGGTCAAGTCAGGTTAGGTCAAGTCAGGTCAAGTCAAGTCAGATCAAGTCAAGTAAGGTAAGGTCAAGTCTGGTCAAGTCAGGTCAGGTTACGTCAAATCAGGTCAAGTCAGGTCAAGTCAGGTCAGGTCAAGTCAGGTCAAGTTAGGTCAGGTCAAGTCTGGTCAAGTCAGGTCAGGTCAAGTCAGGGTTACTCAAGTCAGGTCAGGTAAAGTCAGGTTAGGTCAAGTCAGGTCAAGTCAAGTCAGATCAAGTCAAGTAAGGTAAGGTCAAGTCTGGTCAAGTCAGGTCAGGTCACGTCAAATCAGGTCAACTCAAGTAAGGTAAGGTCAAGTCTGGTTAAGTCAGGTCAGGTTACGTCAAATCAGGTCAAGTCAGGTCAGGTCAGGTCACGTTAAGTCAGGTCAAGTAAGGTAAGGTCAAGTCTGGTCAAGTCAGGTCAGGTCTAGTCAGGTTAAGTCAAGTCAGGTCAGGTCAAGTCAGGTTAGGTCAAGTCAGGTTAGGTCAAGTCAGGTCAAGTCAGGTCAGGTCAAGTCAGGTCAAGTCAGGGCAGGTCAGGTCAGGTCAAGTCAGGTCAGGTCAAGTCAGGTCAAGTCAGGTCAAGTCAGGGCAGGTCATGTCAGGTCAAGTCAGGTCAGGTCAGGTCACGTTAAGTCAGGTCAAGTAAGGTAAGGTCAAGTCTGGTCAAGTCAGGCCACGTTAAGTCAGGTCAAGTCAGGTCAAGTCAGGTCAGGTCAAGTCAGGTCAAGTCAAGTCAGGTCAAGTCAGGTTAAGTCAGGTCAAGTAAGGTAAGGTCAAGTCTGGTTAAGTCAGGTCAGGTTACGTCAAATCAGGTCAAGTCAGGTCAGGTCAGGTCACGTTAAGTCAGGTCAAGTAAGGTAAGGTCAAGTCTGGTCAAGTCAGGTCACGTTAAGTCAGGTCAAGTCAGGTTAGGTCAAGTCAGGTTAAGTCAAGTCAGGTCAGGTCAAGTCAGGTCAAGTTAGGTCAGGTCAAGTCAGGTTAAGTCAGGTCAAGTCAGGTCAGGTCAGGTCAGGTCAGGTCAAGTCAGGTCAGTTCAAGTCAGGTCAAGTCAAGTCAAGTCAGGTCAAGTCAGGTTAGGTCAAGTCAGGTCAAGTCAAGTCAGATCAAGTCAAGTAAGGTAAGGTAAAGTCTGGTCAAGTCAGGTCAGGTCACGTAAAATCAGGTCAAGTCAGGTCAAGTCAGGTCAGGTCAAGTCAGGTCAAGTTAGGTCAGGTCAAGTCAGGTTAAGTCAGGTCAAGTCAGGTCAAGTTAGGTCAGGTCAAGTCAGGTCAGGTCAAGTCAGGTCAAGTCAGGGCAGGTCAGGTCAGGTCAAGTCAGGTCAGGTCAAGTCAGGTCAAGTCAGGGCAGGTCATGTCAGGTCAAGTCAGGTCAAATCAGGTCAGGTCAAGTCAAGTAAGGTAAGGTTAAGTCTGGTTAAGTCAGGTCAGGTTACGTCAAATCAGGTCAAGTCAGGTCAGGTCAGGTCACGTTAAGTCAGGTCAAGTAAGGTAAGGTCAAGTCTGGTCAAGTCAGGTCAGGTCACGTCAGGTCAGGTCACGTTAAGTCATGACAAGTCAGGTCAAGTCAGGTCAGGTCAAGTCAGGGCAAGTCAAGTCAGGTCAAGTCAAGTCAGGTCAAGTCAGGTTAAGTCAGGTCAAGTCAGGTAAGGTCAAGTCAGGTCAAGTTAGGTCAGGTCAAGTCAGGTTAAGTCAGGTCAAGTCAGGTCAAGTCAGGTCAGGTCAAGTTAGGTCAAGTCAGGGCAGGTCAGGTCAGGTCAAGTCAGGTCAAATCAGGTCAGGTCAAGTCAAGTAAGGTAAGGTCAAGTCTGGTTAAGTCAGGTCAAATCAGGTCAGGTCAGGTCAATTCAGGTCAAGTCAGGTCAAGTCAGGTCAGGTCAAGTCAGGTCAAGTCAGGTCAGGTCATGTCAGGTTAAGTCAGGTTAGGTCAATCAGGTCAAGTCAATTCAGGTCAAGTCAAGTAAGGTAAGGTCAAGTCTGGTTAAGTCAGGTCAGGTTACGTCAAGTCAGGTCAAGTCAGATCAGGTCAAGTCAGGTTAAGTCAGGTCAAGTCAGGTAAGGTCAAGTCAGGTCAAGTCAGGTCAGGTCAAGTTAGGTCAAGTCAGGGCAGGTCAGGTCAGGTCAAGTCAGGTCAAATCAGGTCAGGTCAAGTCAAGTAAGGTAAGGTCAAGTCTGGTTAAGTCAGGTCAGGTTACGTCAAATCAGGTCAAGTCAGGTCAGGTCAGGTCACGTTAAGTCAGGTCAAGTAAGGTAAGGTCAAGTCTGGTCAAGTCAGGTCACGTTAAGTCAGGTCAAGTCAGGTCAAGTCAGGTCAGGTCAAGTCAGGTCAAGTCAAGTCAGGTCAAGTCAAGGCAGGTCAAATCAGATCAGGTCAAGTCAGGTTAAGTCAGGTCAAGTAAGGTAAGGTCAAGTCTGGTTAAGTCAGGTCAGGTTACGTCAAATCAGGTCAAGTCAGGTCAGGTCAGGTCACGTTAAGTCAGGTCAAGTAAGGTAAGGTCAAGTCTGGTCAAGTCAGGTCACGTTAAGTCAGGTCAAGTCAGGTCAAGTCAGGTCAGGTCAAGTCAGGTAAGGTCAAGTCAGGTCAAGTCAAGTCAGGTCAAGTCAGATCAGGTCAAGTCAGGTTAAGTAAGGTCAAGTCAGGTAAGGTCAAGTCAGGTTAAGTTAGGTCAGGTCAAGTCAGGTTAAGTCAGGTCAAGTCAGGTCAGGTCAGGTCAGGTCAGGTCAAGTCAGGTCAGGTCAAGTCAGGTCAAGTCAAGTCAGGTCAGGTCAAGTCAGGTTAGGTCAAGTCAGGTCAAGTCAAGTCAGATCAAGTCAAGTAAGGTAAGGTCAAGTCTGGTCAAGTCAGGTTAGGTCAAGTCAGGTTAAGTCAAGTCAGGTCAGGTCAAGTCAGGTCAAGTTAGGTCAGGTCAAGTCAGGTTAAGTCAGGTCAAGTCAGGTCAGGTCAGGTCAGGTCAGGTCAAGTCAGGTCAGTTCAAGTCAGGTCAAGTCAAGTCAAGTCAGGTCAAGTCAGGTTAGGTCAAGTCAGGTCAAGTCAAGTCAGATCAAGTCAAGTAAGGTAAGGTAAAGTCTGGTCAAGTCAGGTCAGGTCACGTAAAATCAGGTCAAGTCAGGTCAAGTCAGGTCAGGTCAAGTCAGGTCAAGTTAGGTCAGGTCAAGTCAGGTTAAGTCAGGTCAAGTCAGGTCAAGTTAGGTCAGGTCAAGTCAGGTCAGGTCAAGTCAGGTCAAGTCAGGGCAGGTCAGGTCAGGTCAAGTCAGGTCAGGTCAAGTCAGGTCAAGTAAGGTAAGGTCAAGTCTGGTCAAGTCAGGTCAGGTCACGTCAGGTCAGGTCACGTTAAGTCATGACAAGTCAGGTCAAGTCAGGTCAGGTCAAGTCAGGGCAAGTCAAGTCAGGTCAAGTCAAGTCAGGTCAAGTCAGGTTAAGTCAGGTCAAGTCAGGTAAGGTCAAGTCAGGTCAAGTTAGGTCAGGTCAAGTCAGGTTAAGTCAGGTCAAGTCAGGTCAAGTCAGGTCAGGTCAAGTTAGGTCAAGTCAGGGCAGGTCAGGTCAGGTCAAGTCAGGTCAAATCAGGTCAGGTCAAGTCAAGTAAGGTAAGGTCAAGTCTGGTTAAGTCAGGTCAAATCAGGTCAGGTCAAGTTAGGTCAGGTCAGGTCAATTCAGGTCAAGTCAGGTCAAGTCAGGTCAGGTCAAGTCAGGTCAAGTCAGGTCAGGTCATGTCAGGTTAAGTCAGGTTAGGTCAATCAGGTCAAGTCAATTCAGGTCAAGTCAAGTAAGGTAAGGTCAAGTCTGGTTAAGTCAGGTCAGGTTACGTCAAGTCAGGTCAAGTCAGATCAGGTCAAGTCAGGTTAAGTCAGGTCAAGTCAGGTAAGGTCAAGTCAGGTCAAGTCAGGTCAGGTCAAGTTAGGTCAAGTCAGGGCAGGTCAGGTCAGGTCAAGTCAGGTCAAATCAGGTCAGGTCAAGTCAAGTAAGGTAAGGTCAAGTCTGGTTAAGTCAGGTCAGGTTACGTCAAATCAGGTCAAGTCAGGTCAGGTCAGGTCACGTTAAGTCAGGTCAAGTAAGGTAAGGTCAAGTCTGGTCAAGTCAGGTCACGTTAAGTCAGGTCAAGTCAGGTCAAGTCAGGTCAGGTCAAGTCAGGTCAAGTCAAGTCAGGTCAAGTCAAGGCAGGTCAAATCAGATCAGGTCAAGTCAGGTTAAGTCAGGTCAAGTAAGGTAAGGTCAAGTCTGGTTAAGTCAGGTCAGGTTACGTCAAATCAGGTCAAGTCAGGTCAGGTCAGGTCACGTTAAGTCAGGTCAAGTAAGGTAAGGTCAAGTCTGGTCAAGTCAGGTCACGTTAAGTCAGGTCAAGTCAGGTCAAGTCAGGTCAGGTCAAGTCAGGTAAGGTCAAGTCAGGTCAAGTCAAGTCAGGTCAAGTCAGATCAGGTCAAGTCAGGTTAAGTAAGGTCAAGTCAGGTAAGGTCAAGTCAGGTTAAGTTAGGTCAGGTCAAGTCAGGTTAAGTCAGGTCAAGTCAGGTCAGGTCAGGTCAGGTCAGGTCAAGTCAGGTCAGGTCAAGTCAGGTCAAGTCAAGTCAGGTCAGGTCAAGTCAGGTTAGGTCAAGTCAGGTCAAGTCAAGTCAGATCAAGTCAAGTAAGGTAAGGTCAAGTCTGGTCAAGTCAGGTCAGGTCACGTCAAATCAGGTCAAGTCAGGTCAAGTCAGGTCAGGTCAAGTCAGGTTAAGTTAGGTCAGGTCAAGTCAGGTTAAGTCAGGTCAAGTCAGGTCAAGTTAGGTCAGGTCAAGTCAGGTCAGGTCAAGTCAGGTCAAGTCAGGGCAGGTCAGGTCAGGTCAAGTCAGGTCAGGTCAAGTCAGGTCAAGTCAGGGCAGGTCATGTCAGGTCACGTCCGGTCAAATCAGGTCAGGTCAAGTCAAGTAAGGTAAGGTCAAGTCTGGTTAAGTCAGGTCAGGTTACGTCAAATCAGGTCAAGTCAGGTCAGGTCAGGTCACGTTAAGTCAGGTCAAGTAAGGTAAGGTCAAGTCTGGTCAAGTCAGGTCAGGTCACGGTCAGGTAAGGTTACGTTAAGTCAAGACAAGTCAGGTCAAGTCAGGTCAGGTCAAGTCAGGTCAAGTCAAGTCAGGTCAAGTCAAGTCAGGTCAAGTCAGGTTAAGTCAGGTCAAGTCAGGTAAGGTCAAGTCAGGTCAAGTCAGGGCAGGTCATGTCAGGTCAAGTCAGGTCAAATCAGGTCAGGTCAAGTCAGGTCAAGTTACGTCAGGTCAAGTCAGGTTAAGTCAGGTCAAGTCAGGTCAGGTCAAGTCAGGTCAAGTCAGGTCAGATCAAGTCAGGTCAAGTCAGGGCAGGTCAAGTCAGGTTAGGCCAATCAGGTCAAGTCAAGTCAGGTCAAGTCAAGTAAGGTAAGGTCAAGTCTGGTCAAGTCAGGTCAGGTCACGTCAAATCAGGTCAAGTCAGGTCAAGTCAGGTCAGGTCAAGTCAGGTCAAGTCAGGGCAGGTCAGGTCAGGTCAAGTCAGGTCAGGTCAAGTCAGGTCAAGTCAGGGCAGGTCATGTCAGGTCAAGTCAGGTCAAATCAGGTCAGGTCAAGTCAGGTCAAGTTACGTCAGGTCAAGTCAGGTTAAGTCAGGTCAAGTCAGGTCAGGTCAAGTCAGGTCAAGTCAGGTCAGGTCAAGTCAGGTCAAGTCAGGTCAGGTCAAGTCAGGTTAGGCCAATCAGGTCAAGTCAAGTCAGGTCAAGTCAAGTAAGGTAAGGTCAAGTCTGGTCAAGTCAGGTCAGGTCACGTCAAATCAGGTCAAGTCAGGTCAAGTCAGGTCAGGTCAAGTCAGGTCAAGTCAGGTCAAGTCAGGGCAGGTCAGGTCAGGTCAAGTCAGGTCAGGTCAAGTCAGGTCAAGTCAGGGCAGGTCATGTCAGGTCAAGTCAGGTCAAATCAGGTCAGGTCAAGTCAGGTCAAGTTACGTCAGGTCAAGTCAGGTTAAGTCAGGTCAAGTCAGGTCAGGTCAAGTCAGGTCAAGTCAGGTCAGGTCAAGTCAGGTCAAGTCAGGGCAGGTCAGGTCAGGTCAAGTTAGAGAAGGTCATGTCAGGTCAAGTTAGGTCAAATCAGGTCAGGTCAAGTCAGGTCAGGTCACGTTAAGTAAGGTCAAGTCAGGTCAGGTCAAGTCCGTTCAGGTCAAGTCAGGTTAGGTCAGGTCAGGTCAAGTCAGGTCAGGTCAAGTCAGGTCAAGTCAGGTCAGGTCAAGTCAGGTCAAGTCAGGTCAGGTCAAGTCAGGTCAGGTCAAGTCAGGTCAGGTCAATTTAGGTCAAGTCAGGTCAAGTCAGGTTAGGTCACGTTAAGTCAGGTCGAGTCAGGTCAGGTCAAGTCAGGTCAAGTCAGGTCAAGTCAAGTCAAGTCAGGTCAGGTCAGGTCAGTAAGGTAAGGTCAAGTCTGGTCAAGTCAGGTCAGGTCACGTCAGGTCAGGTCACGTTAAGTCAGGACAAGTCAGGTCAAGTCAGGTCAGGTCAAGTCAGGTCAAGTCAAGTCAGGTCAAGTCAAGTCAGGTCAAGTCAGGTTAAGTCAGGTCAAGTCAGGTCAAGTTAGGTCAGGTCAAGTCAGGTTAAGTCAGGTCAAGTCAGGTCAGGTCAGGTCAGGTCAAGTCAGGTCAGGTCAAGTCAGGTTAAGTCAGGTCAGGTCAAGTCAGGTTAGGTCAATTCAGGTCAAGTCAGGTCAAGTCAGGTCAAATCAGGTCAGGTCAAGTCAGGTCAGGTCAGGTCAATTCAGGTCAAGTCAGGTCAAGTCAGGTCAGGTCAAGTCAGGTCAAGTCAGATCAGGTCATGTCAGGTTAAGTCAGGTCAGGTCAAGTCAGGTTAGGTCAATTCAGGTCAAGCCAGGTCAAGTCAGGTCAGGTCACGTTAAGTCAGGTCGAGTCAGGTCAGGTCAAGTCAGGTCAAGTCAGGTCAGGTCATGTCAGGTTAAGTCAGGTCAGGTCAAGTCAGGTTAGGTCAATCAGGTCAAGTCAAGTCAGGTCAAGTCAAGTAAGGTAAGGTCAAGTCTGGTCAAGTCAGGTCAGGTCACGTCAAATCAGGTCAAGTCAGGTCAAGTCAGGTCAGGTCAAGTCAGGTCAAGTCAGGTCAAGTCAGGGCAGGTCAGGTCAGGTCAAGTCAGGTCAGGTCAAGTCAGGTCAAGTCAGGGCAGGTCATGTCAGGTCAAGTCAGGTCAAATCAGGTCAGGTCAAGTCAGGTCAAGTTACGTCAGGTCAAGTCAGGTTAAGTCAGGTCAAGTCAGGTCAGGTCAAGTCAGGTCAAGTCAGGTCAGGTCAAGTCAGGTCAAGTCAGGGCAGGTCAGGTCAGGTCAAATCAGGTTAGGTCAATTCAGGTCAAGTCAGGTCAAGTCAGGTCAGGTCAAGTCAGGTTAAGTCAGGTTAAGTCAAGTCAGGTCAGGTCAAGTCAGGTCAAGTCAGGTTAAGTCAGGTCAAGTCAGGTTAAGTCAGGTCAGGTCAGGTCAAGTGAAGTCAGATCAGGTCAAGTCAGGTCAGGTCAAGTCAGCTCAAGTCAGGTCAGGTCAAGTCAGGTTAAATCAAGTCAGGTCAAATCATATCAAATCAGGTCAGGTCAAGTCAGGTTAAGTAAGGTCAAGTCAGGTCAGGTCAAGTCAGGTCAAGTCAGGTCAAGTCAGGTCAGGTCAAGTCAGGTCAAATCAGGTCAGGTCAAGTCAGGTCAGGTCAGGTCAATTCAGGTCAAGTCAGGTCAAGTCAGGTCAGGTCAAGTCAGGTCAAGTCAGGTCAGGTCAAGTCAGGTCAAGTCAGGTCAAGTCAGGTCAGGTCAAGTCAGGTCAAATCAGGTCAGCTCAAGTCAGGTCAGGTCAGGTCAATTCAGGTCAAGTCAGGTCAAGTCAGGTCAGGTCAAGTCAGGTCAAGTCAGGTCAGGTCATGTCAGGTTAAGTCAGGTCAGGTCAAATCAGGTTAGGTCAATTCAGGTCAAGTCAGGTCAAGTCAGGTCAAATCAGGTCAGCTCAAGTCAGGTCAGGTCAGGTCAATTCAGGTCAAGTCAGGTCAAGTCAGGTCAGGTCAAGTCAGGTCAAGTCAGGTCAGGTCATGTCAGGTTAAGTCAGGTCAGGTCAAATCAGGTTAGGTCAATTCAGGTCAATTCAGGTCAAGTCAGGTCAAGTCAGGTCAGGTCAAGTCAGGTCAAGTCAGGTCAGGTCATGTCAGGTTAAGTCAGGTCAGGTCAAATCAGGTTAGGTCAATTCAGGTCAAGTTAGGTCAATCAGGTCAAGTCAAGTCAGGTCAAGTCAAGTAAGGTAAGGTCAAGTCTGGTCAAGTCAGGTCAAGTCAGGTCAGGTCAAGTCAGGTCAAGTCAGGTCAAGTCAGGTCAGGTCAAGTCAGGTCAAGTCAGGTCAAGTCAGGGCAGGTCAGGTTAGGTCAAGTCAGGTCAGGTCAAGTCAGGTCAAGTCAGGGCAGGTCAATTCAGGTCCAGTCAGGTCAAGTCAGGTCAGGTCAAGTCAGGTCAAGTCAAGTCAGGTCAAGTCAGGTCAGGTCAAGTCAGGTCAAGTCAGGTCAGGTCATGTCAGGTTAAGTCAGGTCAGGTCAAATCAGGTTAGGTCAAGTCAGGTCAGGTCAAGTCAGGTCAAGTCAGGGCAGGTCAATTCAGGTCAAGTCAGGTCAAGTCAGGTCAGGTCAAGTCAGGTCAAGTCAAGTCAGGTCAAGTCAGGTCAGGTCAAGTCAGGTCAAATCAGGTCAGCTCAAGTCAGGTCAGGTCAGGTCAATTCAGGTCAAGTCAGGTCAAGTCAGGTCAGGTCAAGTCAGGTCAAGTCAGGTCAGGTCATGTCAGGTTAAGTCAGGTCAGGTCAAATCAGGTTAGGTCAATTCAGGTCAAGTCAGGTCAAGTCAGGTCAGGTCAAGTCAGGTCAAGTCAAGTCAGGTCAGGTCAAGTCAGGTCAAGTCAGGTTAAGTCAGGTCAAGTCAGGTTAAGTCAGGTCAGGTCAGGTCAAGTCAGGTCAAGTCAGGTCAAGTCAGGGCAGGTCAGGTTAGGTCAAGTCAGGTCAGGTCAAGTCAGGTCAAGTCAGGGCAGGTCAATTCAGGTCAAGTCAGGTCAAGTCAGGTCAGGTCAAGTCAGGTCAAGTCAAGTCAGGTCAAGTCAGGTCAGGTCAAGTCAGGTCAAATCAGGTCAGCTCAAGTCAGGTCAGGTCAGGTCAATTCAGGTCAAGTCAGGTCAAGTCAGGTCAGGTCAAGTCAGGTCAAGTCAGGTCAGGTCATGTCAGGTTAAGTCAGGTCAGGTCAAATCAGGTTAGGTTAATTCAGGTCAAGTCAGGTCAAGTCAGGTCAGGTCAAGTCAGGTCAAGTCAAGTCAGGTCAGGTCAAGTCAGGTCAAGTCAGGTTAAGTCAGGTCAAGTCAGGTTAAGTCAGGTCAGGTCAGGTCAAGTGAAGTCAGATCAGGTCAAGTCAGGTCAGGTCAAGTCAGCTCAAGTCAGGTCAGGTCAAGTCAGGTTAAATCAAGTCAGGTCAAATCATATCAAATCAGGTCAGGTCAAGTCAGGTTAAGTCAGGTCAAGTCAGGTCAGGTCAAGTCAGGTCAAGTCAGGTCAAGTCAGGTCAGGTCAAGTCAGGTCAAATCAGGTCAGCTCAAGTCAGGTCAGGTCAGGTCAATTCAGGTCAAGTCAGGTCAAGTCAGGTCAGGTCAAGTCAGGTCAAGTCAGGTCAGGTCATGTCAGGTTAAGTCAGGTCAGGTCAAATCAGGTTAGGTCAATTCAGGTCAAGTCAGGTCAAGTCAGGTCAAATCAGGTCAGCTCAAGTCAGGTCAGGTCAGGTCAATTCAGGTCAAGTCAGGTCAAGTCAGGTCAGTTCAAGTCAGGTCAAGTCAGGTCAGGTCATGTCAGGTTAAGTCAGGTCAGGTCAAATCAGGTTAGGTCAATTCAGGTCAATTCAGGTCAAGTCAGGTCAAGTCAGGTCAGGTCAAGTCAGGTCAAGTCAGGTCAGGTCATGTCAGGTTAAGTCAGGTCAGGTCAAATCAGGTTAGGTCAATTCAGGTCAAGTTAGGTCAATCAGGTCAAGTCAAGTCAGGTCAAGTCAAGTAAGGTAAGGTCAAGTCTGGTCAAGTCAGGTCAGGTCACGTCAAATCAGGTCAAGTCAGGTCAAGTCAGGTCAGGTCAAGTCAGGTCAAGTCAGGTCAAGTCAGGGCAGGTCAGGTTAGGTCAAGTCAGGTCAGGTCAAGTCAGGTCAAGTCAGGGCAGGTCAATTCAGGTCAAGTCAGGTCAAGTCAGGTCAGGTCAAGTCAGGTCAAGTCAAGTCAGGTCAGGTCAAGTCAGGTCAAGTCAGGTTAAGTCAGGTCAAGTCAGGTTAAGTCAGGTCAAGTCAGGTCAGGTCAAGTCAGCTCAAGTCAGGTCAGGTCAAGTCAGGTTAAATCAAGTCAGGTCAAATCATATCAAATCAGGTCAGGTCAAGTCAGGTTAAGTCAGGTCAAGTCAGGTCAGGTCAAGTCAGGTCAAGTCAGGTAAGGTCATGTCAGGTCAAGTCAGGTCAAATCAGGTCAGGTCAAGTCAGGTCAGGTCAAGTCAGGTTAGGTCAATCAGGTCAAGTCAAGTCAGGTCAAGTCAAGTAAGGTAAGGTCAAGTCTGGTCAAGTCAGGTCAGGTCACGTCAAATCAGGTCAAGTCAGGTCAAGTCAGGTCAGGTCAAGTCAGGTCAAGTCAGGTCAAGTCAGGGCAGGTCAGGTTAGGTCAAGTCAGGTCAGGTCAAGTCAGGTCAAGTCAGGGCAGGTCATGTCAGGTCAAGTCAGGTCAAATCAGGTCAGGTCAAGTCAGGTCAAGTTACGTCAGGTCAAGTCAGGTTAAGTCAGGTCAAGTCAGGTCAGGTCAAGTCAGGTCAAGTCAGGTCAGGTCAAGTCAGGTCAAGTCAGGGCAGGTCAGGTCAGGTCAAGTTAGAGAAGGTCATGTCAGGTCAAGTCAGGTCAAATCAGGTCAGGTCAAGTCAGGTCAGGTCACGTTAAGTAAGGTCAAGTCAGGTCAGCTCAAGTCAGTTCAGGTCAAGTCAGGTTAGGTCAGGTCAGGTCAAATCAGGTCAGGTCAAGTCAGGTCAAGTCAGGTCAGGTCAAGTCAGGTCAAGTCAGGTCAGGTCAAGTCAGGTCAGGTCAAGTCAGGTCAGGTCAATTCAGGTCAAGTCAGGTCAAGTCAGGTCAGGTCACGTTAAGTCAGGTCGAGTCAGGTCAGGTCAAGTCAGGTCAAGTCAGGTCAAGTCAAGTCAAGTCAGGTCAGGTCAGGTCAGTAAGGTAAGGTCAAGTCTGGTCAAGTCAGGTCAGGTCACGTCAGGTCAGGTCACGTTAAGTCAGGACAAGTCAGGTCAAGTCAGGTCAGGTCAAGTCAGGTCAAGTCAGGTCAGGTCAAGTCAGGTCAAATCAGGTCAGCTCAAGTCAGGTCAGGTCAGGTCAATTCAGGTCAAGTCAGGTCAAGTCAGGTCAGGTCAAGTCAGGTCAAGTCAGGTCAGGTCATGTCAGGTTAAGTCAGGTCAGGTCAAATCAGGTTAGGTCAATTCAGGTCAAGTCAGGTCAAGTCAGGTCAAATCAGGTCAGCTCAAGTCAGGTCAGGTCAGGTCAATTCAGGTCAAGTCAGGTCAAGTCAGGTCAGGTCAAGTCAGGTCAAGTCAGGTCAGGTCATGTCAGGTTAAGTCAGGTCAGGTCAAATCAGGTTAGGTCAATTCAGGTCAATTCAGGTCAAGTCAGGTCAAGTCAGGTCAGGTCAAGTCAGGTCAAGTCAGGTCAGGTCATGTCAGGTTAAGTCAGGTCAGGTCAAATCAGGTTAGGTCAATTCAGGTCAAGTTAGGTCAATCAGGTCAAGTCAAGTCAGGTCAAGTCAAGTAAGGTAAGGTCAAGTCTGGTCAAGTCAGGTCAGGTCACGTCAAATTAGGTCAAGTCAGGTCAAGTCAGGTCAGGTCAAGTCAGGTCAAGTCAGGTCAAGTCAGGGCAGGTCAGGTTAGGTCAAGTCAGGTCAGGTCAAGTCAGGTCAAGTCAGGGCAGGTCAATTCAGGTCAAGTCAGGTCAAGTCAGGTCAGGTCAAGTCAGGTCAAGTCAAGTCAGGTCAGGTCAAGTCAGGTCAAGTCAGGTTAAGTCAGGTCAAGTCAGGTTAAGTCAGGTCAGGTCAGGTCAAGTGAAGTCAGATCAGGTCAAGTCAGGTCAGGTCAAGTCAGCTCAAGTCAGGTCAGGTCAAGTCAGGTTAAATCAAGTCAGGTCAAATCATATCAAATCAGGTCAGGTCAAGTCAGGTTAAGTCAGGTCAAGTCAGGTCAGGTCAAGTCAGGTCAAGTCAGGTAAGGTCATGTCAGGTCAAGTCAGGTCAAATCAGGTCAGGTCAAGTCAGGTCAGGTCAAGTCAGGTTAGGTCAATCAGGTCAAGTCAAGTCAGGTCAAGTCAAGTAAGGTAAGGTCAAGTCTGGTCAAGTCAGGTCAGGTCACGTCAAATCAGGTCAAGTCAGGTCAAGTCAGGTCAGGTCAAGTCAGGTCAAGTCAGGTCAAGTCAGGGCAGGTCAGGTTAGGTCAAGTCAGGGCAGGTCAGGTCAGGTCAAGTTAGAGAAGGTCATGTCAGGTCAAGTCAGGTCAAATCAGGTCAGGTCAAGTCAGGTCAGGTCACGTTAAGTAAGGTCAAGTCAGGTCAGCTCAAGTCAGTTCAGGTCAAGTCAGGTTAGGTCAGGTCAGGTCAAATCAGGTCAGGTCAAGTCAGGTCAAGTCAGGTCAGGTCAAGTCAGGTCAAGTCAGGTCAGGTCAAGTCAGGTCAGGTCAAGTCAGGTCAGGTCAATTCAGGTCAAGTCAGGTCAAGTCAGGTCAGGTCACGTTAAGTCAGGTCGAGTCAGGTCAGGTCAAGTCAGGTCAAGTCAGGTCAAGTCAAGTCAAGTCAGGTCAGGTCAGGTCAGTAAGGTAAGGTCAAGTCTGGTCAAGTCAGGTCAGGTCACGTCAGGTCAGGTCACGTTAAGTCAGGACAAGTCAGGTCAAGTCAGGTCAGGTCAAGTCAGGTCAAGTCAAGTCAGGTCAAGTCAAGTCAGGTCAAGTCAGGTTAAGTCAGGTCAAGTCAGGTCAAGTCAGGTCAGGTCACGTTAAGTCAGGTCGAGTCAGGTCAGGTCAAGTCAGGTCAAGTCAGGTCAGGTCATGTCAGGTTAAGTCAGGTCAGGTCAAGTCAGGTTAGGTCAATCAGGTCAAATCAGGTCAAGTCAGGTCAAGTCAGGTCAGGTCAAGTCAGGTCAAGTCAGGTCAAGTCAGGGCAGGTCAGGTTAGGTCAAGTCAGGTCAGGTCAAGTCAGGTCAAGTCAGGGCAGGTCATGTCAGGTCAAGTCAGGTCAAATCAGGTCAGGTCAAGTCAGGTCAAGTTACGTCAGGTCAAGTCAGGTTAAGTCAGGTCAAGTCAGGTCAGGTCAAGTCAGGTCATGTCAGGTTAAGTCAGGTCAGGTCAAGTCAGGTTAGGTCAATTCAGGTCAAGTCAGGTCAAGTCAGGTCAGGTCACGTTAAGTCAGGTCGAGTCAGGTCAGGTCAAGTCAGGTCAAGTCAGGTCAGGTCATGTCAGGTTAAGTCAGGTCAGGTCAAGTCAGGTTAGGTCAATCAGGTCAAATCAGGTCAAGTCAGGTCAAGTCAGGTCAGGTCAAGTCAGGTCAAGTCAGGTCAAGTCAGGGCAGGTCAGGTTAGGTCAAGTCAGGTCAGGTCAAGTCAGGTCAAGTCAGGGCAGGTCATGTCAGGTCAAGTCAGGTCAAATCAGGTCAGGTCAAGTCAGGTCAAATCAGGTCAGGTCAAGACAGGTCAAGTTACGTCAGGTCAAGTCAGGTTAAGTCAGGTCAAGTCAGGTCAGGTCAAGTCAGGTCAAGTCAGGTCAGGTCAAGTCAGGTCAAGTCAGGGCAGGTCAGGTCAGGTCAAGTTAGAGAAGGTCATGTCAGGTCAAGTCAGGTCAAATCAGGTCAGGTCAAGTCAGGTCAGGTCAAGTCAGGTTAGGTCAATCAGGTCAAATCAGGTCAAGTCAGGTCAAGTCAGGTCAGGTCAAGTCAGGTCAAGTCAGGTCAAGTCAGGGCAGGTCAGGTTAGGTCAAGTCAGGTCAGGTCAAGTCAGGTCAAGTCAGGGCAGGTCATGTCAGGTCAAGTCAGGTCAAATCAGGTCAGGTCAAGTCAGGTCAGGTCAGGTCAATTCAGGTCAAGTCAGGTCAAGTCAGGTCAGGTCAAGTCAGGTCAAGTCAGGTCAGGTCATGTCAGGTTAAGTCAGGTCAGGTCAAGTCAGGTTAGGTCAATTCAGGTCAAGTCAGGTCAAGTCAGGTCAGGTCACGTTAAGTCAGGTCGAGTCAGGTCAGGTCAAGTCAGGTCAAGTCAGGTCAGGTCATGTCAGGTTAAGTCAGGTCAGGTCAAGTCAGGTTAGGTCAATCAGGTCAAATCAGGTCAAGTCAGGTCAAGTCAGGTCAGGTCAAGTCAGGTCAAGTCAGGTCAAGTCAGGGCAGGTCAGGTTAGGTCAAGTCAGGTCAGGTCAAGTCAGGTCAAGTCAGGGCAGGTCATGTCAGGTCAAGTCAGGTCAAATCAGGTCAGGTCAAGTCAGGTCAAGTTACGTCAGGTCAAGTCAGGTTAAGTCAGGTCAAGTCAGGTCAGGTCAAGTCAGGTCAAGTCAGGTCAGGTCAAGTCAGGTCAAATCAGGTCAAGTCAGGTCAAGTCAGGTCAGGTCAAGTCAGGTCAAGTCAGGTCAAGTCAGGGCAGGTCAGGTTAGGTCAAGTCAGGTCAGGTCAAGTCAGGTCAAGTCAGGGCAGGTCATGTCAGGTCAAGTCAGGTCAAATCAGGTCAGGTCAAGTCAGGTCAAGTTACGTCAGGTCAAGTCAGGTCAAATCAGGTCAAGTCAGGTCAAGTCAGGTCAGGTCAAGTCAGGTCAAGTCAGGTCAAGTCAGGTCAGGTCATGTCAGGTTAAGTCAGGTCAGGTCAAGTCAGGTTAGGTCAATCAGGTCAAATCAGGTCAAGTCAGGTCAAGTCAGGTCAGGTCAAGTCAGGTCAAGTCAGGTCAAGTCAGGGCAGGTCAGGTTAGGTCAAGTCAGGTCAGGTCAAGTCAGGTCAAGTCAGGGCAGGTCATGTCAGGTCAAGTCAGGTCAAATCAGGTCAGGTCAAGTCAGGTCAAGTTACGTCAGGTCAAGTCAGGTCAAGTCAGGTCAAGTCAGGTCAGGTCATGTCAGGTTAAGTCAGGTCAGGTCAAGTCAGGTTAGGTCAATCAGGTCAAATCAGGTCAAGTCAGGTCAAGTCAGGTCAGGTCAAGTCAGGTCAAGTCAGGTCAGGTCAAGTCAGGTCAGGTCAAGTCAGGTCAGGTCAATTCAGGTCAAGTCAGGTCAAGTCAGGTCAGGTCACGTTAAGTCAGGTCGAGTCAGGTCAGGTCAAGTCAGGTCAAGTCAGGTCAAGTCAAGTCAAGTCAGGTCAGGTCAGGTCAGTAAGGTAAGGTCAAGTCTGGTCAAGTCAGGTCAGGTCACGTCAGGTCAGGTCACGTTAAGTCAGGACAAGTCAGGTCAAGTCAGGTCAGGTCAAGTCAGGTCAAGTCAAGTCAGGTCAAGTCAAGTCAGGTCAAGTCAGGTTAAGTCAGGTCAAGTCAGGTCAAGTTAGGTCAGGTCAAGTCAGGTTAAGTCAGGTCAAGTCAGGTCAGGTCAGGTCAGGTCAAGTCAGGTCAGGTCAAGTCAGGTTAAGTCAGGTCAGGTCAAGTCAGGTTAGGTCAATTCAGGTCAAGTCAGGTCAAGTCAGGTCAGGTCAGGTCAATTCAGGTCAAGTCAGATCAAGTCAGGTCAGGTCAAGTCAGGTCAAGTCAGGTCAGGTCATGTCAGGTTAAGTCAGGTCAGGTCAAGTCAGGTTAGGTCAATTCAGGTCAAGTCAGGTCACGTCAAATCAGGTCAAGTCAGGTCAAGTCAGGTCAGGTCAAGTCAGGTCAAGTCAGGTCAAGTCAGGGCAGGTCAGGTCAGGTCAAGACAGGTCAAGTTACGTCAGGTCAAGTCAGGTTAAGTCAGGTCAAGTCAGGTCAGGTCAAGTCAGGTCAAGTCAGGTCAGGTCAAGTCAGGTCAAGTCAGGGCAGGTCAGGTCAGGTCAAGTTAGAGAAGGTCATGTCAGGTCAAGTCAGGTCAAATCAGGTCAGGTCAAGTCAGGTCAGGTCACGTTAAGTAAGGTCAAGTCAGGTCAGGTCAAGTCAGTTCAGGTCAAGTCAGGTTAGGTCAGGTCAGGTCAAGTCAGGTCAGGTCAAGTCAGGTCAAGTCAGGTCAGGTCAAGTCAGGTTAGGTCAAGTCAGGTCAAGTCAGGTTAAGTCAGGTCAAGTCAGGTCAGGTCAGGTCAGGTCAAGTCAGGTCAAGTCAAGTCAGGTTAAGTCAGGTCAGGTCAAGTCAGGTTAGGTCAATTCAGGTCAAGTCAGGTCAAGTCAGGTCAGGTCAGGTCAATTCAGGTCAAGTCAGATCAAGTCAGGTCAGGTCAAGTCAGGTCAAGTCAGGTCAGGTCATGTCAGGTTAAGTCAGGTCAGGTCAAGTCAGGTTAGGTCAATTCAGGTCAAGTCAGGTCACGTCAAATCAGGTCAAGTCAGGTCAAGTCAGGTCAGGTCAAGTCAGGTCAAGTCAGGTCAAGTCAGGGCAGGTCAGGTCAGGTCAAGACAGGTCAAGTTACGTCAGGTCAAGTCAGGTTAAGTCAGGTCAAGTCAGGTCAGGTCAAGTCAGGTCAAGTCAGGTCAGGTCAAGTCAGGTCAAGTCAGGGCAGGTCAGGTCAGGTCAAGTTAGAGAAGGTCATGTCAGGTCAAGTCAGGTCAAATCAGGTCAGGTCAAGTCAGGTCAGGTCACGTTAAGTAAGGTCAAGTCAGGTCAGGTCAAGTCAGTTCAGGTCAAGTCAGGTTAGGTCAGGTCAGGTCAAGTCAGGTCAGGTCAAGTCAGGTCAAGTCAGGTCAGGTCAAGTCAGGTTAGGTCAAGTCAGGTCAAGTCAAGTCAAATCAAGTCAAGTAAGGTAAGGTCAAGTCTGGTCAAGTCAGGTCAGGTCACGTCAAATCAGGTCAAGTCAGGTCAGGTCAGGTCAAGTCAGGTCAGGTCAAGTCAGGTCAGGTCAATTCAGGTCAAGTCAGGTCAAGTCAGGTCAGGTCACGTTAAGTCAGGTCGAGTCAGGTCAGGTCAAGTCAGGTCAAGTCAGGTCAAGTCAAGTCAAGTCAGGTCAGGTCAGGTCAGTAAGGTAAGGTCAAGTCTGGTCAAGTCAGGTCAGGTCAGGTCAATTCAGGTCAAGTCAGATCAAGTCAGGTCAGGTCAAGTCAGGTCAAGTCAGGTCAGGTCATGTCAGGTTAAGTCAGGTCAGGTCAAGTCAGGTTAGGTCAATTCAGGTCAAGTCAGGTCACGTCAAATCAGGTCAAGTCAGGTCAAGTCAGGTCAGGTCAAGTCAGGTCAAGTCAGGTCAAGTCAGGGCAGGTCAGGTCAGGTCAAGACAGGTCAAGTTACGTCAGGTCAAGTCAGGTTAAGTCAGGTCAAGTCAGGTCAGGTCAAGTCAGGTCAAGTCAGGTCAGGTCAAGTCAGGTCAAGTCAGGGCAGGTCAGGTCAGGTCAAGTTAGAGAAGGTCATGTCAGGTCAGGTCAGGTCAATTCAGGTCAAGTCAGATCAAGTCAGGTCAGGTCAAGTCAGGTCAAGTCAGGTCAGGTCATGTCAGGTTAAGTCAGGTCAGGTCAGGTCAATTCAGGTCAAGTCAGATCAAGTCAGGTCAGGTCAAGTCAGGTCAAGTCAGGTCAGGTCATGTCAGGTTAAGTCAGGTCAGGTCAAGTCAGGTTAGGTCAATTCAGGTCAAGTCAGGTCACGTCAAATCAGGTCAAGTCAGGTCAAGTCAGGTCAGGTCAAGTCAGGTCAAGTCAGGTCAAGTCAGGGCAGGTCAGGTCAGGTCAAGACAGGTCAAGTTACGTCAGGTCAAGTCAGGTTAAGTCAGGTCAAGTCAGGTCAGGTCAAGTCAGGTCAAGTCAGGTCAGGTCAAGTCAGGTCAAGTCAGGGCAGGTCAGGTCAGGTCAAGTTAGAGAAGGTCATGTCAGGTCAAGTCAGGTCAAATCAGGTCAGGTCAAGTCAGGTCAGGTCACGTTAAGTAAGGTCAAGTCAGGTCAGGTCAAGTCAGTTCAGGTCAAGTCAGGTTAGGTCAGGTCAGGTCAAGTCAGGTCAGGTCAAGTCAGGTCAAGTCAGGTCAGGTCAAGTCAGGTTAGGTCAAGTCAGGTCAAGTCAAGTCAAATCAAGTCAAGTAAGGTAAGGTCAAGTCTGGTCAAGTCAGGTCAGGTCACGTCAAATCAGGTCAAGTCAGGTCAAGTCAGGTCAGGTCAAGTCAGGTCAAGTCAGGTCAAGTCAGGGCAGGTCAGGTCAGGTCAAGTCAGGTCAGGTCAAGTCAGGTCAAGTCAGGGCAGGTCATGTCAGGTCAAGTCAGGTCAAATCAGGTCAGGTCAAGTCAGGTCAAGTTACGTCAGGTCAAGTCAGGTTAAGTCAGGTCAAGTCAGGTCAGGTCAAGTCAGGTCAGGTCACGTTAAGTCAGGTCAAGTCAGGTCAGGTCAAGTCAGGTCAAGTCAAGTCAGGTTAAGTCAGTTTAAGTCAGGCCAAGTCAGGTTAAGTCAGGTCAGGTCAGGTCAAGTCATTTTAAATCAGGTCAAGTCAGGTCAGGTCATGTCAGTTTAAGTCAGGTCAGGTCAGGTCAAGTCAGGTCAAGTCAGGTCAAGTCAGGTCAGGTCAAGTCAGGTCAAGTCAGGGCAGGTCAGGTCAGGTCAAGTTAGAGAAGGTCATGTCAGGTCAAGTCAGGTCAAATCAGGTCAGGTCAAGTCAGGTCAGGTCACGTTAAGTCAGGTCAAGTCAGGTCAGGTCAAGTCAGGTCAAGTCAAGTCAGGTTAAGTCAGGTTAAGTCAGGCCAAGTCAGGTTAAGTCAGGTCAGGTCAGGTCAAGTCATTTTAAATCAGGTCAAGTCAGGTCAGGTCATGTCAGTTTAAGTCAGGTCAGGTCAGGTCAAGTCAGGTCAAGTCAGGTCAAGTAAGGTCAGGTCAAGTCAGCTCAAGTCAGGTCAAGTCAAGTCAAGTCAGGTCAGGTCAGGTCAGTCAGGTCAGGTCAAGTCACCTCAAGTCAGGTCAGGTCAAGTCAGGTTAAATCAAGTCAGGTCAAATCATATCAAATCAGGTCAGGTCAAGTCAGGTTAAGTCAGGTCAAGTCAGGTCAGGTCAAGTCAGGTCAAGTCAGGTAAGGTCATGTCAGGTCAAGTCAGGTCAAATCAGGTCAGGTCAGGTCAGGTCAAGTCAGGTTAGGTCAATCAGGTCAAGTCAAGTCAGGTCAAGTCAAGTAAGGTAAGGTCAAGTCTGGTCAAGTCAGGTCAGGTCACGTCAAATCAGGTCAAGTCAGGTCAAGTCAGGTCAGGTCAAGTCAGGTCAAGTCAGGTCAAGTCAGGGCAGGTCAGGTCAGGTCAAGTCAGGTCAGGTCAAGTCAGGTCAAGTCAGGGCAGGTCATGTCAGGTCAAGTCAGGTCAAATCAGGTCAGGTCAAGTCAGGTCAAGTTACGTCAGGTCAAGTCAGGTTAAGTCAGGTCAAGTCAGGTCAGGTGAAGTCAGGTCAAGTCAGGTCAGGTCAAGTCAGGTCAAGTCAGGGCAGGTCAGGTCAGGTCAAGTTAGAGAAGTTCATGTCAGGTCAAGTCAGGTCAAATCAGGTCAGGTCAAGTCAGGTCAGGTCACGTTAAGTAAGGTCAAGTCAGGTCAGCTCAAGTCAGTTCAGGTCAAGTCAGGTTAGGTCAGGTCAGGTCAAATCAGGTCAGGTCAAGTCAGGTCAAGTCAGGTCAGGTCAAGTCAGGTCAGGTCAAGTCAGGTCAGGTCAAGTCAGGTCAGGTCAATTCAGGTCAAGTCAGGTCAAGTCAGGTCAGGTCACGTTAAGTCAGGTCGAGTCAGGTCAGGTCAAGTCAGGTCAAGTCAGGTCAAGTCAAGTCAAGTCAGGTCAGGTCAGGTCAGTAAGGTAAGGTCAAGTCTGGTCAAGTCAGGTCAGGTCACGTCAGGTCAGGTCACGTTAAGTCAGGACAAGTCAGGTCAAGTCAGGTCAGGTCAAGTCAGGTCAAGTCAAGTCAGGTCAAGTCAAGTCAGGTCAAGTCAGGTTAAGTCAGGTCAAGTCAGGTCAAGTTAGGTCAGGTCAAGTCAGGTTAAGTCAGGTCAAGTCAGGTCAGGTCAGGTCAGGTCAAGTCAGGTCAGGTCAAGTCAGGTTAAGTCAGGTCAGGTCAAGTCAGGTTAGGTCAATTCAGGTCAAGTCAGGTCAAGTCAGGTCAAATCAGGTCAGGTCAAGTCAGGTCAGGTCAATTCAGGTCAAGTCAGGTCAAGTCAGGTCAGGTCAAGTCAGGTCAAGTCAGGTCAGGTCATGTCAGGTTAAGTCAGGTCAGGTCAAGTCAGGTTAGGTCAATTCAGGTCAAGTCAGGTCAAGTCAGGTCAGGTCACGTTAAGTCAGGTCGAGTCAGGTCAGGTCAAGTCAGGTCAAGTCAGGTCAGGTCATGTCAGGTTAAGTCAGGTCAGGTCAAGTCAGGTTAGGTCAATCAGGTCAAGTCAAGTCAGGTCAAGTCAAGTAAGGTAAGGTCAAGTCTGGTCAAGTCAGGTCAGGTCACGTCAAATCAGGTCAAGTCAGGTCAAGTCAGGTCAGGTCAAGTCAGGTCAAGTCAGGTCAAGTCAGGGCAGGTCAGGTCAGGTCAAGTCAGGTCAGGTCAAGTCAGGTCAAGTCAGGGCAGGTCATGTCAGGTCAAGTCAGGTCAAATCAGGTCAGGTCAAGTCAGGTCAAGTTACGTCAGGTGAAGTCAGGTTAAGTCAGGTCAAGTCAGGTCAGGTCAAGTCAGGTCAAGTCAGGTCAGGTCAAGTCAGGTCAAGTCAGGGCAGGTCAGGTCAGGTCAAGTTAGAGAAGGTCATGTCAGGTCAAGTCAGGTCAAATCAGGTCAGGTCAAGTCAGGTCAGGTCACGTTAAGTAAGGTCAAGTCAGGTCAGGTCAAGTCAGTTCAGGTCAAGTCAGGTTAGGTCAGGTCAGGTCAAGTCAGGTCAGGTCAAGTCAGGTCAAGTCAGGTCAGGTCAAGTCAGGTTAGGTCAAGTCAGGTCAAGTCAAGTCAGATCAAGTCAAGTAAGGTAAGGTCAAGTCTGGTCAAGTCAGGTCAGGTCACGTCAAATCAGGTCAAGTCAGGTCAAGTCAGGTCAGGTCAGGTCAGGTCAAGTTAGTTCAAGTCAGGGCAGGTCAGGTCAGGTCAAGTCAGGTCAGGTCAAGTCAGGTCAAGTCAGGGCAGGTCATGTCAGGTCAAGTCAGGTCAAATCAGGTCAGGTCAAGTCAGGTCAAGTTACGTCAGGTCAAGTCAGGTTAAGTCAGGTCAAGTCAGGTCAGGTCAAGTCAGGTCAAGTCAGGTCAGGTCAAGTCAGGTCAAGTCAGGGCAGGTCAGGTCAGGTCAAGTCAGGTCAGGTCAAGTCAGGTCAAGTAAGGTAAGGTCAAGTCTGGTCAAGTCAGGTCAGGTCACGTCAGGTCAGGTCACGTTAAGTCATGACAAGTCAGGTCAAGTCAGGTCAGGTCAAGTCAGGGCAAGTCAAGTCAGGTCAAGTCAAGTCAGGTCAAGTCAGGTTAAGTCAGGTCAAGTCAGGTAAGGTCAAGTCAGGTCAAGTTAGGTCAGGTCAAGTCAGGTTAAGTCAGGTCAAGTCAGGTCAAGTCAGGTCAGGTCAAGTTAGGTCAAGTCAGGGCAGGTCAGGTCAGGTCAAGTCAGGTCAAATCAGGTCAGGTCAAGTCAAGTAAGGTAAGGTCAAGTCTGGTTAAGTCAGGTCAAATCAGGTCAGGTCAAGTTAGGTCAGGTCAGGTCAATTCAGGTCAAGTCAGGTCAAGTCAGGTCAGGTCAAGTCAGGTCAAGTCAGGTCAGGTCATGTCAGGTTAAGTCAGGTTAGGTCAATCAGGTCAAGTCAATTCAGGTCAAGTCAAGTAAGGTAAGGTCAAGTCTGGTTAAGTCAGGTCAGGTTACGTCAAGTCAGGTCAAGTCAGATCAGGTCAAGTCAGGTTAAGTCAGGTCAAGTCAGGTAAGGTCAAGTCAGGTCAAGTCAGGTCAGGTCAAGTTAGGTCAAGTCAGGGCAGGTCAGGTCAGGTCAAGTCAGGTCAAATCAGGTCAGGTCAAGTCAAGTAAGGTAAGGTCAAGTCTGGTTAAGTCAGGTCAGGTTACGTCAAATCAGGTCAAGTCAGGTCAGGTCAGGTCACGTTAAGTCAGGTCAAGTAAGGTAAGGTCAAGTCTGGTCAAGTCAGGTCACGTTAAGTCAGGTCAAGTCAGGTCAAGTCAGGTCAGGTCAAGTCAGGTCAAGTCAAGTCAGGTCAAGTCAAGGCAGGTCAAATCAGATCAGGTCAAGTCAGGTTAAGTCAGGTCAAGTAAGGTAAGGTCAAGTCTGGTTAAGTCAGGTCAGGTTACGTCAAATCAGGTCAAGTCAGGTCAGGTCAGGTCACGTTAAGTCAGGTCAAGTAAGGTAAGGTCAAGTCTGGTCAAGTCAGGTCACGTTAAGTCAGGTCAAGTCAGGTCAAGTCAGGTCAGGTCAAGTCAGGTAAGGTCAAGTCAGGTCAAGTCAAGTCAGGTCAAGTCAGATCAGGTCAAGTCAGGTTAAGTAAGGTCAAGTCAGGTAAGGTCAAGTCAGGTTAAGTTAGGTCAGGTCAAGTCAGGTTAAGTCAGGTCAAGTCAGGTCAGGTCAGGTCAGGTCAGGTCAAGTCAGGTCAGGTCAAGTCAGGTCAAGTCAAGTCAGGTCAGGTCAAGTCAGGTTAGGTCAAGTCAGGTCAAGTCAAGTCAGATCAAGTCAAGTAAGGTAAGGTCAAGTCTGGTCAAGTCAGGTCAGGTCACGTCAAATCAGGTCAAGTCAGGTCAAGTCAGGTCAGGTCAAGTCAGGTTAAGTTAGGTCAGGTCAAGTCAGGTTAAGTCAGGTCAAGTCAGGTCAAGTTAGGTCAGGTCAAGTCAGGTCAGGTCAAGTCAGGTCAAGTCAGGGCAGGTCAGGTCAGGTCAAGTCAGGTCAGGTCAAGTCAGGTCAAGTCAGGGCAGGTCATGTCAGGTCACGTCCGGTCAAATCAGGTCAGGTCAAGTCAAGTAAGGTAAGGTCAAGTCTGGTTAAGTCAGGTCAGGTTACGTCAAATCAGGTCAAGTCAGGTCAGGTCAGGTCACGTTAAGTCAGGTCAAGTAAGGTAAGGTCAAGTCTGGTCAAGTCAGGTCAGGTCACGGTCAGGTAAGGTTACGTTAAGTCAAGACAAGTCAGGTCAAGTCAGGTCAGGTCAAGTCAGGTCAAGTCAAGTCAGGTCAAGTCAAGTCAGGTCAAGTCAGGTTAAGTCAGGTCAAGTCAGGTAAGGTCAAGTCAGGTCAAGTCAGGGCAGGTCATGTCAGGTCAAGTCAGGTCAAATCAGGTCAGGTCAAGTCAGGTCAAGTTACGTCAGGTCAAGTCAGGTTAAGTCAGGTCAAGTCAGGTCAGGTCAAGTCAGGTCAAGTCAGGTCAGGTCAAGTCAGGTCAAGTCAGGGCAGGTCAAGTCAGGTTAGGCCAATCAGGTCAAGTCAAGTCAGGTCAAGT
Organism: Ganaspis brasiliensis; assembly: GCA_037103525.1. NCBI lineage: Eukaryota > Metazoa > Arthropoda > Insecta > Hymenoptera > Figitidae > Ganaspis > Ganaspis brasiliensis. The sequence continues at coordinate 79,436 of JAZKLR010000727.1, forward strand.
CAAGTAAGGTAAGGTCAAGTCTGGTCAAGTCAGGTCAGGTCACGTCAAATCAGGTCAAGTCAGGTCAAGTCAGGTCAGGTCAAGTCAGGTCAAGTCAGGGCAGGTCAGGTCAGGTCAAGTCAGGTCAGGTCAAGTCAGGTCAAGTCAGGGCAGGTCATGTCAGGTCAAGTCAGGTCAAATCAGGTCAGGTCAAGTCAGGTCAAGTTACGTCAGGTCAAGTCAGGTTAAGTCAGGTCAAGTCAGGTCAGGTCAAGTCAGGTCAAGTCAGGTCAGGTCAAGTCAGGTCAAGTCAGGTCAGGTCAAGTCAGGTTAGGCCAATCAGGTCAAGTCAAGTCAGGTCAAGTCAAGTAAGGTAAGGTCAAGTCTGGTCAAGTCAGGTCAGGTCACGTCAAATCAGGTCAAGTCAGGTCAAGTCAGGTCAGGTCAAGTCAGGTCAAGTCAGGTCAAGTCAGGGCAGGTCAGGTCAGGTCAAGTCAGGTCAGGTCAAGTCAGGTCAAGTCAGGGCAGGTCATGTCAGGTCAAGTCAGGTCAAATCAGGTCAGGTCAAGTCAGGTCAAGTTACGTCAGGTCAAGTCAGGTTAAGTCAGGTCAAGTCAGGTCAGGTCAAGTCAGGTCAAGTCAGGTCAGGTCAAGTCAGGTCAAGTCAGGGCAGGTCAGGTCAGGTCAAGTTAGAGAAGGTCATGTCAGGTCAAGTTAGGTCAAATCAGGTCAGGTCAAGTCAGGTCAGGTCACGTTAAGTAAGGTCAAGTCAGGTCAGGTCAAGTCCGTTCAGGTCAAGTCAGGTTAGGTCAGGTCAGGTCAAGTCAGGTCAGGTCAAGTCAGGTCAAGTCAGGTCAGGTCAAGTCAGGTCAAGTCAGGTCAGGTCAAGTCAGGTCAGGTCAAGTCAGGTCAGGTCAATTTAGGTCAAGTCAGGTCAAGTCAGGTTAGGTCACGTTAAGTCAGGTCGAGTCAGGTCAGGTCAAGTCAGGTCAAGTCAGGTCAAGTCAAGTCAAGTCAGGTCAGGTCAGGTCAGTAAGGTAAGGTCAAGTCTGGTCAAGTCAGGTCAGGTCACGTCAGGTCAGGTCACGTTAAGTCAGGACAAGTCAGGTCAAGTCAGGTCAGGTCAAGTCAGGTCAAGTCAAGTCAGGTCAAGTCAAGTCAGGTCAAGTCAGGTTAAGTCAGGTCAAGTCAGGTCAAGTTAGGTCAGGTCAAGTCAGGTTAAGTCAGGTCAAGTCAGGTCAGGTCAGGTCAGGTCAAGTCAGGTCAGGTCAAGTCAGGTTAAGTCAGGTCAGGTCAAGTCAGGTTAGGTCAATTCAGGTCAAGTCAGGTCAAGTCAGGTCAAATCAGGTCAGGTCAAGTCAGGTCAGGTCAGGTCAATTCAGGTCAAGTCAGGTCAAGTCAGGTCAGGTCAAGTCAGGTCAAGTCAGATCAGGTCATGTCAGGTTAAGTCAGGTCAGGTCAAGTCAGGTTAGGTCAATTCAGGTCAAGCCAGGTCAAGTCAGGTCAGGTCACGTTAAGTCAGGTCGAGTCAGGTCAGGTCAAGTCAGGTCAAGTCAGGTCAGGTCATGTCAGGTTAAGTCAGGTCAGGTCAAGTCAGGTTAGGTCAATCAGGTCAAGTCAAGTCAGGTCAAGTCAAGTAAGGTAAGGTCAAGTCTGGTCAAGTCAGGTCAGGTCACGTCAAATCAGGTCAAGTCAGGTCAAGTCAGGTCAGGTCAAGTCAGGTCAAGTCAGGTCAAGTCAGGGCAGGTCAGGTCAGGTCAAGTCAGGTCAGGTCAAGTCAGGTCAAGTCAGGGCAGGTCATGTCAGGTCAAGTCAGGTCAAATCAGGTCAGGTCAAGTCAGGTCAAGTTACGTCAGGTCAAGTCAGGTTAAGTCAGGTCAAGTCAGGTCAGGTCAAGTCAGGTCAAGTCAGGTCAGGTCAAGTCAGGTCAAGTCAGGGCAGGTCAGGTCAGGTCAAATCAGGTTAGGTCAATTCAGGTCAAGTCAGGTCAAGTCAGGTCAGGTCAAGTCAGGTTAAGTCAGGTTAAGTCAAGTCAGGTCAGGTCAAGTCAGGTCAAGTCAGGTTAAGTCAGGTCAAGTCAGGTTAAGTCAGGTCAGGTCAGGTCAAGTGAAGTCAGATCAGGTCAAGTCAGGTCAGGTCAAGTCAGCTCAAGTCAGGTCAGGTCAAGTCAGGTTAAATCAAGTCAGGTCAAATCATATCAAATCAGGTCAGGTCAAGTCAGGTTAAGTAAGGTCAAGTCAGGTCAGGTCAAGTCAGGTCAAGTCAGGTCAAGTCAGGTCAGGTCAAGTCAGGTCAAATCAGGTCAGGTCAAGTCAGGTCAGGTCAGGTCAATTCAGGTCAAGTCAGGTCAAGTCAGGTCAGGTCAAGTCAGGTCAAGTCAGGTCAGGTCAAGTCAGGTCAAGTCAGGTCAAGTCAGGTCAGGTCAAGTCAGGTCAAATCAGGTCAGCTCAAGTCAGGTCAGGTCAGGTCAATTCAGGTCAAGTCAGGTCAAGTCAGGTCAGGTCAAGTCAGGTCAAGTCAGGTCAGGTCATGTCAGGTTAAGTCAGGTCAGGTCAAATCAGGTTAGGTCAATTCAGGTCAAGTCAGGTCAAGTCAGGTCAAATCAGGTCAGCTCAAGTCAGGTCAGGTCAGGTCAATTCAGGTCAAGTCAGGTCAAGTCAGGTCAGGTCAAGTCAGGTCAAGTCAGGTCAGGTCATGTCAGGTTAAGTCAGGTCAGGTCAAATCAGGTTAGGTCAATTCAGGTCAATTCAGGTCAAGTCAGGTCAAGTCAGGTCAGGTCAAGTCAGGTCAAGTCAGGTCAGGTCATGTCAGGTTAAGTCAGGTCAGGTCAAATCAGGTTAGGTCAATTCAGGTCAAGTTAGGTCAATCAGGTCAAGTCAAGTCAGGTCAAGTCAAGTAAGGTAAGGTCAAGTCTGGTCAAGTCAGGTCAAGTCAGGTCAGGTCAAGTCAGGTCAAGTCAGGTCAAGTCAGGTCAGGTCAAGTCAGGTCAAGTCAGGTCAAGTCAGGGCAGGTCAGGTTAGGTCAAGTCAGGTCAGGTCAAGTCAGGTCAAGTCAGGGCAGGTCAATTCAGGTCCAGTCAGGTCAAGTCAGGTCAGGTCAAGTCAGGTCAAGTCAAGTCAGGTCAAGTCAGGTCAGGTCAAGTCAGGTCAAGTCAGGTCAGGTCATGTCAGGTTAAGTCAGGTCAGGTCAAATCAGGTTAGGTCAAGTCAGGTCAGGTCAAGTCAGGTCAAGTCAGGGCAGGTCAATTCAGGTCAAGTCAGGTCAAGTCAGGTCAGGTCAAGTCAGGTCAAGTCAAGTCAGGTCAAGTCAGGTCAGGTCAAGTCAGGTCAAATCAGGTCAGCTCAAGTCAGGTCAGGTCAGGTCAATTCAGGTCAAGTCAGGTCAAGTCAGGTCAGGTCAAGTCAGGTCAAGTCAGGTCAGGTCATGTCAGGTTAAGTCAGGTCAGGTCAAATCAGGTTAGGTCAATTCAGGTCAAGTCAGGTCAAGTCAGGTCAGGTCAAGTCAGGTCAAGTCAAGTCAGGTCAGGTCAAGTCAGGTCAAGTCAGGTTAAGTCAGGTCAAGTCAGGTTAAGTCAGGTCAGGTCAGGTCAAGTCAGGTCAAGTCAGGTCAAGTCAGGGCAGGTCAGGTTAGGTCAAGTCAGGTCAGGTCAAGTCAGGTCAAGTCAGGGCAGGTCAATTCAGGTCAAGTCAGGTCAAGTCAGGTCAGGTCAAGTCAGGTCAAGTCAAGTCAGGTCAAGTCAGGTCAGGTCAAGTCAGGTCAAATCAGGTCAGCTCAAGTCAGGTCAGGTCAGGTCAATTCAGGTCAAGTCAGGTCAAGTCAGGTCAGGTCAAGTCAGGTCAAGTCAGGTCAGGTCATGTCAGGTTAAGTCAGGTCAGGTCAAATCAGGTTAGGTTAATTCAGGTCAAGTCAGGTCAAGTCAGGTCAGGTCAAGTCAGGTCAAGTCAAGTCAGGTCAGGTCAAGTCAGGTCAAGTCAGGTTAAGTCAGGTCAAGTCAGGTTAAGTCAGGTCAGGTCAGGTCAAGTGAAGTCAGATCAGGTCAAGTCAGGTCAGGTCAAGTCAGCTCAAGTCAGGTCAGGTCAAGTCAGGTTAAATCAAGTCAGGTCAAATCATATCAAATCAGGTCAGGTCAAGTCAGGTTAAGTCAGGTCAAGTCAGGTCAGGTCAAGTCAGGTCAAGTCAGGTCAAGTCAGGTCAGGTCAAGTCAGGTCAAATCAGGTCAGCTCAAGTCAGGTCAGGTCAGGTCAATTCAGGTCAAGTCAGGTCAAGTCAGGTCAGGTCAAGTCAGGTCAAGTCAGGTCAGGTCATGTCAGGTTAAGTCAGGTCAGGTCAAATCAGGTTAGGTCAATTCAGGTCAAGTCAGGTCAAGTCAGGTCAAATCAGGTCAGCTCAAGTCAGGTCAGGTCAGGTCAATTCAGGTCAAGTCAGGTCAAGTCAGGTCAGTTCAAGTCAGGTCAAGTCAGGTCAGGTCATGTCAGGTTAAGTCAGGTCAGGTCAAATCAGGTTAGGTCAATTCAGGTCAATTCAGGTCAAGTCAGGTCAAGTCAGGTCAGGTCAAGTCAGGTCAAGTCAGGTCAGGTCATGTCAGGTTAAGTCAGGTCAGGTCAAATCAGGTTAGGTCAATTCAGGTCAAGTTAGGTCAATCAGGTCAAGTCAAGTCAGGTCAAGTCAAGTAAGGTAAGGTCAAGTCTGGTCAAGTCAGGTCAGGTCACGTCAAATCAGGTCAAGTCAGGTCAAGTCAGGTCAGGTCAAGTCAGGTCAAGTCAGGTCAAGTCAGGGCAGGTCAGGTTAGGTCAAGTCAGGTCAGGTCAAGTCAGGTCAAGTCAGGGCAGGTCAATTCAGGTCAAGTCAGGTCAAGTCAGGTCAGGTCAAGTCAGGTCAAGTCAAGTCAGGTCAGGTCAAGTCAGGTCAAGTCAGGTTAAGTCAGGTCAAGTCAGGTTAAGTCAGGTCAAGTCAGGTCAGGTCAAGTCAGCTCAAGTCAGGTCAGGTCAAGTCAGGTTAAATCAAGTCAGGTCAAATCATATCAAATCAGGTCAGGTCAAGTCAGGTTAAGTCAGGTCAAGTCAGGTCAGGTCAAGTCAGGTCAAGTCAGGTAAGGTCATGTCAGGTCAAGTCAGGTCAAATCAGGTCAGGTCAAGTCAGGTCAGGTCAAGTCAGGTTAGGTCAATCAGGTCAAGTCAAGTCAGGTCAAGTCAAGTAAGGTAAGGTCAAGTCTGGTCAAGTCAGGTCAGGTCACGTCAAATCAGGTCAAGTCAGGTCAAGTCAGGTCAGGTCAAGTCAGGTCAAGTCAGGTCAAGTCAGGGCAGGTCAGGTTAGGTCAAGTCAGGTCAGGTCAAGTCAGGTCAAGTCAGGGCAGGTCATGTCAGGTCAAGTCAGGTCAAATCAGGTCAGGTCAAGTCAGGTCAAGTTACGTCAGGTCAAGTCAGGTTAAGTCAGGTCAAGTCAGGTCAGGTCAAGTCAGGTCAAGTCAGGTCAGGTCAAGTCAGGTCAAGTCAGGGCAGGTCAGGTCAGGTCAAGTTAGAGAAGGTCATGTCAGGTCAAGTCAGGTCAAATCAGGTCAGGTCAAGTCAGGTCAGGTCACGTTAAGTAAGGTCAAGTCAGGTCAGCTCAAGTCAGTTCAGGTCAAGTCAGGTTAGGTCAGGTCAGGTCAAATCAGGTCAGGTCAAGTCAGGTCAAGTCAGGTCAGGTCAAGTCAGGTCAAGTCAGGTCAGGTCAAGTCAGGTCAGGTCAAGTCAGGTCAGGTCAATTCAGGTCAAGTCAGGTCAAGTCAGGTCAGGTCACGTTAAGTCAGGTCGAGTCAGGTCAGGTCAAGTCAGGTCAAGTCAGGTCAAGTCAAGTCAAGTCAGGTCAGGTCAGGTCAGTAAGGTAAGGTCAAGTCTGGTCAAGTCAGGTCAGGTCACGTCAGGTCAGGTCACGTTAAGTCAGGACAAGTCAGGTCAAGTCAGGTCAGGTCAAGTCAGGTCAAGTCAGGTCAGGTCAAGTCAGGTCAAATCAGGTCAGCTCAAGTCAGGTCAGGTCAGGTCAATTCAGGTCAAGTCAGGTCAAGTCAGGTCAGGTCAAGTCAGGTCAAGTCAGGTCAGGTCATGTCAGGTTAAGTCAGGTCAGGTCAAATCAGGTTAGGTCAATTCAGGTCAAGTCAGGTCAAGTCAGGTCAAATCAGGTCAGCTCAAGTCAGGTCAGGTCAGGTCAATTCAGGTCAAGTCAGGTCAAGTCAGGTCAGGTCAAGTCAGGTCAAGTCAGGTCAGGTCATGTCAGGTTAAGTCAGGTCAGGTCAAATCAGGTTAGGTCAATTCAGGTCAATTCAGGTCAAGTCAGGTCAAGTCAGGTCAGGTCAAGTCAGGTCAAGTCAGGTCAGGTCATGTCAGGTTAAGTCAGGTCAGGTCAAATCAGGTTAGGTCAATTCAGGTCAAGTTAGGTCAATCAGGTCAAGTCAAGTCAGGTCAAGTCAAGTAAGGTAAGGTCAAGTCTGGTCAAGTCAGGTCAGGTCACGTCAAATTAGGTCAAGTCAGGTCAAGTCAGGTCAGGTCAAGTCAGGTCAAGTCAGGTCAAGTCAGGGCAGGTCAGGTTAGGTCAAGTCAGGTCAGGTCAAGTCAGGTCAAGTCAGGGCAGGTCAATTCAGGTCAAGTCAGGTCAAGTCAGGTCAGGTCAAGTCAGGTCAAGTCAAGTCAGGTCAGGTCAAGTCAGGTCAAGTCAGGTTAAGTCAGGTCAAGTCAGGTTAAGTCAGGTCAGGTCAGGTCAAGTGAAGTCAGATCAGGTCAAGTCAGGTCAGGTCAAGTCAGCTCAAGTCAGGTCAGGTCAAGTCAGGTTAAATCAAGTCAGGTCAAATCATATCAAATCAGGTCAGGTCAAGTCAGGTTAAGTCAGGTCAAGTCAGGTCAGGTCAAGTCAGGTCAAGTCAGGTAAGGTCATGTCAGGTCAAGTCAGGTCAAATCAGGTCAGGTCAAGTCAGGTCAGGTCAAGTCAGGTTAGGTCAATCAGGTCAAGTCAAGTCAGGTCAAGTCAAGTAAGGTAAGGTCAAGTCTGGTCAAGTCAGGTCAGGTCACGTCAAATCAGGTCAAGTCAGGTCAAGTCAGGTCAGGTCAAGTCAGGTCAAGTCAGGTCAAGTCAGGGCAGGTCAGGTTAGGTCAAGTCAGGGCAGGTCAGGTCAGGTCAAGTTAGAGAAGGTCATGTCAGGTCAAGTCAGGTCAAATCAGGTCAGGTCAAGTCAGGTCAGGTCACGTTAAGTAAGGTCAAGTCAGGTCAGCTCAAGTCAGTTCAGGTCAAGTCAGGTTAGGTCAGGTCAGGTCAAATCAGGTCAGGTCAAGTCAGGTCAAGTCAGGTCAGGTCAAGTCAGGTCAAGTCAGGTCAGGTCAAGTCAGGTCAGGTCAAGTCAGGTCAGGTCAATTCAGGTCAAGTCAGGTCAAGTCAGGTCAGGTCACGTTAAGTCAGGTCGAGTCAGGTCAGGTCAAGTCAGGTCAAGTCAGGTCAAGTCAAGTCAAGTCAGGTCAGGTCAGGTCAGTAAGGTAAGGTCAAGTCTGGTCAAGTCAGGTCAGGTCACGTCAGGTCAGGTCACGTTAAGTCAGGACAAGTCAGGTCAAGTCAGGTCAGGTCAAGTCAGGTCAAGTCAAGTCAGGTCAAGTCAAGTCAGGTCAAGTCAGGTTAAGTCAGGTCAAGTCAGGTCAAGTCAGGTCAGGTCACGTTAAGTCAGGTCGAGTCAGGTCAGGTCAAGTCAGGTCAAGTCAGGTCAGGTCATGTCAGGTTAAGTCAGGTCAGGTCAAGTCAGGTTAGGTCAATCAGGTCAAATCAGGTCAAGTCAGGTCAAGTCAGGTCAGGTCAAGTCAGGTCAAGTCAGGTCAAGTCAGGGCAGGTCAGGTTAGGTCAAGTCAGGTCAGGTCAAGTCAGGTCAAGTCAGGGCAGGTCATGTCAGGTCAAGTCAGGTCAAATCAGGTCAGGTCAAGTCAGGTCAAGTTACGTCAGGTCAAGTCAGGTTAAGTCAGGTCAAGTCAGGTCAGGTCAAGTCAGGTCATGTCAGGTTAAGTCAGGTCAGGTCAAGTCAGGTTAGGTCAATTCAGGTCAAGTCAGGTCAAGTCAGGTCAGGTCACGTTAAGTCAGGTCGAGTCAGGTCAGGTCAAGTCAGGTCAAGTCAGGTCAGGTCATGTCAGGTTAAGTCAGGTCAGGTCAAGTCAGGTTAGGTCAATCAGGTCAAATCAGGTCAAGTCAGGTCAAGTCAGGTCAGGTCAAGTCAGGTCAAGTCAGGTCAAGTCAGGGCAGGTCAGGTTAGGTCAAGTCAGGTCAGGTCAAGTCAGGTCAAGTCAGGGCAGGTCATGTCAGGTCAAGTCAGGTCAAATCAGGTCAGGTCAAGTCAGGTCAAATCAGGTCAGGTCAAGACAGGTCAAGTTACGTCAGGTCAAGTCAGGTTAAGTCAGGTCAAGTCAGGTCAGGTCAAGTCAGGTCAAGTCAGGTCAGGTCAAGTCAGGTCAAGTCAGGGCAGGTCAGGTCAGGTCAAGTTAGAGAAGGTCATGTCAGGTCAAGTCAGGTCAAATCAGGTCAGGTCAAGTCAGGTCAGGTCAAGTCAGGTTAGGTCAATCAGGTCAAATCAGGTCAAGTCAGGTCAAGTCAGGTCAGGTCAAGTCAGGTCAAGTCAGGTCAAGTCAGGGCAGGTCAGGTTAGGTCAAGTCAGGTCAGGTCAAGTCAGGTCAAGTCAGGGCAGGTCATGTCAGGTCAAGTCAGGTCAAATCAGGTCAGGTCAAGTCAGGTCAGGTCAGGTCAATTCAGGTCAAGTCAGGTCAAGTCAGGTCAGGTCAAGTCAGGTCAAGTCAGGTCAGGTCATGTCAGGTTAAGTCAGGTCAGGTCAAGTCAGGTTAGGTCAATTCAGGTCAAGTCAGGTCAAGTCAGGTCAGGTCACGTTAAGTCAGGTCGAGTCAGGTCAGGTCAAGTCAGGTCAAGTCAGGTCAGGTCATGTCAGGTTAAGTCAGGTCAGGTCAAGTCAGGTTAGGTCAATCAGGTCAAATCAGGTCAAGTCAGGTCAAGTCAGGTCAGGTCAAGTCAGGTCAAGTCAGGTCAAGTCAGGGCAGGTCAGGTTAGGTCAAGTCAGGTCAGGTCAAGTCAGGTCAAGTCAGGGCAGGTCATGTCAGGTCAAGTCAGGTCAAATCAGGTCAGGTCAAGTCAGGTCAAGTTACGTCAGGTCAAGTCAGGTTAAGTCAGGTCAAGTCAGGTCAGGTCAAGTCAGGTCAAGTCAGGTCAGGTCAAGTCAGGTCAAATCAGGTCAAGTCAGGTCAAGTCAGGTCAGGTCAAGTCAGGTCAAGTCAGGTCAAGTCAGGGCAGGTCAGGTTAGGTCAAGTCAGGTCAGGTCAAGTCAGGTCAAGTCAGGGCAGGTCATGTCAGGTCAAGTCAGGTCAAATCAGGTCAGGTCAAGTCAGGTCAAGTTACGTCAGGTCAAGTCAGGTCAAATCAGGTCAAGTCAGGTCAAGTCAGGTCAGGTCAAGTCAGGTCAAGTCAGGTCAAGTCAGGTCAGGTCATGTCAGGTTAAGTCAGGTCAGGTCAAGTCAGGTTAGGTCAATCAGGTCAAATCAGGTCAAGTCAGGTCAAGTCAGGTCAGGTCAAGTCAGGTCAAGTCAGGTCAAGTCAGGGCAGGTCAGGTTAGGTCAAGTCAGGTCAGGTCAAGTCAGGTCAAGTCAGGGCAGGTCATGTCAGGTCAAGTCAGGTCAAATCAGGTCAGGTCAAGTCAGGTCAAGTTACGTCAGGTCAAGTCAGGTCAAGTCAGGTCAAGTCAGGTCAGGTCATGTCAGGTTAAGTCAGGTCAGGTCAAGTCAGGTTAGGTCAATCAGGTCAAATCAGGTCAAGTCAGGTCAAGTCAGGTCAGGTCAAGTCAGGTCAAGTCAGGTCAGGTCAAGTCAGGTCAGGTCAAGTCAGGTCAGGTCAATTCAGGTCAAGTCAGGTCAAGTCAGGTCAGGTCACGTTAAGTCAGGTCGAGTCAGGTCAGGTCAAGTCAGGTCAAGTCAGGTCAAGTCAAGTCAAGTCAGGTCAGGTCAGGTCAGTAAGGTAAGGTCAAGTCTGGTCAAGTCAGGTCAGGTCACGTCAGGTCAGGTCACGTTAAGTCAGGACAAGTCAGGTCAAGTCAGGTCAGGTCAAGTCAGGTCAAGTCAAGTCAGGTCAAGTCAAGTCAGGTCAAGTCAGGTTAAGTCAGGTCAAGTCAGGTCAAGTTAGGTCAGGTCAAGTCAGGTTAAGTCAGGTCAAGTCAGGTCAGGTCAGGTCAGGTCAAGTCAGGTCAGGTCAAGTCAGGTTAAGTCAGGTCAGGTCAAGTCAGGTTAGGTCAATTCAGGTCAAGTCAGGTCAAGTCAGGTCAGGTCAGGTCAATTCAGGTCAAGTCAGATCAAGTCAGGTCAGGTCAAGTCAGGTCAAGTCAGGTCAGGTCATGTCAGGTTAAGTCAGGTCAGGTCAAGTCAGGTTAGGTCAATTCAGGTCAAGTCAGGTCACGTCAAATCAGGTCAAGTCAGGTCAAGTCAGGTCAGGTCAAGTCAGGTCAAGTCAGGTCAAGTCAGGGCAGGTCAGGTCAGGTCAAGACAGGTCAAGTTACGTCAGGTCAAGTCAGGTTAAGTCAGGTCAAGTCAGGTCAGGTCAAGTCAGGTCAAGTCAGGTCAGGTCAAGTCAGGTCAAGTCAGGGCAGGTCAGGTCAGGTCAAGTTAGAGAAGGTCATGTCAGGTCAAGTCAGGTCAAATCAGGTCAGGTCAAGTCAGGTCAGGTCACGTTAAGTAAGGTCAAGTCAGGTCAGGTCAAGTCAGTTCAGGTCAAGTCAGGTTAGGTCAGGTCAGGTCAAGTCAGGTCAGGTCAAGTCAGGTCAAGTCAGGTCAGGTCAAGTCAGGTTAGGTCAAGTCAGGTCAAGTCAGGTTAAGTCAGGTCAAGTCAGGTCAGGTCAGGTCAGGTCAAGTCAGGTCAGGTCAAGTCAGGTTAAGTCAGGTCAGGTCAAGTCAGGTTAGGTCAATTCAGGTCAAGTCAGGTCAAGTCAGGTCAGGTCAGGTCAATTCAGGTCAAGTCAGATCAAGTCAGGTCAGGTCAAGTCAGGTCAAGTCAGGTCAGGTCATGTCAGGTTAAGTCAGGTCAGGTCAAGTCAGGTTAGGTCAATTCAGGTCAAGTCAGGTCACGTCAAATCAGGTCAAGTCAGGTCAAGTCAGGTCAGGTCAAGTCAGGTCAAGTCAGGTCAAGTCAGGGCAGGTCAGGTCAGGTCAAGACAGGTCAAGTTACGTCAGGTCAAGTCAGGTTAAGTCAGGTCAAGTCAGGTCAGGTCAAGTCAGGTCAAGTCAGGTCAGGTCAAGTCAGGTCAAGTCAGGGCAGGTCAGGTCAGGTCAAGTTAGAGAAGGTCATGTCAGGTCAAGTCAGGTCAAATCAGGTCAGGTCAAGTCAGGTCAGGTCACGTTAAGTAAGGTCAAGTCAGGTCAGGTCAAGTCAGTTCAGGTCAAGTCAGGTTAGGTCAGGTCAGGTCAAGTCAGGTCAGGTCAAGTCAGGTCAAGTCAGGTCAGGTCAAGTCAGGTTAGGTCAAGTCAGGTCAAGTCAAGTCAAATCAAGTCAAGTAAGGTAAGGTCAAGTCTGGTCAAGTCAGGTCAGGTCACGTCAAATCAGGTCAAGTCAGGTCAGGTCAGGTCAAGTCAGGTCAGGTCAAGTCAGGTCAGGTCAATTCAGGTCAAGTCAGGTCAAGTCAGGTCAGGTCACGTTAAGTCAGGTCGAGTCAGGTCAGGTCAAGTCAGGTCAAGTCAGGTCAAGTCAAGTCAAGTCAGGTCAGGTCAGGTCAGTAAGGTAAGGTCAAGTCTGGTCAAGTCAGGTCAGGTCAGGTCAATTCAGGTCAAGTCAGATCAAGTCAGGTCAGGTCAAGTCAGGTCAAGTCAGGTCAGGTCATGTCAGGTTAAGTCAGGTCAGGTCAAGTCAGGTTAGGTCAATTCAGGTCAAGTCAGGTCACGTCAAATCAGGTCAAGTCAGGTCAAGTCAGGTCAGGTCAAGTCAGGTCAAGTCAGGTCAAGTCAGGGCAGGTCAGGTCAGGTCAAGACAGGTCAAGTTACGTCAGGTCAAGTCAGGTTAAGTCAGGTCAAGTCAGGTCAGGTCAAGTCAGGTCAAGTCAGGTCAGGTCAAGTCAGGTCAAGTCAGGGCAGGTCAGGTCAGGTCAAGTTAGAGAAGGTCATGTCAGGTCAGGTCAGGTCAATTCAGGTCAAGTCAGATCAAGTCAGGTCAGGTCAAGTCAGGTCAAGTCAGGTCAGGTCATGTCAGGTTAAGTCAGGTCAGGTCAGGTCAATTCAGGTCAAGTCAGATCAAGTCAGGTCAGGTCAAGTCAGGTCAAGTCAGGTCAGGTCATGTCAGGTTAAGTCAGGTCAGGTCAAGTCAGGTTAGGTCAATTCAGGTCAAGTCAGGTCACGTCAAATCAGGTCAAGTCAGGTCAAGTCAGGTCAGGTCAAGTCAGGTCAAGTCAGGTCAAGTCAGGGCAGGTCAGGTCAGGTCAAGACAGGTCAAGTTACGTCAGGTCAAGTCAGGTTAAGTCAGGTCAAGTCAGGTCAGGTCAAGTCAGGTCAAGTCAGGTCAGGTCAAGTCAGGTCAAGTCAGGGCAGGTCAGGTCAGGTCAAGTTAGAGAAGGTCATGTCAGGTCAAGTCAGGTCAAATCAGGTCAGGTCAAGTCAGGTCAGGTCACGTTAAGTAAGGTCAAGTCAGGTCAGGTCAAGTCAGTTCAGGTCAAGTCAGGTTAGGTCAGGTCAGGTCAAGTCAGGTCAGGTCAAGTCAGGTCAAGTCAGGTCAGGTCAAGTCAGGTTAGGTCAAGTCAGGTCAAGTCAAGTCAAATCAAGTCAAGTAAGGTAAGGTCAAGTCTGGTCAAGTCAGGTCAGGTCACGTCAAATCAGGTCAAGTCAGGTCAAGTCAGGTCAGGTCAAGTCAGGTCAAGTCAGGTCAAGTCAGGGCAGGTCAGGTCAGGTCAAGTCAGGTCAGGTCAAGTCAGGTCAAGTCAGGGCAGGTCATGTCAGGTCAAGTCAGGTCAAATCAGGTCAGGTCAAGTCAGGTCAAGTTACGTCAGGTCAAGTCAGGTTAAGTCAGGTCAAGTCAGGTCAGGTCAAGTCAGGTCAGGTCACGTTAAGTCAGGTCAAGTCAGGTCAGGTCAAGTCAGGTCAAGTCAAGTCAGGTTAAGTCAGTTTAAGTCAGGCCAAGTCAGGTTAAGTCAGGTCAGGTCAGGTCAAGTCATTTTAAATCAGGTCAAGTCAGGTCAGGTCATGTCAGTTTAAGTCAGGTCAGGTCAGGTCAAGTCAGGTCAAGTCAGGTCAAGTCAGGTCAGGTCAAGTCAGGTCAAGTCAGGGCAGGTCAGGTCAGGTCAAGTTAGAGAAGGTCATGTCAGGTCAAGTCAGGTCAAATCAGGTCAGGTCAAGTCAGGTCAGGTCACGTTAAGTCAGGTCAAGTCAGGTCAGGTCAAGTCAGGTCAAGTCAAGTCAGGTTAAGTCAGGTTAAGTCAGGCCAAGTCAGGTTAAGTCAGGTCAGGTCAGGTCAAGTCATTTTAAATCAGGTCAAGTCAGGTCAGGTCATGTCAGTTTAAGTCAGGTCAGGTCAGGTCAAGTCAGGTCAAGTCAGGTCAAGTAAGGTCAGGTCAAGTCAGCTCAAGTCAGGTCAAGTCAAGTCAAGTCAGGTCAGGTCAGGTCAGTCAGGTCAGGTCAAGTCACCTCAAGTCAGGTCAGGTCAAGTCAGGTTAAATCAAGTCAGGTCAAATCATATCAAATCAGGTCAGGTCAAGTCAGGTTAAGTCAGGTCAAGTCAGGTCAGGTCAAGTCAGGTCAAGTCAGGTAAGGTCATGTCAGGTCAAGTCAGGTCAAATCAGGTCAGGTCAGGTCAGGTCAAGTCAGGTTAGGTCAATCAGGTCAAGTCAAGTCAGGTCAAGTCAAGTAAGGTAAGGTCAAGTCTGGTCAAGTCAGGTCAGGTCACGTCAAATCAGGTCAAGTCAGGTCAAGTCAGGTCAGGTCAAGTCAGGTCAAGTCAGGTCAAGTCAGGGCAGGTCAGGTCAGGTCAAGTCAGGTCAGGTCAAGTCAGGTCAAGTCAGGGCAGGTCATGTCAGGTCAAGTCAGGTCAAATCAGGTCAGGTCAAGTCAGGTCAAGTTACGTCAGGTCAAGTCAGGTTAAGTCAGGTCAAGTCAGGTCAGGTGAAGTCAGGTCAAGTCAGGTCAGGTCAAGTCAGGTCAAGTCAGGGCAGGTCAGGTCAGGTCAAGTTAGAGAAGGTCATGTCAGGTCAAGTCAGGTCAAATCAGGTCAGGTCAAGTCAGGTCAGGTCACGTTAAGTAAGGTCAAGTCAGGTCAGCTCAAGTCAGTTCAGGTCAAGTCAGGTTAGGTCAGGTCAGGTCAAATCAGGTCAGGTCAAGTCAGGTCAAGTCAGGTCAGGTCAAGTCAGGTCAGGTCAAGTCAGGTCAGGTCAAGTCAGGTCAGGTCAATTCAGGTCAAGTCAGGTCAAGTCAGGTCAGGTCACGTTAAGTCAGGTCGAGTCAGGTCAGGTCAAGTCAGGTCAAGTCAGGTCAAGTCAAGTCAAGTCAGGTCAGGTCAGGTCAGTAAGGTAAGGTCAAGTCTGGTCAAGTCAGGTCAGGTCACGTCAGGTCAGGTCACGTTAAGTCAGGACAAGTCAGGTCAAGTCAGGTCAGGTCAAGTCAGGTCAAGTCAAGTCAGGTCAAGTCAAGTCAGGTCAAGTCAGGTTAAGTCAGGTCAAGTCAGGTCAAGTTAGGTCAGGTCAAGTCAGGTTAAGTCAGGTCAAGTCAGGTCAGGTCAGGTCAGGTCAAGTCAGGTCAGGTCAAGTCAGGTTAAGTCAGGTCAGGTCAAGTCAGGTTAGGTCAATTCAGGTCAAGTCAGGTCAAGTCAGGTCAAATCAGGTCAGGTCAAGTCAGGTCAGGTCAATTCAGGTCAAGTCAGGTCAAGTCAGGTCAGGTCAAGTCAGGTCAAGTCAGGTCAGGTCATGTCAGGTTAAGTCAGGTCAGGTCAAGTCAGGTTAGGTCAATTCAGGTCAAGTCAGGTCAAGTCAGGTCAGGTCACGTTAAGTCAGGTCGAGTCAGGTCAGGTCAAGTCAGGTCAAGTCAGGTCAGGTCATGTCAGGTTAAGTCAGGTCAGGTCAAGTCAGGTTAGGTCAATCAGGTCAAGTCAAGTCAGGTCAAGTCAAGTAAGGTAAGGTCAAGTCTGGTCAAGTCAGGTCAGGTCACGTCAAATCAGGTCAAGTCAGGTCAAGTCAGGTCAGGTCAAGTCAGGTCAAGTCAGGTCAAGTCAGGGCAGGTCAGGTCAGGTCAAGTCAGGTCAGGTCAAGTCAGGTCAAGTCAGGGCAGGTCATGTCAGGTCAAGTCAGGTCAAATCAGGTCAGGTCAAGTCAGGTCAAGTTACGTCAGGTGAAGTCAGGTTAAGTCAGGTCAAGTCAGGTCAGGTCAAGTCAGGTCAAGTCAGGTCAGGTCAAGTCAGGTCAAGTCAGGGCAGGTCAGGTCAGGTCAAGTTAGAGAAGGTCATGTCAGGTCAAGTCAGGTCAAATCAGGTCAGGTCAAGTCAGGTCAGGTCACGTTAAGTAAGGTCAAGTCAGGTCAGGTCAAGTCAGTTCAGGTCAAGTCAGGTTAGGTCAGGTCAGGTCAAGTCAGGTCAGGTCAAGTCAGGTCAAGTCAGGTCAGGTCAAGTCAGGTTAGGTCAAGTCAGGTCAAGTCAAGTCAGATCAAGTCAAGTAAGGTAAGGTCAAGTCTGGTCAAGTCAGGTCAGGTCACGTCAAATCAGGTCAAGTCAGGTCAAGTCAGGTCAGGTCAGGTCAGGTCAAGTTAGTTCAAGTCAGGGCAGGTCAGGTCAGGTCAAGTCAGGTCAGGTCAAGTCAGGTCAAGTCAGGGCAGGTCATGTCAGGTCAAGTCAGGTCAAATCAGGTCAGGTCAAGTCAGGTCAAGTTACGTCAGGTCAAGTCAGGTTAAGTCAGGTCAAGTCAGGTCAGGTCAAGTCAGGTCAAGTCAGGTCAGGTCAAGTCAGGTCAAGTCAGGGCAGGTCAGGTCAGGTCAAGTTAGAGAAGGTCATGTCAGGTCAAGTCAGGTCAAATCAGGTCAGGTCAAGTCAGGTCAGGTCACGTTATTTCATGTCAAGTCAGGTCAGGTCAAGTCAGGTCAAGTCAAGTCAGGTTAAGTCAGGTTAAGTCAGGCCAAGTCAGGTTAAGTCAGGTCAGGTCAGGTCAAGTCATTTTAAATCAGGTCAAGTCAGGTCAGGTCATGTCAGTTTAAGTCAGGTCAGGTCAGGTCAAGTCAGGTCAAGTCAGGTCAAGTAAGGTCAGGTCAAGTCAGCTCAAGTCAGGTCAAGTCAAGTCAAGTCAGGTCAGGTCAGGTCAGTCAGGTCAGGTCAAGTCACCTCAAGTCAGGTCAGGTCAAGTCAGGTTAAATCAAGTCAGGTCAAATCATATCAAATCAGGTCAGGTCAAGTCAGGTTAAGTCAGGTCAAGTCAGGTCAGGTCAGGTTAAATCAAGTCAGGTCAAATCATATCAAATCAGGTCAGGTTAAGTCAGGTTAAGTCAGGTCAAGTCAGGTCAGGTCAAGTCAGGTCAAGTCAGGTAAGGTCATGTCAGGTCAAGTCAGGTCAAATCAGGTCAGGTCAGGTCAGGTCAGGTCACGTTAAGTAAGGTCAAGTCAGGTCAGGTCAAGTCAGTTCAGGTCAAGTCAGGTTAGGTCAGGTCAGGTCAAGTCAGGTCAGGTCAAGTCAGGTCAAGTCAGGTCAGGTCAATTCAGGTCAAGTCAGGTAAGGTCATGTCAGGTCAAGTCAGGTAAGGTCATGTCAGGTCAAGTCAGGTCAAATCAGGTCAGGTCAGGTCAGGTCAGGTCACGTTAAGTAAGGTCAAGTCAGGTCAGGTCAAGTCAGTTCAGGTCAAGTCAGGTTAGGTCAGGTCAGGTCAAGTCAGGTCAGGTCAAGTCAGCTCAAGTCAGGTTAAATCAAGTCAGGTCAAATCATATCAAATCAGGTCAGGTTAAGTCAGGTTAAGTCAGGTCAAGTCAGGTCAGGTCAAGTCAGGTCAAGTCAGGTAAGGTCATGTCAGGTCAAGTCAGGTCAAATCAGGTCAGGTCAGGTCAGGTCAGGTCACGTTAAGTAAGGTCAAGTCAGGTCAGGTCAAGTCAGTTCAGGTCAAGTCAGGTTAGGTCAGGTCAGGTCAAGTCAGGTCAGGTCAAGTCAGGTCAAGTCAGGTCAGGTCAATTCAGGTCAAGTCAGGTAAGGTCATGTCAGGTCAAGTTAGGTCAAATCAGGTCAGGTCAAGTCAGGTCAGGTCACGTTAAGTCAGGTCAAGTCAGGTCAGGTCAAGTCAGGTCAGGTCAAGTCAGGTCAAGTCAGGGCAGGTCAGGTCAGGTCAAGTCAGGTCAGGTCAAGTCAGGTCAAGTCAGGGCAGGTCATGTCAGGTCAAGTCAGGTCAAATCAGGTCAGGTCAAGTCAGGTCAAGTTACGTCAGGTCAAGTCAGGTTAAGTCAGGTGAAGTCAGGTCAGGTCAAGTCAGGTCAAGTCAGGTCAGGTCAAGTCAGGTCAAGTCAGGGCAGGTCAAGTCAGGTCAAATCAGGTCAGGTCAAGTCAGGTCAAGTTACGTCAGGTCAAGTCAGGTTAAGTCAGGCCAAGTCAGGTCAGGTCAAGTCAGGTCAAGTCAGGTCAGGTCAAGTCAGGTCAAGTCAGGGCAGGTCAGGTCAGGTCAAGTTAGAGAAGGTAATGTCAGGTCAAGTCAGGTCAAATCAGGTCAGGTCAAGTCAGGTCAGGTCACGTTATTTCATGTCAAGTCAGGTCAGGTCAAGTCAGGTCAAGTCAAGTCAGGTTAAGTCAGGTTAAGTCAGGCCAAATCAGGTTAAGTCAGGTCAGGTCAGGTCAAGTCATTTTAAATCAGGTCAAGTCAGGTCAGGTCATGTCAGTTTAAGTCAGGTCAGGTCAGGTCAAGTCAGGTCAAGTCAGGCCAAGTCAGGTCAGGTCAAGTCAGGTCAAGTCAGGTCAGGTCAAGTCAGGTCAAGTCAGGGCAGGTCAGGTCAGGTCAAGTTAGAGAAGGTAATGTCAGGTCAAGTCAGGTCAAATCAGGTCAGGTCAAGTCAGGTCAGGTCACGTTATTTCATGTCAAGTCAGGTCAGGTCAAGTCAGGTCAAGTCAAGTCAGGTTAAGTCAGGTTAAGTCAGGCCAAATCAAATCAAGTCATATCAAATCAGGTCAGGTCAAGTCAGGTTAAGTCAGGTCAAGTCAGGTCAGGTCAAGTCAAGTCATTTTAAATCAGGTCAAGTCAGGTCAGGTCATGACAGTTTAAGTCAGATCAGGTCAGGTCAAGTCAGGTCAAGTCAGGTCAAGTCAGGTCAGGTCAAGTCAGCTCAAGTGAGGTTAAATCAAGTCAGGTCAAATCATATCAAATCAGGTCAGGTTAAGTCAGGTTAAGTCAGGTCAAGTCAGGTCAGGTCAAGTCAGGTCAAGTCAGGTAAGGTCATGTCAGGTCAAGTCAGGTCAAATCAGGTCAGGTCAGGTCAGGTCAGGTCACGTTAAGTAAGGTCAAGTCAGGTCAGGTCAAGTCAGTTCAGGTCAAGTCAGGTTAGGTCAGGTCAGGTCAAGTCAGTTCAGGTCAAGTCAGGTCAAGTCAGGTCAGGTCAATTCAGGTCAAGTCAGGTAAGGTCATGTCAGGTCAAGTTAGGTCAAATCAGGTCAGGTCAAGTCAGGTCAGGTCACGTTAAGTCAGGTCAAGTCAGGTCAGGTCAAGTCAGGTCAAGTTACGTCAGGTCAAGTCAGGTTAAGTCAGGCCAAGTCAGGTCAGGTCAAGTCAGGTCAAGTCAGGTCAGGTCAAGTCAGGTCAAGTCAGGGCAGGTCAGGTCAGGTCAAGTTAGAGAAGGTAATGTCAGGTCAAGTCAGGTCAAATCAGGTCAGGTCAAGTCAGGTCAGGTCACGTTATTTCATGTCAAGTCAGGTCAGGTCAAGTCAGGTCAAGTCAAGTCAGGTTAAGTCAGGTTAAGTCAGGCCAAATCAGGTTAAGTCAGGTCAGGTCAGGTCAAGTCATTTTAAATCAGGTCAAGTCAGGTCAGGTCATGTCAGTTTAAGTCAGGTCAGGTCAGGTCAAGTCAGGTCAAGTCAGGTCAAGTAAGGTCAGGTCAAGTCAGCTCAAGTCAGGTCAAGTCAAGTCAAGTCAGGTCAGGTCAGGTCAGTCAGGTCAGGTCAAGTCACCTCAAGTCAGGTCAGGTCAAGTCAGGTTAAATCAAGTCAGGTCAAATCATATCAAATCAGGTCAGGTCAAGTCAGGTTAAGTCAGGTCAAGTCAGGTCAGGTCAAGTCAAGTCATTTTAAATCAGGTCAAGTCAGGTCAGGTCATGACAGTTTAAGTCAGATCAGGTCAGGTCAAGTCAGGTCAAGTCAGGTCAAGTCAGGTCAGGTCAAGTCAGCTCAAGTGAGGTTAAATCAAGTCAGGTCAAATCATATCAAATCAGGTCAGGTTAAGTCAGGTTAAGTCAGGTCAAGTCAGGTCAGGTCAAGTCAGGTCAAGTCAGGTAAGGTCATGTCAGGTCAAGTCAGGTCAAATCAGGTCAGGTCAGGTCAGGTCAGGTCACGTTAAGTAAGGTCAAGTCAGGTCAGGTCAAGTCAGTTCAGGTCAAGTCAGGTTAGGTCAGGTCAGGTCAAGTCAGTTCAGGTCAAGTCAGGTCAAGTCAGGTCAGGTCAATTCAGGTCAAGTCAGGTAAGGTCATGTCAGGTCAAGTTAGGTCAAATCAGGTCAGGTCAAGTCAGGTCAGGTCACGTTAAGTCAGGTCAAGTCAGGTCAGGTCAAGTCAGGTCAAGTCAGGTCAGGACAAGTCAGGTCAGGTCAATTCAGGTCAAGTCAGGTCAAGTCAGGTCAGGTCATGTTAAGTCAGGTCGACTCAGGTCAGGTCAAGTCAGGTCAGGTCATGTCAGCTTAAGTCAGGTCAGGTGAAGTCAGGTTAGGTCAATCAGGTCAAGTCAAGTCAGGTCAAGTCAAGTAAGGTGAGGTCAAGTCTGGTTAAGTCAGGTCAGGTTACGTCAAGTCAGGTCAAGTCAGATCAGGTCAAGTCAGGTTAGGTCAGGTCAGGTCAAGTCAGGTCAGGTCAAGTCAGGTCAAGTCAGGTCAGGTCAATTCAGGTCAAGTCAGGTAAGGTCATGTCAGGTCAAGTTAGGTCAAATCAGGTCAGGTCAAGTCAGGTCAGGTCACGTTAAGTCAGGTCAAGTCAGGTCAGGTCAAGTCAGGTCAGGTCAATACAGGTCAAGTCAGGTAAGGTCATGTCAGGTCAAGTCAGGTCAAATCAGGTCAGGTCAAGTCAGGTCAGGTCACGTTAAGTCAGGTCAAGTCAGGTCAGGTCAGGTCAAGTCAGGTCTGGTCAAGTCAGGTCAAGTCAGGTCAAGTCAAGTCAAGTCAGGTCAGGTCAGGTCACGTTAAGTCAGGTCAAGTCAGGTCAGGTCAGGTCAAGTCAGGTCAGGTCAAGTCAGGTCAAGTCAAGTCAGGTCAGGTCAAGTCAGGTCAGGTCAATTCAGGTCAAGTCAGGTCAAGTCAGGTCAGGTCACGTTAAGTCAGGTCGAGTCAGGTCAGGTCAAGTCAGGTCAAGTCAGGTCAGGTCAAGTCAGGTCAAGTCAGGTCAGGTCAAGTCAGGTCAGGTCAATTCAGGTCAAGTCAGGTCAAGTTAGGTCAGGTCAAGTCAGGTCAGGTCAATACAGGTCAAGTCAGGTAAGGTCATGTCAGGTCAAGTCAGGTCAAATCAGGTCAGGTCAAGTCAGGTCAGGTCACGTTAAGTCAGGTCAAGTCAGGTCAGGTCAGGTCAAGTCAGGTCAGGTCAAGTCAGGTCAAGTCAGGTCAGGTCAAGTCAGGTCAGGTCAATTCAGGTCAAGTCAGGTCAAGTCAGGTCAGGTCACGTTAAGTCAGGTCGAGGCAGGTCAGGTCAAGTCAGGTCAAGTCAGGTCAAGTCAAGTCAAGTCAGGTCAGGTCAGGTCAGGTCAGTCAGGTCAGGTCAAGTTAGCTCAAGTCAGGTCAGGTCAAGTCAGGTTAAATCAAGTCAGGTCAAATCATATCAAATCAGGTCAGGTCAAGTCAGCTCAAGTCAGGTCAGGTCAAGTCAGGTTAAATCAAGTCAGGTCAAATCATATCAAATCAGGTCAGGTCAAGTCAGGTTAAGTCAGGTCAAGTCAGGTCAGGTCAAGTCAGGTCAAGTCAGGTCAGGTCAAGTCAGGTCAAGTCAGGTTAAGTCAGGTCAAGTCAGGTTAAGTCAGGTCAGGTCAGGTCAAGTGAAGTCAGGTCAATTCAGGTAAGGTCATGTCAGGTCAAGTCAGGTCAAATCAGGTCAGGTCAAGTCAGGTCAGGTCACGTTAAGTAAGGTCAAGTCAGGTCAGGTCAAGTCAGTTCAGGTCAAGTCAGGTTAGGTCAGGTCAGGTCAAGTCAGGTCAGGTCAAGTCAGCTCAAGTCAGGTCAGGTCAAGTCAGGTCAGGTCAATACAGGTCAAGTCAGGTAAGGTCATGTCAGGTCAAGTCAGGTCAGGTCACGTTAAGTCAGGTCAAGTCAGGTCAGGTCAGGTCAAGTCAGGTCAGGTCAAGTCAGGTCAAGTCAGGTCAGGTCAAGTCAGGTCAGGTCAATTCAGGTCAAGTCAGGTCAAGTCAGGTCAGGTCACGTTAAGTCAGGTCGAGTCAGGTCAGGTCAAGTCAGGTCAAGTCAGGTCAAGTCAAGTCAAGTCAGGTCAGGTCAGGTCAGTCAGGTCAGGTCAAGTTAGCTCAAGTCAGGTCAGGTCAAGTCAGGTTAAATCAAGTCAGGTCAAATCATATCAAATCAGGTCAGGTCAAGTCAGCTCAAGTCAGGTCAGGTCAAGTCAGGTTAAATCAAGTCAGGTCAAATCATATCAAATCAGGTCAGGTCAAGTCAGGTTAAGTCAGGTCAAGTCAGGTCAGGTCAAGTCAGGTCAAGTCAGGTAAGGTCATGTCAGGTCAAGTTAGGTCAAATCAGGTCAGGTCAAGTCAGGTCAGGTCACGTTAAGTCAGGTCAAGTCAGGTCAGGTCAAGTCAGGTCAAGTCAGGTCAGGTCAAGTCAGGTCAGGTCAATTCAGGTCAAGTCAGGTCAAGTCAGGTCAGGTCACGTTAAGTCAGGTCGACTCAGGTCAGGTCAAGTCAGGTCAGGTCATGTCAGCTTAAGTCAGGCCAGGTCAAGTCAGGTTAGGTCATTCAGGTCAAGTCAAGTCAGGTCAAGTCAAGTAAGGTAAGGTCAAGTCTGGTCAGGTCAAGTCAGTTCAGGTCAAGTCAGGTTAGGTCAGGTCAGGTCAAGTCAGGTCAGGTCAAGTCAGGTCAAGTCAGGTCAGGTCAATTCAGGTCAAGTCAGGTAAGGTCATGTCAGGTCAAGTTAGGTCAAATCAGGTCAGGTCAAGTCAGGTCAGGTCACGTTAAGTCAGGTCAAGTCAGGTCAGGTCAAGTCAGGTCAAGTCAGGTCAGGTCAAGTCAGGTCAGGTCAATTCAGGTCAAGTCAGGTCAAGTCAGGTCAGGTCAATTCAGGTCAAGTCAGGTAAGGTCATGTCAGGTCAAGTTAGGTCAAATCAGGTCAGGTCAAGTCAGGTCAGGTCACGTTAAGTCAGGTCAAGTCAGGTCAGGTCAAGTCAGGTCAAGTCAGGTCAGGTCAAGTCAGGTCAGGTCAATTCAGGTCAAGTCAGGTCAAGTCAGGTCAGGTCACGTTAAGTCAGGTCGACTCAGGTCAGGTCAAGTCAGGTCAGGTCATGTCAGCTTAAGTCAGGTCAGGTCAAGTCAGGTTAGGTCATTCAGGTCAAGTCAAGTCAGGTCAAGTCAAGTAAGGTAAGGTCAAGTCTCGTTAAGTCAGGTCAGGTTACGTCAAGTCAGGTCAAGTCAGATCAGGTCACGTTAAGTCAGGTCAAGTCAGGTCAGGTCAGGTCAGGTCAGGTCAAGTCAGGTCAGGTCAAGTCAGGTCAGGTCAATTCAGGTCAAGTCAGGTCAAGTCAGGTCAGGTCACGTTAAGTCAGGTCGAGTCAGGTCAGGTCAAGTCAGGTCAAGTCAGGTCAAGTCAAGTCAAGTCAGGTCAGGTCAGGTCAGTCAGGTCAGGTCAAGTCAGCTCTAGTCAGGTCAAGTCAAGTCAGGTTAAATCAAGTCAGGTCAAATCATATCAAATCAGGTCAGGTCAAGTCAGGTTAAGTCAGGTCAAGTCAGGTCAAGTCAAGTCAAGTCAGGTAAGGTCATGTCAGGTCAAGTCAGGTCAAATCAGGTCAGGTCAAGTCAGGTCAGGTCACGTTAAGTCAGGTCAAGTCAGGTCAGGTCAGGTCAAGTCAGGTCAGGTCAGGTCAAGTCAGGTCAAGTCAGGTCAGGTCAAGTCAGGTCAGGTCAATTCAGGTCAAGTCAGGTCAAGTCAGGTCAGGTCACGTTAAGTCAGGTCGACTCAGGTCAGGTCAAGTCGGGTCAGGTCATGTCAGCTTAAGTCAGGTCAGGTCAAGTCAGGTTAGGTCAATCAGGTCAAGTCAAGTCAGGTCAAGTCAAGTAAGGTAAGGTCAAGTCTGGTTAAGTCAGGTCAGGTTTCGTCAAGTCAGGTCAAGTCAGATCAGGTCAGGTCACGTTAAGTCAGGTCAAATCAGGTCAGGTCAAGTCAGGTCAGGTCACGTTAAGTCAGGTCAAGTCAGGTCAGGTCAGGTCAAGTCAGGTCAGGTCACGTTAAGTCAGGTCGAGTCAGGTCAGGTCAAGTCAGGTCAAGTCAGGTCAAGTCAAGTCAAGTCAGGTCAGGTCAGGTCAGTCAGGTCAGGTCAAGTCAGCTCAAGTTAGGTCAGGTCAAGTCAGGTCAGGTCAATACAGGTCAAGTCAGGTAAGGTCATGTCAGGTAAAGTCAGGTCAAATCAGGTCAGGTCAAGTCAGGTCAGGTCACGTTAAGTCAGGTCAAGTCAGGTCAGGTCAGGTCAAGTCAGGTCAGGTCAAGTCAGGTCAAGTCAGGTCAGGTCAAGTCAGGTCAGGTCACGTTAAGTCAGGTCGAGTCAGGTCAGGTCAAGTCAGGTCAAGTCAGGTCAAGTCAAGTCAAGTCAGGTCAGGTCAGGTCAGTCAGGTCAGGTCAAGTTAGCTCAAGTCAGGTCAGGTCAAGTCAGGTTAAATCAAGTCAGGTCAAATCATATCAAATCAGGTCAGGTCAAGTCAGCTCAAGTCAGGTCAGGTCAAGTCAGGTTAAATCAAGTCAGGTCAAATCATATCAAATCAGGTCAGGTCAAGTCAGGTTAAGTCAGGTCAAGTCAGGTCAGGTCAAGTCAGGTCAAGTCAGGTAAGGTCATGTTAGGTCAAGTTAGGTCAAATCAGGTCAGGTCAAGTCAGGTCAGGTCACGTTAAGTCAGGTCAAGTCAGGTCAGGTCAAGTCAGGTCAAGTCAGGTCAGGTCAAGTCAGGTCAGGTCAATTCAGGTCAAGTCAGGTCAAGTCAGGTCAGGTCACGTTAAGTCAGGTCGACTCAGGTCAGGTCAAGTCAGGTCAGGTCATGTCAGCTTAAGTCAGGCCAGGTCAAGTCAGGTTAGGTCATTCAGGTCAAGTCAAGTCAGGTCAAGTCAAGTAAGGTAAGGTCAAGTCTGGTCAGGTCAAGTCAGTTCAGGTCAAGTCAGGTTAGGTCAGGTCAGGTCAAGTCAGGTCAGGTCAAGTCAGGTCAAGTCAGGTCAGGTCAATTCAGGTCAAGTCAGGTAAGGTCATGTCAGGTCAAGTTAGGTCAAATCAGGTCAGGTCAAGTCAGGTCAAGTCAGGTCAAGTCAGGTCAGTTCACGTTAAGTCAGGTCGAGTCAGGTCAGGTCAAGTCAGGTCAAGTCAGGTCAAGTCAAGTCAAGTCAGGTCAGGTCAGGTCAGTAAGGTAAGGTCAAGTCTGGTCAAGTCAGGTCAGGTCACGTCAGGTCAGGTCACGTTAAGTCAGGACAAGTCAGGTCAAGTCAGGTCAGGTCAAGTCAGGTCAAGTCAGGTCAGGTCAAGTCAGGTCAAGTCAGGTCAGGTCATGTCAGGTTAAGTCAGGTCAGGTCAAGTCAGGTTAGGTCAATTCAGGTCAAGTCAGGTCAAGTCAGGTCAGGTCACGTTAAGTCAGGTCGAGTCAGGTCAGGTCAAGTCAGGTCAAGTCAGGTCAGGTCATGTCAGGTTAAGTCAGGTCAGGTCAAGTCAGGTTAGGTCAATCAGGTCAAGTCAGGTCAGGTCAAGTCAGGTCAAGTCAGGTCAGGTCATGTCAGGTTAAGTCAGGTCAGGTCAAGTCAGGTTAGGTCAATTCAGGTCAAGTCAGGTCAAGTCAGGTCAGGTCACGTTAAGTCAGGTCGAGTCAGGTCAGGTCAAGTCAGGTCAAGTCAGGTCAGGTCATGTCAGGTTAAGTCAGGTCAGGTCAAGTCAGGTTAGGTCAATCAGGTCAAGTCAAGTCAGGTCAAGTCAAGTAAGGTAAGGTCAAGTCTGGTCAAGTCAGGTCAGGTCACGTCAAATCAGGTCAAGTCAGGTCAAGTCAGGTCAGGTCAAGTCAGGTCAAGTCAGGTCAAGTCAGGGCAGGTCAGGTGAGGTCAAGTCAGGTCAGGTCAAGTCAGGTCAAGTCAGGGCAGGTCATGTCAGGTCAAGTCAGGTCAAATCAGGTCAGGTCAAGTCAGGTCAAGTTACGTCAGGTCATGTCAGGTTAAGTCAGGTGAAGTCAGGTCAGGTCAAGTCAGGTCAAGTCAGGTCAGGTCAAGTCAGGTCAAGTCAGGGCAGGTCAGGTCAGGTCAAGTTAGAGAAGGTCATGTCAGGTCAAGTCAGGTCAAATCAGGTCAGGTCAAGTCAGGTCAGGTCACGTTAAGTAAGGTCAAGTCAGGTCAGGTCAAGTCAGTTCAGGTCAAGTCAGGTTAGGTCAGGTCAGGTCAAGTCAGGTCAGGTCAAGTCAGGTCAAGTCAGGTCAGGTCAAGTCAGGTTAGGTCAAGTCAGGTCAAGTCAAGTCAGATCAAGTCAAGTAAGGTAAGGTCAAGTCTGGTCAAGTCAGGTCAGGTCACGTCAAATCAGGTCAAGTCAGGTCAAGTCAGGTCAGGTCAGGTCAGGTCAAGTTAGGTCAAGTCAGGGCAGGTCAGGTCAGGTCAAGTCAGGTCAGGTCAAGTCAGGTCAAGTCAGGGCAGGTCATGTCAGGTCAAGTCAGGTCAAATCAGGTCAGGTCAAGTCAGGTCAAGTTACGTCAGGTCAAGTCAGGTTAAGTCAGGCCAAGTCAGGTCAGGTCAAGTCAGGTCAAGTCAGGTCAGGTCAAGTCAGGTCAAGTCAGGGCAGGTCAGGTCAGGTCAAGTTAGAGAAGGTAATGTCAGGTCAAGTCAGGTCAAATCAGGTCAGGTCAAGTCAGGTCAGGTCACGTTATTTCATGTCAAGTCAGGTCAGGTCAAGTCAGGTCAAGTCAAGTCAGGTTAAGTCAGGTTAAGTCAGGCCAAGTCAGGTTAAGTCAGGTCAGGTCAGGTCAAGTCATTTTAAATCAGGTCAAGTCAGGTCAGGTCATGTCAGTTTAAGTCAGGTCAGGTCAGGTCAAGTCAGGTCAAGTCAGGTCAAGTAAGGTCAGGTCAAGTCAGCTCAAGTCAGGTCAAGTCAAGTCAAGTCAGGTCAGGTCAGGTCAGTCAGGTCAGGTCAGGTCAAGTCACCTCAAGTCAGGTCAGGTCAAGTCAGGTTAAATCAAGTCAGGTCAAATCATATCAAATCAGGTCAGGTCAAGTCAGGTTAAGTCAGGTCAAGTCAGGTCAGGTCAAGTCAAGTCATTTTAAATCAGGTCAAGTCAGGTCAGGTCATGACAGTTTAAGTCAGATCAGGTCAGGTCAAGTCAGGTCAAGTCAGGTCAAGTCAGGTCAGGTCAAGTCAGCTCAAGTCAGGTTAAATCAAGTCAGGTCAAATCATATCAAATCAGGTCAGGTTAAGTCAGGTTAAGTCAGGTCAAGTCAGGTCAGGTCAAGTCAGGTCAAGTCAGGTAAGGTCATGTCAGGTCAAGTCAGGTCAAATCAGGTCAGGTCAGGTCAGGTCAGGTCACGTTAAGTAAGGTCAAGTCAGGTCAGGTCAAGTCAGTTCAGGTCAAGTCAGGTTAGGTCAGGTCAGGTCAAGTCAGTTCAGGTCAAATCAGGTCAAGTCAGGTCAGGTCAATTCAGGTCAAGTCAGGTAAGGTCATGTCAGGTCAAGTTAGGTCAAATCAGGTCAGGTCAAGTCAGGTCAGGTCACGTTAAGTCAGGTCAAGTCAGGTCAGGTCAAGTCAGGTCAAGTCAGGTCAGGACAAGTCAGGTCAGGTCAATTCAGGTCAAGTCAGGTCAAGTCAGGTCAGGTCATGTTAAGTCAGGTCGACTCAGGTCAGGTCAAGTCAGGTCAGGTCATGTCAGCTTAAGTCAGGTCAGGTCAAGTCAGGTTAGGTCAATCAGGTCAAGTCAAGTCAGGTCAAGTCAAGTAAGGTGAGGTCAAGTCTGGTTAAGTCAGGTCAGGTTACGTCAAGTCAGGTCAAGTCAGATCAGGTCAAGTCAGGTTAGGTCAGGTCAGGTCAAGTCAGGTCAGGTCAAGTCAGGTCAAGTCAGGTCAGGTCAATTCAGGTCAAGTCAGGTAAGGTCATGTCAGGTCAAGTTAGGTCAAATCAGGTCAGGTCAAGTCAGGTCAGGTCACGTTAAGTCAGGTCAAGTCAGGTCAGGTCAAGTCAGGTCAGGTCAATACAGGTCAAGTCAGGTAAGGTCATGTCAGGTCAAGTCAGGTCAAATCAGGTCAGGTCAAGTCAGGTCAGGTCACGTTAAGTCAGGTCAAGTCAGGTCAGGTCAGGTCAAGTCAGGTCTGGTCAAGTCAGGTCAAGTCAGGTCAGGTCAAGTCAGGTCAGGTCAATTCAGGTCAAGTCAGGTCAAGTCAGGTCAGGTCACGTTAAGTCAGGTCGAGTCAGGTCAGGTCAAGTCAGGTCAAGTCAGGTCAAGTCAGGTCAGGTCAAGTCAGGTCAGGTCAATACAGGTCAAGTCAGGTAAGGTCATGTCAGGTCAAGTCAGGTCAAATCAGGTCAGGTCAAGTCAGGTCAGGTCACGTTAAGTCAGGTCAAGTCAGGTCAGGTCAGGTCAAGTCAGGTCAGGTCAAGTCAGGTCAAGTCAGGTCAGGTCAAGTCAGGTCAAGTCAATTCAGGTCAAGTCAGGTCAAGTCAGGTAAGGTCACGTTAAGTCAGGTCGAGTCAGGTCAGGTCAAGTCAGGTCAAGTCAGGTCAAGTCAAGTCAAGTCAGGTCAGGTCAGGTCACGTTAAGTCAGGTCAAGTCAGGTCAGGTCAGGTCAAGTCAGGTCAGGTCAAGTCAGGTCAAGTCAAGTCAGGTCAGGTCAAGTCAGGTCAGGTCAATTCAGGTCAAGTCAGGTCAAGTCAGGTCAGGTCACGTTAAGTCAGGTCGAGTCAGGTCAGGTCAAGTCAGGTCAAGTCAGGTCAGGTCAAGTCAGGTCAAGTCAGGTCAGGTCAAGTCAGGTCAGGTCAATTCAGGTCAAGTCAGGTCAAGTTAGGTCAGGTCAAGTCAGGTCAGGTCAATACAGGTCAAGTCAGGTAAGGTCATGTCAGGTCAAGTCAGGTCAAATCAGGTCAGGTCAAGTCAGGTCAGGTCACGTTAAGTCAGGTCAAGTCAGGTCAGGTCAGGTCAAGTCAGGTCAGGTCAAGTCAGGTCAAGTCAGGTCAGGTCAAGTCAGGTCAGGTCAATTCAGGTCAAGTCAGGTCAAGTCAGGTCAGGTCACGTTAAGTCAGGTCGAGGCAGGTCAGGTCAAGTCAGGTCAAGTCAGGTCAAGTCAAGTCAAGTCAGGTCAGGTCAGGTCAGGTCAGTCAGGTCAGGTCAAGTTAGCTCAAGTCAGGGCAGGTCAAGTCAGGTTAAATCAAGTCAGGTCAAATCATATCAAATCAGGTCAGGTCAAGTCAGCTCAAGTCAGGTCAGGTCAAGTCAGGTTAAATCAAGTCAGGTCAAATCATATCAAATCAGGTCAGGTCAAGTCAGGTTAAGTCAGGTCAAGTCAGGTCAGGTCAAGTCAGGTCAAGTCAGGTCAGGTCAAGTCAGGTCAAGTCAGGTTAAGTCAGGTCAAGTCAGGTTAAGTCAGGTCAGGTCAGGTCAAGTGAAGTCAGGTCAATTCAGGTAAGGTCATGTCAGGTCAAGTCAGGTCAAATCAGGTCAGGTCAAGTCAGGTCAGGTCACGTTAAGTAAGGTCAAGTCAGGTCAGGTCAAGTCAGTTCAGGTCAAGTCAGGTTAGGTCAGGTCAGGTCAAGTCAGGTCAGGTCAAGTCAGGTCAAGTCAGGTCAGGTCAAGTCAGGTCAGGTCAATACAGGTCAAGTCAGGTAAGGTCATGTCAGGTCAAGTCAGGTCAGGTCACGTTAAGTCAGGTCAAGTCAGGTCAGGTCAGGTCAAGTCAGGTCAGGTCAAGTCAGGTCAAGTCAGGTCAGGTCAAGTCAGGTCAGGTCAATTCAGGTCAAGTCAGGTCAAGTCAGGTCAGGTCACGTTAAGTCAGGTCGAGTCAGGTCAGGTCAAGTCAGGTCAAGTCAGGTCAAGTCAAGTCAAGTCAGGTCAGGTCAGGTCAGTCAGGTCAGGTCAAGTTAGCTCAAGTCAGGTCAGGTCAAGTCAGGTTAAATCAAGTCAGGTCAAATCATATCAAATCAGGTCAGGTCAAGTCAGCTCAAGTCAGGTCAGGTCAAGTCAGGTTAAATCAAGTCAGGTCAAATCATATCAAATCAGGTCAGGTCAAGTCAGGTTAAGTCAGGTCAAGTCAGGTCAGGTCAAGTCAGGTCAAGTCAGGTAAGGTCATGTTAGGTCAAGTTAGGTCAAATCAGGTCAGGTCAAGTCAGGTCAGGTCACGTTAAGTCAGGTCAAGTCAGGTCAGGTCAAGTCAGGTCAAGTCAGGTCAGGTCAAGTCAGGTCAGGTCAATTCAGGTCAAGTCAGGTCAAGTCAGGTCAGGTCACGTTAAGTCAGGTCGACTCAGGTCAGGTCAAGTCAGGTCAGGTCATGTCAGCTTAAGTCAGGCCAGGTCAAGTCAGGTTAGGTCATTCAGGTCAAGTCAAGTCAGGTCAAGTCAAGTAAGGTAAGGTCAAGTCTGGTCAGGTCAAGTCAGTTCAGGTCAAGTCAGGTTAGGTCAGGTCAGGTCAAGTCAGGTCAGGTCAAGTCAGGTCAAGTCAGGTCAGGTCAATTCAGGTCAAGTCAGGTAAGGTCATGTCAGGTCAAGTTAGGTCAAATCAGGTCAGGTCAAGTCAGGTCAAGTCAGGTCAAGTCAGGTCAGTTCACGTTAAGTCAGGTCGAGTCAGGTCAGGTCAAGTCAGGTCAAGTCAGGTCAAGTCAAGTCAAGTCAGGTCAGGTCAGGTCAGTAAGGTAAGGTCAAGTCTGGTCAAGTCAGGTCAGGTCACGTCAGGTCAGGTCACGTTAAGTCAGGACAAGTCAGGTCAAGTCAGGTCAGGTCAAGTCAGGTCAAGTCAGGTCAGGTCAAGTCAGGTCAAGTCAGGTCAGGTCATGTCAGGTTAAGTCAGGTCAGGTCAAGTCAGGTTAGGTCAATTCAGGTCAAGTCAGGTCAAGTCAGGTCAGGTCACGTTAAGTCAGGTCGAGTCAGGTCAGGTCAAGTCAGGTCAAGTCAGGTCAGGTCATGTCAGGTTAAGTCAGGTCAGGTCAAGTCAGGTTAGGTCAATCAGGTCAAGTCAGGTCAGGTCAAGTCAGGTCAAGTCAGGTCAGGTCATGTCAGGTTAAGTCAGGTCAGGTCAAGTCAGGTTAGGTCAATTCAGGTCAAGTCAGGTCAAGTCAGGTCAGGTCACGTTAAGTCAGGTCGAGTCAGGTCAGGTCAAGTCAGGTCAAGTCAGGTCAGGTCATGTCAGGTTAAGTCAGGTCAGGTCAAGTCAGGTTAGGTCAATCAGGTCAAGTCAAGTCAGGTCAAGTCAAGTAAGGTAAGGTCAAGTCTGGTCAAGTCAGGTCAGGTCACGTCAAATCAGGTCAAGTCAGGTCAAGTCAGGTCAGGTCAAGTCAGGTCAAGTCAGGTCAAGTCAGGGCAGGTCAGGTGAGGTCAAGTCAGGTCAGGTCAAGTCAGGTCAAGTCAGGGCAGGTCATGTCAGGTCAAGTCAGGTCAAATCAGGTCAGGTCAAGTCAGGTCAAGTTACGTCAGGTCAAGTCAGGTTAAGTCAGGTGAAGTCAGGTCAGGTCAAGTCAGGTCAAGTCAGGTCAGGTCAAGTCAGGTCAAGTCAGGGCAGGTCAGGTCAGGTCAAGTTAGAGAAGGTCATGTCAGGTCAAGTCAGGTCAAATCAGGTCAGGTCAAGTCAGGTCAGGTCACGTTAAGTAAGGTCAAGTCAGGTCAGGTCAAGTCAGTTCAGGTCAAGTCAGGTTAGGTCAGGTCAGGTCAAGTCAGGTCAGGTCAAGTCAGGTCAAGTCAGGTCAGGTCAAGTCAGGTTAGGTCAAGTCAGGTCAAGTCAAGTCAGATCAAGTCAAGTAAGGTAAGGTCAAGTCTGGTCAAGTCAGGTCAGGTCACGTCAAATCAGGTCAAGTCAGGTCAAGTCAGGTCAGGTCAGGTCAGGTCAAGTTAGGTCAAGTCAGGGCAGGTCAGGTCAGGTCAAGTCAGGTCAGGTCAAGTCAGGTCAAGTCAGGGCAGGTCATGTCAGGTCAAGTCAGGTCAAATCAGGTCAGGTCAAGTCAGGTCAAGTTACGTCAGGTCAAGTCAGGTTAAGTCAGGCCAAGTCAGGTCAGGTCAAGTCAGGTCAAGTCAGGTCAGGTCAAGTCAGGTCAAGTCAGGGCAGGTCAGGTCAGGTCAAGTTAGAGAAGGTAATGTCAGGTCAAGTCAGGTCAAATCAGGTCAGGTCAAGTCAGGTCAGGTCACGTTATTTCATGTCAAGTCAGGTCAGGTCAAGTCAGGTCAAGTCAAGTCAGGTTAAGTCAGGTTAAGTCAGGCCAAGTCAGGTTAAGTCAGGTCAGGTCAGGTCAAGTCATTTTAAATCAGGTCAAGTCAGGTCAGGTCATGTCAGTTTAAGTCAGGTCAGGTCAGGTCAAGTCAGGTCAAGTCAGGTCAAGTAAGGTCAGGTCAAGTCAGCTCAAGTCAGGTCAAGTCAAGTCAAGTCAGGTCAGGTCAGGTCAGTCAGGTCAGGTCAAGTCACCTCAAGTCAGGTCAGGTCAAGTCAGGTTAAATCAAGTCAGGTCAAATCATATCAAATCAGGTCAGGTCAAGTCAGGTTAAGTCAGGTCAAGTAAGGTCAGGTCAAGTCAAGTCATTTTAAATCAGGTCAAGTCAGGTCAGGTCATGACAGTTTAAGTCAGATCAGGTCAGGTCAAGTCAGGTCAAGTCAGGTCAAGTCAGGTCAGGTCAAGTCAGCTCAAGTCAGGTTAAATCAAGTCAGGTCAAATCATATCAAATCAGGTCAGGTTAAGTCAGGTTAAGTCAGGTCAAGTCAGGTCAGGTCAAGTCAGGTCAAGTCAGGTAAGGTCATGTCAGGTCAAGTCAGGTCAAATCAGGTCAGGTCAGGTCAGGTCAGGTCACGTTAAGTAAGGTCAAGTCAGGTCAGGTCAAGTCAGTTCAGGTCAAGTCAGGTTAGGTCAGGTCAGGTCAAGTCAGTTCAGGTCAAATCAGGTCAAGTCAGGTCAGGTCAATTCAGGTCAAGTCAGGTAAGGTCATGTCAGGTCAAGTTAGGTCAAATCAGGTCAGGTCAAGTCAGGTCAGGTCACGTTAAGTCAGGTCAAGTCAGGTCAGGTCAAGTCAGGTCAAGTCAGGTCAGGACAAGTCAGGTCAGGTCAATTCAGGTCAAGTCAGGTCAAGTCAGGTCAGGTCATGTTAAGTCAGGTCGACTCAGGTCAGGTCAAGTCAGGTCAGGTCATGTCAGCTTAAGTCAGGTCAGGTCAAGTCAGGTTAGGTCAATCAGGTCAAGTCAAGTCAGGTCAAGTCAAGTAAGGTGAGGTCAAGTCTGGTTAAGTCAGGTCAGGTTACGTCAAGTCAGGTCAAGTCAGATCAGGTCAAGTCAGGTTAGGTCAGGTCAGGTCAAGTCAGGTCAGGTCAAGTCAGGTCAAGTCAGGTCAGGTCAATTCAGGTCAAGTCAGGTAAGGTCATGTCAGGTCAAGTTAGGTCAAATCAGGTCAGGTCAAGTCAGGTCAGGTCACGTTAAGTCAGGTCAAGTCAGGTCAGGTCAAGTCAGGTCAGGTCAATACAGGTCAAGTCAGGTAAGGTCATGTCAGGTCAAGTCAGGTCAAATCAGGTCAGGTCAAGTCAGGTCAGGTCACGTTAAGTCAGGTCAAGTCAGGTCAGGTCAGGTCAAGTCAGGTCTGGTCAAGTCAGGTCAAGTCAGGTCAGGTCAAGTCAGGTCAGGTCAATTCAGGTCAAGTCAGGTCAAGTCAGGTCAGGTCACGTTAAGTCAGGTCGAGTCAGGTCAGGTCAAGTCAGGTCAAGTCAGGTCAAGTCAGGTCAGGTCAAGTCAGGTCAGGTCAATACAGGTCAAGTCAGGTAAGGTCATGTCAGGTCAAGTCAGGTCAAATCAGGTCAGGTCAAGTCAGGTCAGGTCACGTTAAGTCAGGTCAAGTCAGGTCAGGTCAGGTCAAGTCAGGTCAGGTCAAGTCAGGTCAAGTCAGGTCAGGTCAAGTCAGGTCAAGTCAATTCAGGTCAAGTCAGGTCAAGTCAGGTAAGGTCACGTTAAGTCAGGTCGAGTCAGGTCAGGTCAAGTCAGGTCAAGTCAGGTCAAGTCAAGTCAAGTCAGGTCAGGTCAGGTCACGTTAAGTCAGGTCAAGTCAGGTCAGGTCAGGTCAAGTCAGGTCAGGTCAAGTCAGGTCAAGTCAAGTCAGGTCAGGTCAAGTCAGGTCAGGTCAATTCAGGTCAAGTCAGGTCAAGTCAGGTCAGGTCACGTTAAGTCAGGTCGAGTCAGGTCAGGTCAAGTCAGGTCAAGTCAGGTCAGGTCAAGTCAGGTCAAGTCAGGTCAGGTCAAGTCAGGTCAGGTCAATTCAGGTCAAGTCAGGTCAAGTTAGGTCAGGTCAAGTCAGGTCAGGTCAATACAGGTCAAGTCAGGTAAGGTCATGTCAGGTCAAGTCAGGTCAAATCAGGTCAGGTCAAGTCAGGTCAGGTCACGTTAAGTCAGGTCAAGTCAGGTCAGGTCAGGTCAAGTCAGGTCAGGTCAAGTCAGGTCAAGTCAGGTCAGGTCAAGTCAGGTCAGGTCAATTCAGGTCAAGTCAGGTCAAGTCAGGTCAGGTCACGTTAAGTCAGGTCGAGGCAGGTCAGGTCAAGTCAGGTCAAGTCAGGTCAAGTCAAGTCAAGTCAGGTCAGGTCAGGTCAGGTCAGTCAGGTCAGGTCAAGTTAGCTCAAGTCAGGTCAGGTCAAGTCAGGTTAAATCAAGTCAGGTCAAATCATATCAAATCAGGTCAGGTCAAGTCAGCTCAAGTCAGGTCAGGTCAAGTCAGGTTAAATTAAGTCAGGTCAAATCATATCAAATCAGGTCAGGTCAAGTCAGGTTAAGTCAGGTCAAGTCAGGTCAGGTCAAGTCAGGTCAAGTCAGGTCAGGTCAAGTCAGGTCAAGTCAGGTTAAGTCAGGTCAAGTCAGGTTAAGTCAGGTCAGGTCAGGTCAAGTGAAGTCAGGTCAATTCAGGTAAGGTCATGTCAGGTCAAGTCAGGTCAAATCAGGTCAGGTCAAGTCAGGTCAGGTCACGTTAACTAAGGTCAAGTCAGGTCAGGTCAAGTCAGTTCAGGTCAAGTCAGGTTAGGTCAGGTCAGGTCAAGTCAGGTCAGGTCAAGTCAGGTCAAGTCAGGTCAGGTCAAGTCAGGTCAGGTCAATACAGGTCAAGTCAGGTAAGGTCATGTCAGGTCAAGTCAGGTCAGGTCACGTTAAGTCAGGTCAAGTCAGGTCAGGTCAGGTCAAGTCAGGTCAGGTCAAGTCAGGTCAAGTCAGGTCAGGTCAAGTCAGGTCAGTTCAATTCAGGTCAAGTCAGGTCAAGTCAGGTCAGGTCACGTTAAGTCAGGTCGAGTCAGGTCAGGTCAAGTCAGGTCAAGTCAGGTCAAGTCAAGTCAAGTCAGGTCAGGTCAGGTCAGTCAGGTCAGGTCAAGTTAGCTCAAGTCAGGTCAGGTCAAGTCAGGTTAAATCAAGTCAGGTCAAATCATATCAAATCAGGTCAGGTCAAGTCAGCTCAAGTCAGGTCAGGTCAAGTCAGGTTAAATCAAGTCAGGTCAAATCATATCAAATCAGGTCAGGTCAAGTCAGGTTAAGTCAGGTCAAGTCAGGTCAGGTCAAGTCAGGTCAAGTCAGGTAAGGTCATGTCAGGTCAAGTTAGGTCAAATCAGGTCAGGTCAAGTCAGGTCAGGTCACGTTAAGTCAGGTCAAGTCAGGTCAGGTCAAGTCAGGTCAAGTCAGGTCAGGTCAAGTCAGGTCAGGTCAATTCAGGTCAAGTCAGGTCAAGTCAGGTCAGGTCACGTTAAGTCAGGTCGACTCAGGTCAGGTCAAGTCAGGTCAGGTCATGTCAGCTTAAGTCAGGCCAGGTCAAGTCAGGTTAGGTCATTCAGGTCAAGTCAAGTCAGGTCAAGTCAAGTAAGGTAA
Source organism: Ganaspis brasiliensis (assembly GCA_037103525.1). Lineage (NCBI taxonomy): Eukaryota > Metazoa > Arthropoda > Insecta > Hymenoptera > Figitidae > Ganaspis > Ganaspis brasiliensis. The sequence continues at coordinate 114,783 of JAZKLR010000727.1, forward strand.
TGTCAAGTCTGGTCAGGTCAAGTCAGTTCAGGTCAAGTCAGGTTAGGTCAGGTCAGGTCAAGTCAGGTCAGGTCAAGTCAGGTCAAGTCAGGTCAGGTCAATTCAGGTCAAGTCAGGTAAGGTCATGTCAGGTCAAGTTAGGTCAAATCAGGTCAGGTCAAGTCAGGTCAGGTCACGTTAAGTCAGGTCAAGTCAGGTCAGGTCAAGTCAGGTCAAGTCAGGTCAGGTCAAGTCAGGTCAGGTCAATTCAGGTCAAGTCAGGTCAAGTCAGGTCAGGTCAATTCAGGTCAAGTCAGGTAAGGTCATGTCAGGTCAAGTTAGGTCAAATCAGGTCAGGTCAAGTCAGGTCAGGTCACGTTAAGTCAGGTCAAGTCAGGTCAGGTCAAGTCAGGTCAGGTCAAGTCAGGTCAAGTCAGGTCAGGTCAAGTCAGGTCAGGTCAATTCAGGTCAAGTCAGGTCAAGTCAGGTCAGGTCACGTTAAGTCAGTTCGACTCAGGTCAGGTCAAGTCAGGTCAGGTCATGTCAGCTTAAGTCAGGTCAGGTCAAGTCAGGTTAGGTCATTCAGGTCAAGTCAAGTCAGGTCAAGTCAAGTAAGGTAAGGTCAAGTCTCGTTAAGTCAGGTCAGGTTACGTCAAGTCAGGTCAAGTCAGATCAGGTCACGTTAAGTCAGGTCAAGTCAGGTCAGGTCAGGTCAGGTCAGGTCAAGTCAGGTCAGGTCAAGTCAGGTCAAGTCAGGTCAGGTCAAGTCAGGTCAGGTCAATTCAGGTCAAGTCAGGTCAAGTCAGGTCAGGTCACGTTAAGTCAGGTCGAGTCAGGTCAGGTCAAGTCAGGTCAAGTCAGGTCAAGTCAAGTCAAGTCAGGTCAGGTCAGGTCAGTCAGGTCAGGTCAAGTCAGCTCAAGTCAGGTCAAGTCAAGTCAGGTTAAATCAAGTCAGGTCAAATCATATCAAATCAGGTCAGGTCAAGTCAGGTTAAGTCAGGTCAAGTCAGGTCAAGTCAAGTCAAGTCAGGTAAGGTCATGTCAGGTCAAGTCAGGTCAAATCAGGTCAGGTCAAGTCAGGTCAGGTCACGTTAAGTCAGGTCAAGTCAGGTCAGGTCAGGTCAAGTCAGGTCAGGTCAGGTCAAGTCAGGTCAAGTCAGGTCAGGTCAAGTCAGGTCAGGTCAATTCAGGTCAAGTCAGGTCAAGTCAGGTCAGGTCACGTTAAGTCAGGTCGACTCAGGTCAGGTCAAGTCGGGTCAGGTCATGTCAGCTTAAGTCAGGTCAGGTCAAGTCAGGTTAGGTCAATCAGGTCAAGTCAAGTCAGGTCAAGTCAAGTAAGGTAAGGTCAAGTCTGGTTAAGTCAGGTCAGGTTTCGTCAAGTCAGGTCAAGTCAGATCAGGTCAGGTCACGTTAAGTCAGGTCAAATCAGGTCAGGTCAAGTCAGGTCAGGTCACGTTAAGTCAGGTCAAGTCAGGTCAGGTCAGGTCAAGTCAGGTCAGGTCACGTTAAGTCAGGTCGAGTCAGGTCAGGTCAAGTCAGGTCAAGTCAGGTCAAGTCAAGTCAAGTCAGGTCAGGTCAGGTCAGTCAGGTCAGGTCAAGTCAGCTCAAGTTAGGTCAGGTCAAGTCAGGTCAGGTCAATACAGGTCAAGTCAGGTAAGGTCATGTCAGGTAAAGTCAGGTCAAATCAGGTCAGGTCAAGTCAGGTCAGGTCACGTTAAGTCAGGTCAAGTCAGGTCAGGTCAGGTCAAGTCATGTCAGGTCAAGTCAGGTCAAGTCAGGTCAGGTCAAGTCAGGTCAGGTCAATTCAGGTCAAGTCAGGTCAAGTCAGGTCAGGTCACGTTAAGTCAGGTCGAGTCAGGTCAGGTCAAGTCAGGTCAAGTCAGGTCAAGTCAAGTCAAGTCAGGTCAGGTCAGGTCAGTCAGGTCAGGTCAAGTTAGCTCAAGTCAGGTCAGGTCAAGTCAGGTTAAATCAAGTCAGGTCAAATCATATCAAATCAGGTCAGGTCAAGTCAGCTCAAGTCAGGTCAGGTCAAGTCAGGTTAAATCAAGTCAGGTCAAATCATATCAAATCAGGTCAGGTCAAGTCAGGTTAAGTCAGGTCAAGTCAGGTCAGGTCAAGTCAGGTCAAGTCAGGTAAGGTCATGTTAGGTCAAGTTAGGTCAAATTAGGTCAGGTCAAGTCAGGTCAGGTCACGTTAAGTCAGGTCAAGTCAGGTCAGGTCAAGTCAGGTCAAGTCAGGTCAGGTCAAGTCAGGTCAGGTCAATTCAGGTCAAGTCAGGTCAAGTCAGGTCAGGTCACGTTAAGTCAGGTCGACTCAGGTCAGGTCAAGTCAGGTCAGGTCATGTCAGCTTAAGTCAGGCCAGGTCAAGTCAGGTTAGGTCATTCAGGTCAAGTCAAGTCAGGTCAAGTCAAGTAAGGTAAGGTCAAGTCTGGTCAGGTCAAGTCAGTTCAGGTCAAGTCAGGTTAGGTCAGGTCAGGTCAAGTCAGGTCAGGTCAAGTCAGGTCAAGTCAGGTCAGGTCAATTCAGGTCAAGTCAGGTAAGGTCATGTCAGGTCAAGTTAGGTCAAATCAGGTCAGGTCAAGTCAGGTCAAGTCAGGTCAAGTCAGGTCAGTTCACGTTAAGTCAGGTCGAGTCAGGTCAGGTCAAGTCAGGTCAAGTCAGGTCAAGTCAAGTCAAGTCAGGTCAGGTCAGGTCAGTAAGGTAAGGTCAAGTCTGGTCAAGTCAGGTCAGGTCACGTCAGGTCAGGTCACGTTAAGTCAGGACAAGTCAGGTCAAGTCAGGTCAGGTCAAGTCAGGTTAAGTCAGGTCAAGTCAGGTCAGGTCAGGTCAGGTCAAGTCAGGTTAAGTCAGGTCAAGTCAGGTAAGGTCAAGTCAGGTCAAGTCAGGGCAGGTCAGGTCAGGTCAAGTCAGGTCAGCTCAAGTCAGGTTAGGTCAAGTCAGGTCAGGTCAATTCAGGTCAAGTTAGGTAAGGTCATGTCAGGTCAAGTTATGTCAAATCAGGTCAGGTCAAGTCAGGTCAGGTCACGTTAAGTCAGGTCAAGTCAAGTCAGGTCAAGTCAGGTCAGGTCAAGTCAGGTCAGGTCAATTCAGGTCAAGTCAGGTAAGGTCATGTCAGGTCAAGTTAGGTCAAATCAGGTCAGGTCAAGTCAGGTCAGGTCACGTTAAGTCAGGTCAAGTCAGGTCAGGTCAGGTCAAGTCAGGTCAGGTCAAGTCAGGTCAAGTCAGGTCAGGTCAAGTCAGGTCAGGTCAATTCAGGTCAAGTCAGGTCAAGTCAGGTCAGGTCACGTTAAGTCAGGTCGAGTCAGGTCAGGTCAAGTCAGGTCAAGTCAGGTCAAGTCAAGTCAAGTCAGGTCAGGTCAGGTCAGTCAGGTCAGGTCAAGTCAGCTCAAGTCAGGTCAGGTCAAGTCAGGTTAAATCAAGTCAGGTCAAATCATATCAAATCAGGTCAGGTCAAGTCAGGTTAATCAGGTCAAGTCAGGTCAGGTCAAGTCAAGTCAAGTCAGGTAAGGTCATGTCAGGTCAAGTCAGGTCAAATCAGGTCAGGTCAAGTCAGGTCAGGTCACGTTAAGTCAGGTCAAGTTACGTCAAATCAGGTCAAGTCAGGTCAGGTCAGGTCACGTTAAGTCAGGTCAAGTAAGGTAAGGTCAAGTCTGGTCAAGTCAGGCCACGTTAAGTCAGGTCAAGTCAGTTTAAGTCAGGTCAGGTCAAGTCAGGTCAAGTCAAGTCAGGTCAAGTCAAGTCAGGTCAGGTCAATTCAGGTCAAGTCAGGTCAAGTCAGGTCAGGTCAAGTCAGGTCAGGTCAATACAGGTCAAGTCAGGTAAGGTCATGTCAGGTCAAGTCAGGTCAAATCAGGTCAGGTCAAGTCAGGTCAGGTCACGTTAAGTCAGGTCAAGTCAGGTCAGGTCAGGTCAAGTCAGGTCAGGTCAAGTCAGGTCAAGTCAGGTCAGGTCAAGTCAGGTCAGGTCAATTCAGGTCAAGTCAGGTCAAGTCAGGTCAGGTCACGTTAAGTCAGGTCGAGTCAGGTCAGGTCAAGTCAGGTCAAGTCAGGTCAAGTCAAGTCAAGTCAGGTCAGGTCAGGTCACGTTAAGTCAGGTCAAGTCAGGTCAGGTCAGGTCAAGTCAGGTCAGGTCAAGTCAGGTCAAGTCAAGTCAGGTCAGGTCAAGTCAGGTCAGGTCAATTCAGGTCAAGTCAGGTCAAGTCAGGTCAGGTCACGTTAAGTCAGGTCGAGTCAGGTCAGGTCAAGTCAGGTCAAGTCAGGTCAGGTCACGTTAAGTCAGGTCGAGTCAGGTCAGGTCAAGTCAGGTCAAGTCAGGTCAAGTCAGGTCAGGTCAAGTCAGGTCAGGTCAATACAGGTCAAGTCAGGTAAGGTCATGTCAGGTCAAGTCAGGTCAAATCAGGTCAGGTCAAGTCAGGTCAGGTCACGTTAAGTCAGGTCAAGTCAGGTCAGGTCAGGTCAAGTCAGGTCAGGTCAAGTCAGGTCAAGTCAGGTCAGGTCAAGTCAGGTCAGGTCAATTCAGGTCAAGTCAGGTCAAGTCAGGTCAGGTCACGTTAAGTCAGGTCGAGTCAGGTCAGGTCAAGTCAGGTCAAGTCAGGTCAAGTCAAGTCAAGTCAGGTCAGGTCAGGTCACGTTAAGTCAGGTCAAGTCAGGTCAGGTCAGGTCAAGTCAGGTCAGGTCAAGTCAGGTCAAGTCAAGTCAGGTCAGGTCAAGTCAGGTCAGGTCAATTCAGGTCAAGTCAGGTCAAGTCAGGTCAGGTCACGTTAAGTCAGGTCGAGTCAGGTCAGGTCAAGTCAGGTCAAGTCAGGTCAGGTCAAGTCAGGTCAAGTCAGGTCAGGTCAAGTCAGGTCAAGTCAGGTCAGGTCAAGTCAGGTCAGGTCAATTCAGGTCAAGTCAGGTCAAGTTAGGTCAGGTCAAGTCAGGTCAGGTCAATACAGGTCAAGTCAGGTAAGGTCATGTCAGGTCAAGTCAGGTCAAATCAGGTCAGGTCAAGTCAGGTCAGGTCACGTTAAGTCAGGTCAAGTCAGGTCAGGTCAGGTCAAGTCAGGTCAGGTCAAGTCAGGTCAAGTCAGGTCAGGTCAAGTCAGGTCAGGTCAATTCAGGTCAAGTCAGGTCAAGTCAGGTCAGGTCACGTTAAGTCAGGTCGAGTCAGGTCAGGTCAAGTCAGGTCAAGTCAGGTCAAGTCAAGTCAAGTCAGGTCAGGTCAGGTCAGTCAGGTCAGGTCAAGTTAGCTCAAGTCAGGTCAGGTCAAGTCAGGTTAAATCAAGTCAGGTCAAATCATATCAAATCAGGTCAGGTCAAGTCAGCTCAAGTCAGGTCAGGTCAAGTCAGGTTAAATCAAGTCAGGTCAAATCATATCAAATCAGGTCAGGTCAAGTCAGGTTAAGTCAGGTCAAGTCAGGTCAGGTCAAGTCAGGTCAAGTCAGGTCAGGTCAAGTCAGGTCAAGTCAGGTTAAGTCAGGTCAAGTCAGGTTAAGTCAGGTCAGGTCAGGTCAAGTGAAGTCAGGTCAATTCAGGTAAGGTCATGTCAGGTCAAGTCAGGTCAAATCAGGTCAGGTCAAGTCAGGTCAGGTCACGTTAAGTAAGGTCAAGTCAGGTCAGGTCAAGTCAGTTCAGGTCAAGTCAGGTTAGGTCAGGTCAGGTCAAGTCAGGTCAGGACAAGTCAGGTCAAGTCAGGTCAGGTCAAGTCAGGTCAGGTCAATACAGGTCAAGTCAGGTAAGGTCATGTCAGGTCAAGTCAGGTCAGGTCAATTCAGGTCAAGTCAGGTAAGGTCATGTCAGGTCAAGTTAGGTCAAATCAGGTCAGGTCAAGTCAGGTCAGGTCACGTTAAGTCAGGTCAAGTCAGGTCAGGTCAAGTCAGGTCAAGTCAGGTCAGGTCAAGTCAGGTCAGGTCAATTCAGGTCAAGTCAGGTCAAGTCAGGTCAGGTCACGTTAAGTCAGGTCGAGTCAGGTCAGGTCAAGTCAGGTCAAGTCAGGTCAAGTCAAGTCAAGTCAGGTCAGGTCAGGTCAGTCAGGTCAGGTCAAGTCAGCTCAAGTCAGGTCAAGTCAAGTCAGGTTAAATCAAGTCAGGTCAAATCATATCAAATCAGGTCAGGTCAAGTCAGGTTAAGTCAGGTCAAGTCAGGTCAAGTCAAGTCAAGTCAGGTAAGGTCATGTCAGGTCAAGTCAGGTCAAATCAGGTCAGGTCAAGTCAGGTCAGGTCACGTTAAGTCAGGTCAAGTCAGGTCAGGTCAGGTCAAGTCAGGTCAGGTCAGGTCAAGTCAGGTCAAGTCAGGTCAGGTCAAGTCAGGTCAGGTCAATTCAGGTCAAGTCAGGTCAAGTCAGGTCAGGTCACGTTAAGTCAGGTCGAAACAGGTCAGGTCAAGTCGGGTCAGGTCATGTCAGCTTAAGTCAGGTCAGGTCAAGTCAGGTTAGGTCAATCAGGTCAAGTCAAGTCAGGTCAAGTCAAGTAAGGTAAGGTCAAGTCTGGTTAAGTCAGGTCAGGTTTCGTCAAGTCAGGTCAAGTCAGATCAGGTCAGGTCACGTTAAGTCAGGTCGACTCAGGTCAGGTCAAGTCAGGTCAGGTCATGTCAGCTTAAGTCAGGTCAGGTCAAGTCAGGTCAAGTCAGGTCAAGTCAGGTCAGGTCACGTTAAGTCAGGTCGAGTCAGGTCAGGTCAAGTCAGGTCAAGTCAGGTCAAGTCAAGTCAAGTCAGGTCAGGTCAGGTCAGTCAGGTCAGGTCAAGTCAGCTCAAGTTAGGTCAGGTCAAGTCAGGTCAGGTCAATACAGGTCAAGTCAGGTAAGGTCATGTCAGGTCAAGTCAGGCCAAATCAGGTCAGGTCAAGTCAGGTCAGGTCACGTTAAGTCAGGTCAAGTCAGGTCAGGTCAGGTCAAGTCAGGTCAGGTCAAGTCAGGTCAAGTCAGGTCAGGTCAAGTCAGGTCAGGTCAATTCAGGTCAGGTCAAGTCAGGTCAGGTCATGTCAACTTAAGTCAGGCCAGGTCAAGTCAGGTTAGGTCATTCAGGTCAAGTCAAGTCAGGTCAAGTCAAGTAAGGTAAGGTCAAGTCTGGTCAGGTCAAGTCAGTTCAGGTCAAGTCAGGTTAGGTCAGGTCAGGTCAAGTCAGGTCAGGTCAAGTCAGGTCAAGTCAGGTCAGGTCAATTCAGGTCAAGTCAGGTAAGGTCATGTCAGGTCAAGTTAGGTCAAATCAGGTCAGGTCAAGTCAGGTCAAGTCAGGTCAAGTCAGGTCAGTTCACGTTAAGTCAGGTCGAGTCAGGTCAGGTCAAGTCAGGTCAAGTCAGGTCAAGTCAAGTCAAGTCAGGTCAGGTCAGGTCAGTAAGGTAAGGTCAAGTCTGGTCAAGTCAGGTCAGGTCACGTCAGGTCAGGTCACGTTAAGTCAGGACAAGTCAGGTCAAGTCAGGTCAGGTCAAGTCAGGTTAAGTCAGGTCAAGTCAGGTCAAATCAGGTCAGGTCAGGTCAGGTCAAGTCAGGTTAAGTCAGGTCAAGTCAGGTAAGGTCAAGTCAGGTCAAGTCAGGGCAGGTCAGGTCAGGTCAAGTCAGGTCAGCTCAAGTCAGGTTAGGTCAAGTCAGGTCAGGTCAATTCAGGTCAAGTTAGGTAAGGTCATGTCAGGTCAAGTTATGTCAAATCAGGTCAGGTCAAGTCAGGTCAGGTCACGTTAAGTCAGGTCAAGTCAAGTCAGGTCAAGTCAGGTCAGGTCAAGTCAGGTCAGGTCAATTCAGGTCAAGTCAGGTAAGGTCATGTCAGGTCAAGTTAGGTCAAATCAGGTCGGGTTAAGTCAGGTCAGGTCACGTTAAGTCAGGTCAAGTCAGGTCGAGTCAGGTCAGGTCAAGTCAGGTCAAGTCAGGTCAAGTCAAGTCAAGTCAGGTCAGGTCAGGTCAGTCAGGTCAGGTCAAGTCAGCTCAAGTCAGGTCAGGTCAAGTCAGGTTAAATCAAGTCAGGTCAAATCATATCAAATCAGGTCAGGTCAAGTCAGGTTAAGTCAGGTCAAGTCAGGTCAGGTCAAGTCAAGTCAAGTCAGGTAAGGTCATGTCAGGTCAAGTCAGGTCAAGTCAGGTCAGGTCACGTTAAGTCAGGTCAAGTTACGTCAAATCAGGTCAAGTCAGGTCAGGTCAGGTCACGTTAAGTCAGGTCAAGTAAGGTAAGGTCAAGTCTGGTCAAGTCAGGCCACGTTAAGTCAGGTCAAGTCAGTTTAAGTCAGGTCAGGTCAAGTCAGGTCAAGTCAAGTCAGGTCAAGTCAAGTCAGGTCAGGTCAATTCAGGTCAAGTCAGGTCAAGTCAGGTCAGGTCAAGTCAGGTCAGGTCAATACAGGTCAAGTCAGGTAAGGTCATGTCAGGTCAAGTCAGGTCAAATCAGGTCAGGTCAAGTCAGGTCAGGTCACGTTAAGTCAGGTCAAGTCAGGTCAGGTCAGGTCAAGTCAGGTCAGGTCAAGTCAGGTCAAGTCAGGTCAGGTCAAGTCAGGTCAGGTCAATTCAGGTCAAGTCAGGTCAAGTCAGGTCAGGTCACGTTAAGTCAGGTCGAGTCAGGTCAGGTCAAGTCAGGTCAAGTCAGGTCAAGTCAAGTCAAGTCAGGTCAGGTCAGGTCACGTTAAGTCAGGTCAAGTCAGGTCAGGTCAGGTCAAGTCAGGTCAGGTCAAGTCAGGTCAAGTCAAGTCAGGTCAGGTCAAGTCAGGTCAGGTCAATTCAGGTCAAGTCAGGTCAAGTCAGGTCAGGTCACGTTAAGTCAGGTCGAGTCAGGTCAGGTCAAGTCAGGTCAAGTCAGGTCAGGTCACGTTAAGTCAGGTCGAGTCAGGTCAGGTCAAGTCAGGTCAAGTCAGGTCAAGTCAGGTCAGGTCAAGTCAGGTCAGGTCAATACAGGTCAAGTCAGGTAAGGTCATGTCAGGTCAAGTCAGGTCAAATCAGGTCAGGTCAAGTCAGGTCAGGTCACGTTAAGTCAGGTCAAGTCAGGTCAGGTCAGGTCAAGTCAGGTCAGGTCAAGTCAGGTCAAGTCAGGTCAGGTCAAGTCAGGTCAGGTCAATTCAGGTCAAGTCAGGTCAAGTCAGGTCAGGTCACGTTAAGTCAGGTCGAGTCAGGTCAGGTCAAGTCAGGTCAAGTCAGGTCAAGTCAAGTCAAGTCAGGTCAGGTCAGGTCACGTTAAGTCAGGTCAAGTCAGGTCAGGTCAGGTCAAGTCAGGTCAGGTCAAGTCAGGTCAAGTCAAGTCAGGTCAGGTCAAGTCAGGTCAGGTCAATTCAGGTCAAGTCAGGTCAAGTCAGGTCAGGTCACGTTAAGTCAGGTCGAGTCAGGTCAGGTCAAGTCAGGTCAAGTCAGGTCAGGTCAAGTCAGGTCAAGTCAGGTCAGGTCAAGTCAGGTCAGGTCAATTCAGGTCAAGTCAGGTCAAGTTAGGTCAGGTCAAGTCAGGTCAGGTCAATACAGGTCAGGTCACGTTAAGTCAGGTCGAGTCAGGTCAGGTCAAGTCAGGTCAAGTCAGGTCAGGTCAAGTCAGGTCAAGTCAGGTCAGGTCAAGTCAGGTCAGGTCAATTCAGGTCAAGTCAGGTCAAGTTAGGTCAGGTCAAGTCAGGTCAGGTCAATACAGGTCAAGTCAGGTAAGGTCATGTCAGGTCAAGTCAGGTCAAATCAGGTCAGGTCAAGTCAGGTCAGGTCACGTTAAGTCAGGTCAAGTCAGGTCAGGTCAGGTCAAGTCAGGTCAGGTCAAGTCAGGTCAAGTCAGGTCAGGTCAAGTCAGGTCAGGTCAATTCAGGTCAAGTCAGGTCAAGTCAGGTCAGGTCACGTTAAGTCAGGTCGAGTCAGGTCAGGTCAAGTCAGGTCAAGTCAGGTCAAGTCAAGTCAAGTCAGGTCAGGTCAGGTCAGTCAGGTCAGGTCAAGTTAGCTCAAGTCAGGTCAGGTCAAGTCAGGTTAAATCAAGTCAGGTCAAATCATATCAAATCAGGTCAGGTCAAGTCAGATCAAGTCAGGTCAGGTCAAGTCAGGTTAAATCAAGTCAGGTCAAATCATATCAAATCAGGTCAGGTCAAGTCAGGTTAAGTCAGGTCAAGTCAGGTCAGGTCAAGTCAGGTCAAGTCAGGTCAGGTCAAGTCAGGTCAAGTCAGGTTAAGTCAGGCCAAGTCAGGTTAAGTCAGGTCAGGTCAGGTCAAGTGAAGTCAGGTCAATTCAGGTAAGGTCATGTCAGGTCAAGTCAGGTCAAATCAGGTCAGGTCAAGTCAGGTCAGGTCACGTTAAGTAAGGTCAAGTCAGGTCAGGTCAAGTCAGTTCAGGTCAAGTCAGGTTAGGTCAGGTCAGGTCAAGTCAGGTCAGGTCAAGTCAGGTCAAGTCAGGTCAGGTCAAGTCAGGTCAGGTCAATACAGGTCAAGTCAGGTAAGGTCATGTCAGGTCAAGTCAGGTCAGGTCACGTTAAGTCAGGTCAAGTCAGGTCAGGTCAGGTCAAGTCAGGTCAGGTCAAGTCAGGTCAAGTCAGGTCAGGTCAAGTCAGGTCAGGTCAATTCAGGTCAAGTCAGGTCAAGTCAGGTCAGGTCACGTTAAGTCAGGTCGAGTCAGGTCAGGTCAAGTCAGGTCAAGTCAGGTCAAGTCAAGTCAAGTCAGGTCAGGTCAGGTCAGTCAGGTCAGGTCAAGTTAGCTCAAGTCAGGTCAGGTCAAGTCAGGTTAAATCAAGTCAGGTCAAATCATATCAAATCAGGTCAGGTCAAGTCAGCTCAAGTCAGGTCAGGTCAAGTCAGGTTAAATCAAGTCAGGTCAAATCATATCAAATCAGGTCAGGTCAAGTCAGGTTAAGTCAGGTCAAGTCAGGTCAGGTCAAGTCAGGTCAAGTCAGGTAAGGTCATGTCAGGTCAAGTTAGGTCAAATCAGGTCAGGTCAAGTCAGGTCAGGTCACGTTAAGTCAGGTCAAGTCAGGTCAGGTCAAGTCAGGTCAAGTCAGGTCAGGTCAAGTCAGGTCAGGTCAATTCAGGTCAAGTTAGGTCAACTCAGGTCAGGTCACGTTAAGTCAGGTCGACTCAGGTCAGGTCAAGTCAGGTCAGGTCATGTCAGCTTAAGTCAGGCCAGGTCAAGTCAGGTTAGATCATTCAGGTTAAGTCAAGTCAGGTCAAGTCAAGTAAGGTAAGGTCAAGTCTGGTCAGGTCAAGTCAGTTCAGGTCAAGTCAGGTTAGGTCAGGTCAGGTCAAGTCAGGTCAGGTCAAGTCAGATCAAGTCAGGTCAGGTCAATTCAGGTCAAGTCAGGTAAGGTCATGTCAGGTCAAGTTAGGTCAAATCAGGTCAGGTCAAGTCAGGTCAGGTCACGTTAAGTCAGGTCAAGTCAGGTCAGGTCAAGTTAGGTCAAGTCAGGTCAGGTCAAGTCAGGTCAGGTCAATTCAGGTCAAGTCAGGTCAAGTCAGGTCAGGTCAATTCAGGTCAAGTCAGGTAAGGTCATGTCAGGTCAAGTTAGGTCAAATCAGGTCAGGTCAAGTCAGGTCAGGTCACGTTAAGTCAGGTCAAGTCAGGTCAGGTCAAGTCAGGTCAAGTCAGGTCAGGTCAAGTCAGGTCAGGTCAATTCAGGTCAAGTCAGGTCAAGTCAGGTCAGGTCACGTTAAGTCAGGTCGACTCAGGTCAGGTCAAGTCAGGTCAGGTCATGTCAGCTTAAGTCAGGTCAGGTCAAGTCAGGTTAGGTCATTCAGGTCAAGTCAAGTCAGGTCAAGTCAAGTAAGGTAAGGTCAAGTCTCGTTAAGTCAGGTCAGGTTTCGTCAAGTCAGGTCAAGTCAGATCAGGTCAGGTCACGTTAAGTCAGGTCGACTCAGGTCAGGTCAAGTCAGGTCAGGTCATGTCAGCTTAAGTCAGGTCAGGTCAAGTCAGGTCAAGTCAGGTCAAGTCAGGTCAGGTCACGTTAAGTCAGGTCGAGTCAGGTCAGGTCAAGTCAGGTCAAGTCAGGTCAAGTCAAGTCAAGTCAGGTCAGGTCAGGTCAATTCAAGTAAGGTAAGGTCAAGTCTGGTTAAGTCAGGTCAGGTTACGTCAAATCAGGTCAAGTCAGGTCAGGTCAGGTCACGTTAAGTCAGGTCAAGTAAGGTAAGGTCAAGTCTGGTCAAGTCAGGCCACGTTAAGTCAGGTCAAGTCAGGTCAAGTCAGGTCAGGTCAAGTCAGGTCAAGTCAAGTCAGGTCAAGTCAAGTCAGGTCAAGTCAGATCAGGTCAAGTCAGGTTAAGTCAGGTCAAGTAAGGTAAGGTCAAGTCTGGTTAAGTCAGGTCAGGTTACGTCAAATCAGGTCAAGTCAGGTCAGGTCAGGTCACGTTAAGTCAGGTCTAGTAAGGTAAGGTAAAGTCTGGTCAAGTCAGGTCACGTTAAGTCAGGTCTAGTCAGGTCAAGTCAGGTCAGGTCAAGTCAGGTCAAGTCAAGCCTGTCAAGTCAAGTCAGGTCAAGTCAGATCAGGTCAAGTCAGGTTAAGTAAGGTCAAGTCAGGTAAGGTCAAGTCAGGTCAAGTTAGGTCAGGTCAAGTCAGGTCAGGTCAGGTCAGGTCAGGTCAAGTCAGGTCAGGTCAAGTCAGGTCAAGTCAAGTCAAGTCAGGTCAAGTCAGGTTAGGTCAAGTCAGGTTAAGTCAAGTCAGGTCAGGTCAAGTCAGGTCAAGTTAGGTCAGGTCAAGTCAGGTTAAGTCAGGTCAAGTCAGGTCAGGTCAGGTCAGGTCAGGTCAGGTCAAGTCAGGTCAGGTCAAGTCAGGTCAAGTCAAGTCAAGTCAGGTCAAGTCAGGTTAGGTCAAGTCAGGTCAAGTCAAGTCAGATCAAGTCAAGTAAGGTAAGGTCAAGTCTTGTCAAGTCAGGTCAGGTCACGTAAAATCAGGTCAAGTCAGGTCAAGTCAGGTCAGGTCAAGTCAGGTCAAGTTAGGTCAGGTCAAGTCAGGTTAAGTCAGGTCAAGTCAGGTCAAGTTAGGTCAGGTCAAGTCAGGTCAGGTCAAGTCAGGTCAAGTCAGGTCAAGTCAAGTCAGGTCAAGTCAGGTCAGGTCAAGTCAGGTCAAGTCAGGGCAGGTCATGTCAGGTCAAGTCAGGTCAAATCAGGTCAGGTCAAGTCAAGTAAGGTAACGTCAAGTCTGGTTAAGTCAGGTCAGGTTACGTCAAATCAGGTCAAGTCAGGTCAGGTCAGGTCACGTTAAGTCAGGTCAAGTAAGGTAAGGTCAAGTCTGGTCAAGTCAGGTCAGGTCACGTCAGGTCAGGTCACGTTAAGTCAGGACAAGTCAGGTAAAGTCAGGTCAGGTCAAGTCAGGGCAAGTCAAGTCAGGTCAAGTCAAGTCAGGTCAAGTCAGGTTAAGTCAGGTCAAGTCAGGTAAGGTCAAGTCAGGTCAAGTTAGGTCAGGTCAAGTCAGGTTAAGTCAGGTCAAGTCAGGTCAGGTCAGGTCAGGTCAAGTCAGGTCAGGTCAAGTCAGGTTAAGTCAGATCAGGTCAAGTCAGGTTAGGTCAATTCAGGTCAAGTCAGGTCAAGTCAGGTCAAATCAGGTCAGGTCAAGTCAGGTCAGGTCAGGTCAATTCAGGTCAAGTCAGGTCAAGTCAGGTTAGGTCAAGTCAGGTCAAGTCAGGTCAGGTCATGTCAGGTTAAGTCAGGTCAGGTCAAGTCAGGTTAGGTCAAGTCAGGTCAAGTCAGGTCAAGTCAGGTCAGGTCACGTTAAGTCAGGTCGAGTCAGGTCAGGTCAAGTCAGGTCAAGTCAGGTCAGGTCAAGTCAGGTCAGGTCAATTCAGGTCAAGTCAGGTCAAGTCAGGGCAAGTCAAGTCATGTCATTTCAGGTCAGGTCAGTCAGGTCAAGTCAAGTCAGCTCAAGTCAGGTCAGGTCAAGTCAGGTTGAATCAAGTCAGGTCAAATCATATCAAATCAGGTCAGGTTAAGTCAGGTCAAGTCAGGTCAGGTCAGGTCAGGTCAAGTCAGGTCAGGTCAAGTCAGGTCAAGTCAGGTCAGGTCAAGTCAGGTCAGGTCAATTCAGGTCAAGTCAGGTCAAGTCAGGTCAGGTCACGTTAAGTCAGGTCAAGTCAGGTCAAGTCAGGTCAAGTCAGGTCAAGTCAAGTCAAGTCAGGTCAGGTCAGGTCAGTAAGGTAAGGTCAAGTCTGGTCAAGTCAGGTCAGGTCACGTCAGGTCAGGTCACGTTAAGTCAGGACAAGTCAGGTCAAGTCAGGTCAGGTCAAGTCAGGTTAAGTCAGGTCAAGTCAGGTCAGGTCAGGTCAGGTCAAGTCAGGTCAGGTCAAGTCAGTTTAAGTCAGGTCAGGTCAAGTCAGGTTAGGTCAATTCAGGTCAAGTCAGGTCAAGTCAGGTCAAATCAGGTCAGGTCAAGTCAGGTCAGGTCAGGTCAATTCAGGTCAAGTCAGGTCAAGTCAGGTCAGGTCAAGTCAGGTCAAGTCAGGTCAGGTCATTCAGGTTAAGTCAGGTCAGGTCAAGTCAGGTTAGGTCAATTCAGGTCAAGTCAGGTCAAGTCAGGTCAGGTCACGTTAAGTCAGGTCGAGTCAGGTCAGGTCAAGTCAGGTCAAGTCAGGTCAGGTCATGTCAGGTTAAGTCAGGTCAGGTCAAGTCAGGTTAGGTCAATCAGGTCAAGTCAAGTCAGGTCAAGTCAAGTAAGGTAAGGTCAAGTCTGGTTAAGTCAGGTCAGGTGACGTCAAATCAGGTCAAGTCAGGTCAAGTCAGGTCAGGTCAAGTCAGGTCAAGTTAGATCAGGTCAAGTCAGATCAGGTCAAGTCAGGTTAAGTCAGGTCAAGTCAGGTAAGGTCAAGTCAGGTCAAGTTAGGTCAGGTCAAGTCAGGTTAAGTCAGGTCAAGTCAGGTCAGGTCAGGTCAGGTTAAGTCAGGTCAGGTCAAGTCAGGTCAAGTCAGGGCAGGTCAGGTCAGGTCAAGTCAGGTCAGGTCAAGTCAGGTCAAGTCAGGGCAGGTCATGTCAGGTCAGGTCAATTCAGGTCAAGTCAGGTCAAGTCAGGTCAGGTCACGTTAAGTCAGGTCAAGTCAGGTCAAGTCAGGTCAAGTCAGGTCAAGTCAAGTCAAGTCAGGTCAGGTCAGGTCACGTTAAGTCAGGTCGAGTCAGGTCAGGTCAAGTCAGGTCAAGTCAGGTCAGGTCATGTCAGGTTAAGTCAGGTCAGGTCAAGTCAGGTTAGGTCAATCAGGTCAAGTCAAGTCAGGTCAAGTCAAGTAAGGTAAGGTCAAGTCTGGTTAAGTCAGGTCAGGTGACGTCAAATCAGGTCAAGTCAGGTCAAGTCAGGTCAGGTCAAGTCAGGTCAAGTTAGATCAGGTCAAGTCAGATCAGGTCAAGTCAGGTTAAGTCAGGTCAAGTCAGGTCAGGTCAAGTCAGGTCAGGTCAATTCAGGTCAAGTCAGGTCAAGTCAGGTCAGGTCACGTTAAGTCAGGTCAAGTCAGGTCAAGTCAGGTCAAGTCAGGTCAAGTCAAGTCAAGTCAGGTCAGGTCAGGTCAGTAAGGTAAGGTCAAGTCTGGTCAAGTCAGGTCAGGTCAAGTCAGGTCAGGTCACGTTAAGTCAGGACAAGTCAGGTCAAGTCAGGTCAGGTCAAGTCAGGTTAAGTCAGGTCAAGTCAGGTCAGGTCATTCAGGTTAAGTCAGGTCAGGTCAAGTCAGGTTAGGTCAATTCAGGTCAAGTCAGGTCAAGTCAGGTCAGGTCACGTTAAGTCAGGTCGAGTCAGGTCAGGTCAAGTCAGGTCAAGTCAGGTCAGGTCATGTCAGGTTAAGTCAGGTCAGGTCAAGTCAGGTTAGGTCAATCAGGTCAAGTCAAGTCAGGTCAAGTCAAGTAAGGTAAGGTCAAGTCTGGTTAAGTC
Organism: Ganaspis brasiliensis; assembly: GCA_037103525.1. Classification (NCBI taxonomy): domain Eukaryota; kingdom Metazoa; phylum Arthropoda; class Insecta; order Hymenoptera; family Figitidae; genus Ganaspis; species Ganaspis brasiliensis. The sequence continues at coordinate 130,493 of JAZKLR010000727.1, forward strand.
AGGTCAGGTGACGTCAAATCAGGTCAAGTCAGGTCAAGTCAGGTCAGGTCAAGTCAGGTCAAGTTAGATCTGGTCAAGTCAGATCAGGTCAAGTCAGGTTAAGTCAGGTCAAGTCAGGTAAGGTCAAGTCAGGTCAAGTTAGGTCAGGTCAAGTCAGGTTAAGTCAGGTCAAGTCAGGTCAGGTCAGGTCAGGTTAAGTCAGGTCAGGTCAAGTCAGGTCAAGTCAGGGCAGGTCAGGTCAGGTCAAGTCAGGTCAGGTCAAGTCAGGTCAAGTCAGGGCAGGTCATGTCAGGTCAAGTCAGGTCAAATCAGGTCAGGTCAAGTGAAGTAAGGTAAGGTCAAGTCTGGTTAAGTCAGGTCAGGTTACGTCAAATCAGGTCAAGTCAGGTCACGTCAGGTCACGTTAATTCAGGTCAAGTAAGGTAAGGTCAAGTCTGGTCAAGTCAGGTCACGTTAAGTCAGGTCAAGTCAGGTCAAGTCAGGTCAGGTCAAGTCAGGTCAAGTCAAGTCAGGTCAAGTCAAGTCAGGTCAAATCAGATCAGGTCAAGTCAGGTTAAGTCAGGTCAAGTAGGGTAAGGTCAAGTCTGGTTAAGTCAGGTCAGGTTACGTCAAATCAGGTCAAGTCAGGTCAGGTCAGGTCACGTTAAGTCAGGTCAAGTAAGGTAAGGTCAAGTCTGGTCAAGTCAGGTCACGTTAAGTCAGGTCAAGTCAGGTCAAGTCAGGTCAGGTCAAGTCAGGTAAGGTCAAGTCAGGTCAAGTCAAGTCAGGTCAAGTCAGATCAGGTCAAGTCAGGTTAAGTAAGGTCAAGTCAGGTAAGGTCAAGTCAGGTCAAGTTAGGTCAGGTCAAGTCAGGTTAAGTCAGGTCAAGTCAGGTCAGGTCAGGTCAGGTCCGGTCAAGTCAGGTCAGGTCAAGTCAGGTCAAGTCAAGTCAGGTCAGGTCAAGTCAGGTTAGGTCAAGTCAGGTCAAGTCAAGTCAGATCAAGTCAAGTAAGGTAAGGTCAAGTCTGGTCAAGTCAGGTCAGGTCACGTCAAATCAGGTCAAGTCAGGTCAAGTCAGGTCAGGTCAAGTCAGGTTAAGTTAGGTCAGGTCAAGTCAGGTTAAGTCAGGTCAAGTCAGGTAAGGTCAAGTCAGGTCAAGTTAGGTCAGGTCAAGTCAGGTTAAGTCAGGTCAAGTCAGGTCAGGTCAGGTCAGGTCCGGTCAAGTCAGGTCAGGTCAAGTCAGGTCAGGTCAAGTCAGGTCAAGTCAGGGCAGGTCATGTCAGGTCAAGTCAGGTCAAATCAGGTCAGGTCAAGTCAAGTAAGGTAAGGTCAAGTCTGGTTAAGTCAGGTCAAGTTACGTCAAATCAGGTCAAGTCAGGTCAGGTCAGGTCACGTTAAGTCAGGTCAAGTAAGGTAAGGTCAAGTCTGGTCAAGTCAGGTCAGGTCACGTCAGGTCAGGTCACGTTAAGTCAGGACAAGTCAGGTCAAGTCAGGTCAGGTCAAGTCAGGGCAAGTCAAGTCAGGTCAAGTCAAGTCAGGTCAGGTCAGGTCAGGTCTAGTCAGGTCAGGTCAAGTCAGGTTAAGTCAGATCAGGTCAAGTCAGGTTAGGTCAATTCAGGTCAAGTCAGGTCAAGTCAGGTCAAATCAGGTCAGGTCAAGTCAGGTCAGGTCAGGTCAATTCAGGTCAAGTCAGGTCAAGTCAGGTCAAGTCATGTCAGGTCATGTCAGGTTAAGTCAGGTCAGGTCAAGTCAGGTTAGGTCAATTCAGGTCAAGTCAGGTCAAGTCAGGTCAGGTCACGTTAAGTCAGGTCGAGTCAGGTCAGGTCAAGTCAGGTCAAGTCAGGTCAGGTCAAGTCAGGTCAGGTCAATTCAGGTCAAGTCAGGTCAAGTCAGGGCAAGTCAAGTCAAGTCATTTCAGGTCAGGTCAGTCAGGTCAGGTCAAGTCAGCTCAAGTCAGGTCAGGTCAAGTCAGGTTAAATCAAGTCAGGTCAAATCATATCAAATCAGGTCAGGTTAGGTCAGGTCAAGTCAGGTCAGGTCAAGTCAGGTCAAGTCAGGTAAGGTCATGTCAGGTCAAGTCAGGTCAAGTCAGGTCAGGTCAAGTCAGTTCAGGTCAAGTCAGGTTAGGTCAGGTCAGGTCAAGTCAGGTCAGGTCAAGTCAGGTCAAGTCAGGTCAGGTCAAGTCAGGTCAAGTCAGGTCAGGTCAGGTCAAGTCAGGTCAAATCAGGTCAGGTCAAGTCAGGTCAGGTCACGTTAAGTCAGGTCAAGTCAGGTCAGGTCAGGTCAAGTCAGGTCAGGTCAAGTCAGGTCAAGTCAGGTCAGGTCAAGTCAGGTCAGGTCAATTCAGGTCAAGTCAGGTCAAGTCAGGTCAGGTCACGTTAAGTCAGGTCGAGTCAGGTCAGGTCAAGTCAGGTCAAGTCAGGTCAAGTCAAGTCAAGTCAGGTCAGGTCAGGTCAGTAAGGTAAGGTCAAGTCTGGTCAAGTCAGGTCAGGTCACGTCAGGTCAGGTCACGTTAAGTCAGGACAAGTCAGGTCAAGTCAGGTCAGGTCAAGTCAGGTTAAGTCAGGTCAAGTCAGGTCAGGTCAGGTCAGGTCAAGTCAGGTCAGGTCAAGTCAGGTTAAGTCAGGTCAGGTCAAGTCAGGTTAGGTCAATTCAGGTCAAGTCAGGTCAAGTCAGGTCAAATCAGGTCAGGTCAAGTCAGGTCAGGTCAGGTCAATTCAGGTCAAGTCAGGTCAAGTCAGGTCAGGTCAAGTCAGGTCAAGTCAGGTCAGGTCATGTCAGGTTAAGTCAGGTCAGGTCAAGTCAGGTTAGGTCAATTCAGGTCAAGTCAGGTCAAGTCAGGTCAGGTCACGTTAAGTCAGGTCGAGTCAGGTCAGGTCAAGTCAGGTCAAGTCAGGTCAGGTCATGTCAGGTTAAGTCAGGTCAGGTCAAGTCAGGTTAGGTCAATCAGGTCAAGTCAAGTCAGGTCAAGTCAAGTAAGGTAAGGTCAAGTCTGGTTAAGTCAGGTCAGGTGACGTCAAATCAGGTCAAGTCAGGTCAAGTCAGGTCAGGTCAAGTCAGGTCAAGTTAGATCTGGTCAAGTCAGATCAGGTCAAGTCAGGTTAAGTCAGGTCAAGTCAGGTAAGGTCAAGTCAGGTCAAGTTAGGTCAGGTCAAGTCAGGTTAAGTCAGGTCAAGTCAGGTCAGGTCAGGTCAGGTTAAGTCAGGTCAGGTCAAGTCAGGTCAAGTCAGGGCAGGTCAGGTCAGGTCAAGTCAGGTCAGGTCAAGTCAGGTCAAGTCAGGGCAGGTCATGTCAGGTCAAGTCAGGTCAAATCAGGTCAGGTCAAGTGAAGTAAGGTAAGGTCAAGTCTGGTTAAGTCAGGTCAGGTTACGTCAAATCAGGTCAAGTCAGGTCACGTCAGGTCACGTTAATTCAGGTCAAGTAAGGTAAGGTCAAGTCTGGTCAAGTCAGGTCACGTTAAGTCAGGTCAAGTCAGGTCAAGTCAGGTCAGGTCAAGTCAGGTCAAGTCAAGTCAGGTCAAGTCAAGTCAGGTCAAATCAGATCAGGTCAAGTCAGGTTAAGTCAGGTCAAGTAGGGTAAGGTCAAGTCTGGTTAAGTCAGGTCAGGTTACGTCAAATCAGGTCAAGTCAGGTCAGGTCAGGTCACGTTAAGTCAGGTCAAGTAAGGTAAGGTCAAGTCTGGTCAAGTCAGGTCACGTTAAGTCAGGTCAAGTCAGGTCAAGTCAGGTCAGGTCAAGTCAGGTAAGGTCAAGTCAGGTCAAGTCAAGTCAGGTCAAGTCAGATCAGGTCAAGTCAGGTTAAGTAAGGTCAAGTCAGGTAAGGTCAAGTCAGGTCAAGTTAGGTCAGGTCAAGTCAGGTTAAGTCAGGTCAAGTCAGGTCAGGTCAGGTCAGGTCCGGTCAAGTCAGGTCAGGTCAAGTCAGGTCAAGTCAAGTCAGGTCAGGTCAAGTCAGGTTAGGTCAAGTCAGGTCAAGTCAAGTCAGATCAAGTCAAGTAAGGTAAGGTCAAGTCTGGTCAAGTCAGGTCAGGTCACGTCAAATCAGGTCAAGTCAGGTCAAGTCAGGTCAGGTCAAGTCAGGTTAAGTTAGGTCAGGTCAAGTCAGGTTAAGTCAGGTCAAGTCAGGTCAAGTTAGGTCAGGTCAAGTCAGGTCAGGTCAAGTCAGGTCAAGTCAGGGCAGGTCAGGTCAGGTCAAGTCAGGTCAGGTCAAGTCAGGTCAAGTCAGGGCAGGTCATGTCAGGTCACGTCAGGTCAAATCAAATCAGGTCAAGTCAAGTAAGGTAAGGTCAAGTCTGGTTAAGTCAGGTCAGGTTACGTCAAATCAGGTCAAGTCAGGTCAGGTCAGGTCACGTTAAGTCAGGTCAAGTAAGGTAAGGTCAAGTCTGGTCAAGTCAGGTCAGGTCACGTCAGGTAAGGTTACGTTAAGTCAAGACAAGTCAGGTCAAGTCAGGTCAGGTCAAGTCAGGTTAAGTCAAGTCAGGTCAAGTCAAGTCATGTCAAGTCAGGTTAAGTCAGGTCAAGTCAGGTAAGGTCAAGTCAGGTCAAGTTAGGTCAGGTCAAGTCAGGTTAAGTCAGGTCAAGGCAGGTCAGGTCAGGTCAGGTCAAGTCAGGTCAGGTCAAGTCAGGTTAAGTCAGGTCAGGTCAAGTCAGGTCAAGTCAGGGCAGGTCAGGTCAGGTCAAGTCAGGTCAGGTCAAGTCAGGTCAAGTCAGGGCAGGTCATGTCAGGTCAAGTCAGGTCAAATCAGGTCAGGTCAAGTCAAGTAAGGTAAGGTCAAGTCTGGTTAAGTCAGGTCAAGTTACGTCAAATCAGGTCAAGTCAGGTCAGGTCAGGTCACGTTAAGTCAGGTCAAGTAAGGTAAGGTCAAGTCTGGTCAAGTCAGGTCAGGTCACGTCAGGTCAGGTCACGTTAAGTCAGGACAAGTCAGGTCAAGTCAGGTCAGGTCAAGTCAGGGCAAGTCAAGTCAGGTCAAGTCAAGTCAGGTCAGGTCAGGTCAGGTCTAGTCAGGTCAGGTCAAGTCAGGTTAAGTCAGATCAGGTCAAGTCAGGTTAGGTCAATTCAGGTCAAGTCAGGTCAAGTCAGGTCAAATCAGGTCAGGTCAAGTCAGGTCAGGTCAGGTCAATTCAGGTCAAGTCAGGTCAAGTCAGGTCAAGTCATGTCAGGTCATGTCAGGTTAAGCCAGGTCAGGTCAAGTCAGGTTAGGTCAATTCAGGTCAAGTCAGGTCAAGTCAGGTCAGGTCACGTTAAGTCAGGTCGAGTCAGGTCAGGTCAAGTCAGGTCAAGTCAGGTCAGGTCAAGTCAGGTCAGGTCAATTCAGGTCAAGTCAGGTCAAGTCAGGGCAAGTCAAGTCAAGTCATTTCAGGTCAGGTCAGTCAGGTCAGGTCAAGTCAGCTCAAGTCAGGTCAGGTCAAGTCAGGTTAAATCAAGTCAGGTCAAATCATATCAAATCAGGTCAGGTTAGGTCAGGTCAAGTCAGGTCAGGTCAAGTCAGGTCAAGTCAGGTAAGGTCATGTCAGGTCAAGTCAGGTCAAGTCAGGTCAGGTCAAGTCAGTTCAGGTCAAGTCAGGTTAGGTCAGGTCAGGTCAAGTCAGGTCAGGTCAAGTCAGGTCAAGTCAGGTCAGGTCAAGTCAGGTCAAGTCAGGTCAGGTCAGGTCAAGTCAGGTCAAATCAGGTCAGGTCAAGTCAGGTCAGGTCACGTTAAGTCAGGTCAAGTCAGGTCAGGTCAGGTCAAGTCAGGTCAGGTCAAGTCAGGTCAAGTCAGGTCAGGTCAAGTCAGGTCAGGTCAATTCAGGTCAAGTCAGGTCAAGTCAGGTCAGGTCACGTTAAGTCAGGTCGAGTCAGGTCAGGTCAAGTCAGGTCAAGTCAGGTCAAGTCAAGTCAAGTCAGGTCAGGTCAGGTCAGTAAGGTAAGGTCAAGTCTGGTCAAGTCAGGTCAGGTCACGTCAGGTCAGGTCACGTTAAGTCAGGACAAGTCAGGTCAAGTCAGGTCAGGTCAAGTCAGGTTAAGTCAGGTCAAGTCAGGTCAGGTCAGGTCAGGTCAAGTCAGGTCAGGTCAAGTCAGGTTAAGTCAGGTCAGGTCAAGTCAGGTTAGGTCAATTCAGGTCAAGTCAGGTCAAGTCAGGTCAAATCAGGTCAGGTCAAGTCAGGTCAGGTCAGGTCAATTCAGGTCAAGTCAGGTCAAGTCAGGTCAGGTCAAGTCAGGTCAAGTCAGGTCAGGTCATGTCAGGTTAAGTCAGGTCAGGTCAAGTCAGGTTAGGTCAATTCAGGTCAAGTCAGGTCAAGTCAGGTCAGGTCACGTTAAGTCAGGTCGAGTCAGGTCAGGTCAAGTCAGGTCAAGTCAGGTCAGGTCATGTCAGGTTAAGTCAGGTCAGGTCAAGTCAGGTTAGGTCAATCAGGTCAAGTCAAGTCAGGTCAAGTCAAGTAAGGTAAGGTCAAGTCTGGTTAAGTCAGGTCAGGTGACGTCAAATCAGGTCAAGTCAGGTCAAGTCAGGTCAGGTCAAGTCAGGTCAAGTTAGATCAGGTCAAGTCAGATCAGGTCAAGTCAGGTTAAGTCAGGTCAAGTCAGGTAAGGTCAAGTCAGGTCAAGTTAGGTCAGGTCAAGTCAGGTTAAGTCAGGTCAAGTCAGGTCAAGTCAGGTCAGGTCAAGTCAGGTCAGGTCAAGTCAGGTCAAGTCAGGGCAGGTCAGGTCAGGTCAAGTCAGGTCAGGTCAAGTCAGGTCAAGTCAGGGCAGGTCATGTCAGGTCAAGTCAGGTCAAATCAGGTCAGGTCAAGTCAAGTAAGGTAAGGTCAAGTCTGGTTAAGTCAGGTCAGGTTACGTCAAATCAGGTCAAGTCAGGTCAGGTCAAGTCAGGTCAAGTCAAGTCAGGTCAAGTAAGGTAAGGTCAAGTCTGGTCAAGTCAGGTCACGTTAAGTCAGGTCAAGTCAGGTCAAGTCAGGTCAGGTCAAGTCAGGTAAGGTCAAGTCAGGTCAAGTCAAGTCAGGTCAAGTCAGATCAGGTCAAGTCAGGTTAAGTAAGGTCAAGTCAGGTAAGGTCAAGTCAGGTCAAGTTAGGTCAGGTCAAGTCAGGTTAAGTCAGGTCAAGTCAGGTCAGGTCAGGTCAGGTCCGGTCAAGTCAGGTCAGGTCAAGTCAGGTCAAGTCAAGTCAGGTCAGGTCAAGTCAGGTTAGGTCAAGTCAGGTCAAGTCAAGTCAGATCAAGTCAAGTAAGGTAAGGTCAAGTCTGGTCAAGTCAGGTCAGGTCACGTCAAATCAGGTCAAGTCAGGTCAAGTCAGGTCAGGTCAAGTCAGGTTAAGTTAGGTCAGGTCAAGTCAGGTTAAGTCAGGTCAAGTCAGGTCAAGTTAGGTCAGGTCAAGTCAGGTCAGGTCAAGTCAGTCAAGTCAGGGCAGGTCAGGTCTGGTCAAGTCAGGTCAGGTCAAGTCAGGTCAAGTCAGGGCAGGTCATGTCAGGTCACGTCAGGTCAAATCAGGTCAGTTCAAGTCAAGTAAGGTAAGGTCAAGTCTGGTTAAGTCAGGTCAGGTTACGTCAAATCAGGTCAAGTCAGGTCAGGTCAGGTCACGTTAAGTCAGGTCAAGTAAGGTAAGGTCAAGTCTGGTCAAGTCAGGTCAGGTCACGTCAGGTAAGGTTACGTTAAGTCAAGACAAGTCAGGTCAAGTCAGGTCAGGTCAAGTCAGGTCAAGTCAAGTCAGGTCAAGTCAAGTCATGTCAAGTCAGGTTAAGTCAGGTCAAGTCAGGTAAGGTCAAGTCAGGTCAAGTTAGGTCAGGTCAAGTCAGGTTAAGTCAGGTCAAGGCAGGTCAGGTCAGGTCAGGTCAAGTCAGGTCAGGTCAAGTCAGGTTAAGTCAGGTCAGGTCAAGTCAGGTTAGGTCAATTCAGGTCAAGTCAGGTCAAGTCAGGTCAAATCAGGTCAGCTCAAGTCAGGTCAGGTCAGGTCAATTCAGGTCAAGTCAGGTCAAGTCAGGTCAGGTCAAGTCAGGTCAAGTCAGGTCAGGTCATGTCAGGTTAAGTCAGGTCAGGTCAAATCAGGTTAGGTCAATTCAGGTCAAGTCAGGTCAAGTCAGGTCAGGTCAAGTCAGGTCAGGTCAATTCAGGTCAAGTCAGGTAAGGTCATGTCAGGTCAAGTTAGGTCAAATCAGGTCAGGTCAAGTCAGGTCAGGTCACGTTAAGTCAGGTCAAGTCAGGTCAGGTCAGGTCAAGTCAGGTCAGGTCAAGTCAGGTCAAGTCAGGTCAGGTCAAGTTAGGTCAGGTCAATTCAGGTCAAGTCAGGTCAAGTCAGGTCAGGTCACGTTAAGTCAGGTCGAGTCAGGTCAGGTCAAGTCAGGTCAAGTTAGGTCAAGTCAAGTCAAGTCAGGTCAGGTCAGGTCAGTCAGGTCAGGTCAAGTCAGCTCAAGTCAGGTCAGGTCAAGTCAGGTTAAATCAAGTCAGGTCAAGTCAAGTCAGATCAAGTCAAGTAAGGTAAGGTCAAGTCTGGTCAAGTCAGGTCAGGTCACGTAAAATCAGGTCAAGTCAGGTCAAGTCAGGTCAGGTCAAGTCAGGTCAAGTTAGGTCAGGTCAAGTCAGGTTAAGTCAGGTCAAGTCAGGTCAAGTTAGGTCAGGTCAAGTCAGGTCAGGTCAAGTCAGGTCAAGTCAGGTCAAGTCAAGTCAGGTCAAGTCAGGTCAGGTCAAGTCAGGTCAAGTCAGGTCAGGTCAAGTCAGGTCAAGTCAGGTCAAGTCAAGTCAGGTCAAGTCAGGTCAAGTCAAGTCAGGTCAAGTCAGGTCAGGTTACGTCAAATCAGGTCAAGTCAGGTCAGGTCAGGTCACGTTAAGTCAGGTCAAGTAAGGTAAGGTCAAGTCTGGTCAAGTCAGGTCAGGTCACGTCAGGTCAGGTCACGTTAAGTCAGGACAAGTCAGGTAAAGTCAGGTCAGGTCAAGTCAGGGCAAGTCAAGTCAGGTCAAGTCAAGTCAGGTCAAGTCAGGTTAAGTCAGGTCAAGTCAGGTAAGGTCAAGTCAGGTCAAGTTAGGTCAGGTCAAGTCAGGTTAAGTTAGGTCAAGTCAGGTCAGGTCAGGTCAGGTCAAGTCAGGTCAGGTCAAGTCAGGTTAAGTCAGATCAGGTCAAGTCAGGTTAGGTCAATTCAGGTCAAGTCAGGTCAAGTCAGGTCAAATCAGGTCAGGTCAAGTCAGGTCAGGTCAGGTCAATTCAGGTCAAGTCAGGTCAAGTCAGGTCAGGTCAAGTCAGGTCAAGTCAGGTCAGGTCATGTCAGGTTAAGTCAGGTCAGGTCAAGTCAGGTTAGGTCAAGTCAGGTCAAGTCAGGTCAAGTCAGGTCAGGTCACGTTAAGTCAGGTCGAGTCAGGTCAGGTCAAGTCAGGTCAAGTCAGGTCAGGTCAAGTCAGGTCAGGTCAAGTCAGGTCAAGTCAGGTCAGGTCAAGTCAGGACAAGTCAGGTCAGGTCAGGTCAAGTCAGGTCAAATCAGGTCAGGTCAAGTCAGGTCAGGTCACGTTAAGTCAGGTCAAGTCAGGTCAGGTCAGGTCAAGTCAGGTCAGGTCAAGTCAGGTCAAGTCAGGTCAGGTCAAGTCAGGTCAGGTCAATTCAGGTCAAGTCAGGTCAAGTCAGGTCAGGTCACGTTAAGTCAGGTCAAGTCAGGTCAAGTCAGGTCAAGTCAGGTCAAGTCAAGTCAAGTCAGGTCAGGTCAGGTCAGTAAGGTAAGGTCAAGTCTGGTCAAGTCAGGTCAGGTCACGTCAGGTCAGGTCACGTTAAGTCAGGACAAGTCAGGTCAAGTCAGGTCAGGTCAAGTCAGGTTAAGTCAGGTCAAGTCAGGTCAGGTCAGGTCAGGTCAAGTCAGGTCAGGTCAAGTCAGGTTAAGTCAGGTCAGGTCAGGTCAAGTCAGGTTAGGTCAATTCAGGTCAAGTCAGGTCAAGTCAGGTCAAATCAGGTCAGGTCAAGTCAGGTCAGGTCAGGTCAATTCAGGTCAAGTCAGGTCAAGTCAGGTCAGGTCAAGTCAGGTCAAGTCAGGTCAGGTCATTCAGGTTAAGTCAGGTCAGGTCAAGTCAGGTTAGGTCAATTCAGGTCAAGTCAGGTCAAGTCAGGTCAGGTCATGTCAGGTTAAGTCAGGTCAGGTCAAGTCAGGTTAGGTCAATCAGGTCAAGTCAAGTCAGGTCAAGTCAAGTAAGGTAAGGTCAAGTCTGGTTAAGTCAGGTCAGGTGACGTCAAATCAGGTCAAGTCAGGTCAAGTCAGGTCAGGTCAAGTCAGGTCAAGTTAGATCAGGTCAAGTCAGATCAGGTCAAGTCAGGTTAAGTCAGGTCAAGTCAGGTAAGGTCAAGTCAGGTCAAGTTAGGTCAGGTCAAGTCAGGTTAAGTCAGGTCAAGTCAGGTCAGGTCAGGTCAGGTCAAGTCAGGTCAGGTCAAGTCAGGTCAAGTCAGGGCAGGTCAGGTCAGGTCAAGTCAGGTCAGGTCAAGTCAGGTCAAGTCAGGGCAGGTCATGTCAGGTCAAGTCAGGTCAAATCAGGTCAGGTCAAGTGAAGTAAGGTAAGGTCAAGTCTGGTTAAGTCAGGTCAGGTTACGTCAAATCAGGTCAAGTCAGGTCACGTCAGGTCACGTTAAGTCAGGTCAAGTAAGGTAAGGTCAAGTCTGGTCAAGTCAGGTCACGTTAAGTCAGGTCAAGTCAGGTCAAGTCAGGTCAGGTCAAGTCAGGTCAAGTCAAGTCAGGTCAAGTCAAGTCAGGTCAAATCAGATCAGGTCAAGTCAGGTTAAGTCAGGTCAAGTAGGGTAAGGTCAAGTCTGGTTAAGTCAGGTCAGGTTACGTCAAATCAGGTCAAGTCAGGTCAGGTCAGGTCACGTTAAGTCAGGTCAAGTAAGGTAAGGTCAAGTCTGGTCAAGTCAGGTCACGTTAAGTCAGGTCAAGTCAGGTCAAGTCAGGTCAGGTCAAGTCAGGTAAGGTCAAGTCAGGTCAAGTCAAGTCAGGTCAAGTCAGATCAGGTCAAGTCAGGTTAAGTAAGGTCAAGTCAGGTAAAGTCAAGTCAGGTCAAGTTAGGTCAGGTCAAGTCAGGTTAAGTCAGGTCAAGTCAGGTCAGGTCAGGTCAGGTCCGGTCAAGTCAGGTCAGGTCAAGTCAGGTCAAGTCAAGTCAGGTCAGGTCAAGTCAGGTTAGGTCAAGTCAGGTCAAGTCAAGTCAGATCAAGTCAAGTAAGGTAAGGTCAAGTCTGGTCAAGTCAGGTCAGGTCACGTCAAATCAGGTCAAGTCAGGTCAAGTCAGGTCAGGTCAAGTCAGGTTAAGTTAGGTCAGGTCAAGTCAGGTTAAGTCAGGTCAAGTCAGGTCAAGTTAGGTCAGGTCAAGTCAGGTCAGGTCAAGTCAGGTCAAGTCAGGGCAGGTCAGGTCAGGTCAAGTCAGGTCAGGTCAAGTCAGGTCAAGTCAGGGCAGGTCATGTCAGGTCACGTCAGGTCAAATCAAATCAGGTCAAGTCAAGTAAGGTAAGGTCAAGTCTGGTTAAGTCAGGTCAGGTTACGTCAAATCAGGTCAACTCAGGTCAGGTCAGGTCACGTTAAGTCAGGTCAAGTAAGGTAAGGTCAAGTCTGGTCAAGTCAGGTCAGGTCACGTCAGGTAAGGTTACGTTAAGTCAAGACAAGTCAGGTCAAGTCAGGTCAGGTCAAGTCAGGTTAAGTCAAGTCAGGTCAAGTCAAGTCATGTCAAGTTAGGTTAAGTCAGGTCAAGTCAGGTAAGGTCAAGTCAGGTCAAGTTAGGTCAGGTCAAGTCAGGTCAAGTCAGGGCAGGTCAGGTCAGGTCAAGTCAGGTCAGGTCAAGTCAGGTCAAGTCAGGGCAGGTCATGTCAGGTCAAGTCAGGTCAAATCAGGTCAGGTCAAGTCAAGTAAGGTAAGGTCAAGTCTGGTTAAGTCAGGTCAGGTTACGTCAAATCAGGTCAAGTCAGGTCAGGTCAGGTCACGTTAAGTCAGGTCAAGTAAGGTAAGGTCAAGTCTGGTCAAGTCAGGTCAGGTCACGTCAGGTCAGGTCACGTTAAGTCAGGACAAGTCAGGTCAAGTCAGGTCAGGTCAAGTCAGGGCAAGTCAAGTCAGGTCAAGTCAAGTCAGGTCAGGTCAGGTCAGGTCTAGTCAGGTCAGGTCAAGTCAGGTTAAGTCAGATCAGGTCAAGTCAGGTTAGGTCAATTCAGGTCAAGTCAGGTCAAGTCAGGTCAAATCAGGTCAGGTCAAGTCAGGTCAGGTCAGGTCAATTCAGGTCAAGTCAGGTCAAGTCAGGTCAGGTCAAGTCAGGTCAAGTCAGGTCAGGTCATGTCAGGTTAAGTCAGGTCAGGTCAAGTCAGGTTAGGTCAATTCAGGTCAAGTCAGGTCAAGTCAGGTCAGGTCACGTTAAGTCAGGTCGAGTCAGGTCAGGTCAAGTCAGGTCAAGTCAGGTCAGGTCAAGTCAGGTCAGGTCAATTCAGGTCAAGTCAGGTCAAGTCAGGGCAAGTCAAGTCAAGTCATTTCAGGTCAGGTCAGTCAGGTCAGGTCAAGTCAGCTCAAGTCAGGTCAGGTCAAGTCAGGTTAAATCAAGTCAGGTCAAATCATATCAAATCAGGTCAGGTTAGGTCAGGTCAAGTCAGGTCAGGTCAAGTCAGGTCAAGTCAGGTAAGGTCATGTCAGGTCAAGTCAGGTCAAGTCAGGTCAGGTCAAGTCAGTTCAGGTCAAGTCAGGTTAGGTCAGGTCAGGTCAAGTCAGGTCAGGTCAAGTCAGGTCAAGTCAGGTCAGGTCAAGTCAGGTCAAGTCAGGTCAGGTCAGGTCAAGTCAGGTCAAATCAGGTCAGGTCAAGTCAGGTCAGGTCACGTTAAGTCAGGTCAAGTCAGGTCAGGTCAGGTCAAGTCAGGTCAGGTCAAGTCAGGTCAAGTCAGGTCAGGTCAAGTCAGGTCAGGTCAATTCAGGTCAAGTCAGGTCAAGTCAGGTCAGGTCACGTTAAGTCAGGTCGAGTCAGGTCAGGTCAAGTCAGGTCAAGTCAGGTCAAGTCAAGTCAAGTCAGGTCAGGTCAGGTCAGTAAGGTAAGGTCAAGTCTGGTCAAGTCAGGTCAGGTCACGTCAGGTCAGGTCACGTTAAGTCAGGACAAGTCAGGTCAAGTCAGGTCAGGTCAAGTCAGGTTAAGTCAGGTCAAGTCAGGTCAGGTCAGGTCAGGTCAAGTCAGGTCAGGTCAAGTCAGGTTAAGTCAGGTCAGGTCAAGTCAGGTTAGGTCAATTCAGGTCAAGTCAGGTCAAGTCAGGTCAAATCAGGTCAGGTCAAGTCAGGTCAGGTCAGGTCAATTCAGGTCAAGTCAGGTCAAGTCAGGTCAGGTCAAGTCAGGTCAAGTCAGGTCAGGTCATGTCAGGTTAAGTCAGGTCAGGTCAAGTCAGGTTAGGTCAATTCAGGTCAAGTCAGGTCAAGTCAGGTCAGGTCACGTTAAGTCAGGTCGAGTCAGGTCAGGTCAAGTCAGGTCAAGTCAGGTCAGGTCATGTCAGGTTAAGTCAGGTCAGGTCAAGTCAGGTTAGGTCAATCAGGTCAAGTCAAGTCAGGTCAAGTCAAGTAAGGTAAGGTCAAGTCTGGTTAAGTCAGGTCAGGTGACGTCAAATCAGGTCAAGTCAGGTCAAGTCAGGTCAGGTCAAGTCAGGTCAAGTTAGATCAGGTCAAGTCAGATCAGGTCAAGTCAGGTTAAGTCAGGTCAAGTCAGGTAAGGTCAAGTCAGGTCAAGTTAGGTCAGGTCAAGTCAGGTTAAGTCAGGTCAAGTCAGGTCAGGTCAGGTCAGGTCAAGTCAGGTCAGGTCAAGTCAGGTCAAGTCAGGGCAGGTCAGGTCAGGTCAAGTCAGGTCAGGTCAAGTCAGGTCAAGTCAGGGCAGGTCATGTCAGGTCAAGTCAGGTCAAATCAGGTCAGGTCAAGTCAAGTAAGGTAAGGTCAAGTCTGGTTAAGTCAGGTCAGGTTACGTCAAATCAGGTCAAGTCAGGTCAGGTCAGGTCACGTTAAGTCAGGTCAAGTAAGGTAAGGTCAAGTCTGGTCAAGTCAGGTCACGTTAAGTCAGGTCAAGTCAGGTCAAGTCGGGTCAGGTCAAGTCAGGTCAAGTCAAGTCAGGTCAAGTCAAGTCAGGTCAAATCAGATCAGGTCAAGTCAGGTTAAGTCAGGTCAAGTAAGGTAAGGTCAAGTCTGGTTAAGTCAGGTCAGGTTACGTCAAATCAGGTCAAGTCAGGTCAGGTCAGGTCACGTTAAGTCAGGTCAAGTAAGGTAAGGTCAAGTCTGGTCAAGTCAGGTCACGTTAAGTCAGGTCAAGTCAGGTCAAGTCAGGTCAGGTCAAGTCAGGTAAGGTCAAGTCAGGTCAAGTCAAGTCAGGTCAAGTCAGATCAGGTCAAGTCAGGTTAAGTAAGGTCAAGTCAGGTAAGGTCAAGTCAGGTCAAGTTAGGTCAGGTCAAGTCAGGTTAAGTCAGGTCAAGTCAGGTCAGGTCAGGTCAGGTCCGGTCAAGTCAGGTCAGGTCAAGTCAGGTCAAGTCAAGTCAGGTCAGGTCAAGTCAGGTTAGGTCAAGTCAGGTCAAGTCAAGTCAGATCAAGTCAAGTAAGGTAAGGTCAAGTCTGGTCAAGTCAGGTCAGGTCACGTCAAATCAGGTCAAGTCAGGTCAAGTCAGGTCAGGTCAAGTCAGGTTAAGTTAGGTCAGGTCAAGTCAGGTTAAGTCAGGTCAAGTCAGGTCAAGTTAGGTCAGGTCAAGTCAGGTCAGGTCAAGTCAGGTCAAGTCAGGGCAGGTCAGGTCAGGTCAAGTCAGGTCAGGTCAAGTCAGGTCAAGTCAGGGCAGGTCATGTCAGGTCACGTCAGGTCAAATCAGGTCAGGTCAAGTCAAGTAAGGTAAGGTCAAGTCTGGTTAAGTCAGGTCAGGTTACGTCAAATCAGGTCAAGTCAGGTCAGGTCAGGTCACGTTAAGTCAGGTCAAGTAAGGTAAGGTCAAGTCTGGTCAAGTCAGGTCAGGTCACGTCAGGTAAGGTTACGTTAAGTCAAGACAAGTCAGGTCAAGTCAGGTCAGGTCAAGTCAGGTCAAGTCAAGTCAGGTCAAGTCAAGTCATGTCAAGTCAGGTTAAGTCAGGTCAAGTCAGGTAAGGTCAAGTCAGGTCAAGTTAGGTCAGGTCAAGTCAGGTTAAGTCAGGTCAAGGCAGGTCAGGTCAGGTCAGGTCAAGTCAGGTCAGGTCAAGTCAGGTTAAGTCAGGTCAGGTCAAGTCAGGTTAGGTCAATTCAGGTCAAGTCAGGTCAAGTCAGGTCAAATCAGGTCAACTCAAGTCAGGTCAGGTCAGGTCAATTCAGGTCAAGTCAGGTCAAGTCAGGTCAGGTCAAGTCAGGTCAAGTCAGGTCAGGTCATGTCAGGTTAAGTCAGGTCAGGTCAAATCAGGTTAGGTCAATTCAGGTCAAGTCAGGTCAAGTCAGGTCAGGTCAAGTCAGGTCAAGTCAGGTCAGGTCAATTCAGGTCAAGTCAGGTAAGGTCATGTCAGGCCAAGTTAGGTCAAATCAGGTCAGGTGAAGTCAGGTCAGGTCACGTTAAGTCAGGTCAAGTCAGGTCAGGTCAAGTCAGGTCAAGTCAGGTCAGGTCAAGTCAGGTCAGGTCAATTCAGGTCAAGTCAGGTCAAGTCAGGTCAGGTCACGTTAAGTCAGGTCAAGTCAGGTCAGGTCAAGTCAGGTCAGGTCAAGTCAGGTCAAGTCAGGTCAGGTCAATTCAGGTCAAGTCAGGTAAGGTCATGTCAGGTCAAGTTAGGTCAAATCAGGTCAGGTCAAGTCAGGTCAGGTCACGTTAAGTCAGGTCAAGTCAGGTCAGGTCAAGTCAGGTCAAGTCAGGTCAGGTCAAGTCAGGTCAGGTCAATTCAGGTCAAGTCAGGTCAAGTCAGGTCAGGTCACGTTAAGTCAGGTCAAGTCAGGTCAGGTCAAGTCAGGTCAGGTCAAGTTAGGTCAGGTCAAGTCAGGTCAAGTCAGGTCAGGTCAAGTCAGGTCAGGTCAATTCAGGTCAAGTCAGGTAAGGTCATGTCAGGTCAAGTTAGGTCAAATCAGGTCAGGTCAAGTCAGGTCAGGTCACGTTAAGTCAGGTCAAGTCAGGTCAGGTCAGGTCAAGTCAGGTCAGGTCAAGTCAGGTCAAGTCAGGTCAGGTCAAGTTAGGTCGGGTCAATTCAGGTCAAGTCAGGTCAAGTCAGGTCAGGTCACGTTAAGTCAGGTCGAGTCAGGTCAGGTCAAGTCAGGTCAAGTTAGGTCAAGTCAAGTCAAGTCAGGTCAGGTCAGGTCAGTCAGGTCAGGTCAAGTCAGCTCAAGTCAGGTCATGTCAGGTCAGGTCAAGTCAGGTCAAGTCAAGTCAGGTCAAGTCAGATCAGGTCAAGTCAGGTTAAGTCAGGTCAAGTAAGGTAAGGTCAAGTCTGGTTAAGTCAGGTCAGGTTACGTCAAATCAGGTCAAGTCAGGTCAGGTCAGGTCACGTTAAGTCAGGTTAAGTAAGGTAAGGTCAAGTCTGGTCAAGTCAGGTCACGTTAAGTCAGGTCAAGTCAGGTCAAGTCAGGTCAGGTCAAGTCAGGTCAAGTCAAGCCTGTCAAGTCAAGTCAGGTCAAGTCAGATCAGGTCAAGTCAGGTTAAGTAAGGTCAAGTCAGGTAAGGTCAAGTCAGGTCAAGTTAGGTCAGGTCAAGTCAGGTTAAGTCAAGTCAGGTCAGGTCAAGTCAGGTTAGGTCAAGTCAGGTCAAGTCAGGTCAGGTCAAGTCAGGTCAAGTCAGGGCAGGTCAGGTCAGGTCAAGTCAGGTCAGGTCAAGTCAGGTCAAGTCAGGGCAGGTCATGTCAGGTCAAGTCAGGTCAAATCAGGTCAGGTCAATTCAAGTAAGGTAAGGTCAAGTCTGGTTAAGTCAGGTCAGGTTACGTCAAATCAGGTCAAGTCAGGTCAGGTCAGGTCACGTTAAGTCAGGTCAAGTAAGGTAAGGTCAAGTCTGGTCAAGTCAGGCCACGTTAAGTCAGGTCAAGTCAGGTCATGTCAGGTCAGGTCAAGTCAGGTCAAGTCAAGTCAGGTCAAGTCAGATCAGGTCAAGTCAGGTTAAGTCAGGTCAAGTAAGGTAAGGTCAAGTCTGGTTAAGTCAGGTCAGGTTACGTCAAATCAGGTCAAGTCAGGTCAGGTCAGGTCACGTTAAGTCAGGTTAAGTAAGGTAAGGTCAAGTCTGGTCAAGTCAGGTCACGTTAAGTCAGGTCAAGTCAGGTCAAGTCAGGTCAGGTCAAGTCAGGTCAAGTCAAGCCTGTCAAGTCAAGTCAGGTCAAGTCAGATCAGGTCAAGTCAGGTTAAGTAAGGTCAAGTCAGGTAAGGTCAAGTCAGGTCAAGTTAGGTCAGGTCAAGTCAGGTCAGGTCAGGTCAGGTCAGGTCAAGTCAGGTCAGGTCAAGTCAGGTCAAGTCAAGTCAAGTCAGGTCAAGTCAGGTTAGGTCAAGTCAGGTTAAGTCAAGTCAGGTCAGGTCAACTCAGGTCAAGTTAGGTCAGGTCAAGTCAGGTTAAGTCAGGTCAAGTCAGGTCAGGTCAGGTCAGGTCAGGTCAAGTCAGGTCAGGTCAAGTCAGGTCAAGTCAAGTCAAGTCAGGTCAAGTCAGGTTAGGTCAAGTCAGGTCAAGTCAAGTCAGATCAAGTCAAGTAAGGTAAGGTCAAGTCTGGTCAAGTCAGGTCAGGTCACGTAAAATCAGGTCAAGTCAGGTCAAGTCAGGTCAGGTCAAGTCAGGTCAAGTTAGGTCAGGTCAAGTCAGGTTAAGTCAGGTCAAGTCAGGTCAAGTTAGGTCAGGTCAAGTCAGGTCAGGTCAAGTCAGGTCAAGTCAGGGCAGGTCAGGTCAGGTCAAGTCAGGTCAGGTCAAGTCAGGTCAAGTCAGGGCAGGTCATGTCAGGTCAAGTCAGGTCAAATCAGGTCAGGTCAAGTCAAGTAAGGTAACGTCAAGTCTGGTTAAGTCAGGTCAGGTTACGTCAAATCAGGTCAAGTCAGGTCAGGTCAGGTCACGTTAAGTCAGGTCAAGTAAGGTAAGGTCAAGTCTGGTCAAGTCAGGTCAGGTCACGTCAGGTCAGGTCACGTTAAGTCAGGACAAGTCAGGTCAAGTCAGGTCAGGTCAAGTCAGGGCAAGTCAAGTCAGGTCAAGTCAAGTCAGGTCAAGTCAGGTTAAGTCAGGTCAAGTCAGGTAAGGTCAAGTCAGGTCAAGTTAGGTCAGGTCATGTCAGGTTAAGTCAGGTCAAGTCAGGTCAGGTCAGGTCAGGTCAAGTCAGGTCAGGTCAAGTCAGGTTAAGTCAGATCAGGTCAAGTCAGGTTAGGTCAATTTAGGTCAAGTCAGGTCAAGTCAGGTCAAATCAGGTCAGGTCAAGTCAGGTCAGGTCAGGTCAATTCAGGTCAAGTCAGGTCAAGTCAGGTCAGGTCAAGTCAGGTCAAGTCAGGTCAGGTCATGTCAGGTTAAGTCAGGTCAGGTCAAGTCAGGTTAGGTCAATTCAGGTCAAGTCAGGTCAAGTCAGGTCAAGTCAGGTCAGGTCAAGTCAGGTCAGGTCAATTCAGGTCAAGTCAGGTCAAGTCAGGGCAAGTCAAGTCAAGTCATTTCAGGTCAGGTCAGTCAGGTCAAGTCAAGTCAGCTCAAGTCAGGTCAGGTCAAGTCAGGTTAAATCAAGTCAGGTCAAATCATATCAAATCAGGTCAGGTTATGTCAGGTCAAGTCAGGTCAGGTCAAGTCAGGTCAAGTCAGGTAAGGTCATGTCAGGTCAAGTCAGGTCAAGTCAGGTCAGGTCAAGTCAGTTCAGGTCAAGTCAGGTTAGGTCAGGTCAGGTCAAGTCAGGTCAGGTCAAGTCAGGTCAAGTCAGGTCAGGTCAAGTCAGGTCAAGTCAGGTCAGGTCAGGTCAAGTCAGGTCAAATCAGGTCAGGTCAAGTCAGGTCAGGTCACGTTAAGTCAGGTCAAGTCAGGTCAGGTCAGGTCAAGTCAGGTCAGGTCAAGTCAGGTCAAGTCAGGTCAGGTCAAGTCAGGTCAGGTCAATTCAGGTCAAGTCAGGTCAAGTCAGGTCAGGTCACGTTAAGTCAGGTCAAGTCAGGTCAGGTCAGGTCACGTTAAGTCAGGTCAAGTAAGGTAAGGTCAAGTCTGGTCAAGTCAGGCCACGTTAAGTCAGGTCAAGTCAGGTCATGTCAGGTCAGGTCAAGTCAGGTCAAGTCAAGTCAGGTCAAGTCAGATCAGGTCAAGTCAGGTTAAGTCAGGTCAAGTAAGGTAAGGTCAAGTCTGGTTAAGTCAGGTCAGGTTACGTCAAATCAGGTCAAGTCAGGTCAGGTCAGGTCACGTTAAGTCAGGTTAAGTAAGGTAAGGTCAAGTCTGGTCAAGTCAGGTCACGTTAAGTCAGGTCAAGTCAGGTCAAGTCAGGTCAGGTCAAGTCAGGTCAAGTCAAGCCTGTCAAGTCAAGTCAGGTCAAGTCAGATCAGGTCAAGTCAGGTTAAGTAAGGTCAAGTCAGGTAAGGTCAAGTCAGGTCAAGTTAGGTCAGGTCAAGTCAGGTCAGGTCAGGTCAGGTCAGGTCAAGTCAGGTCAGGTCAAGTCAGGTCAAGTCAAGTCAAGTCAGGTCAAGTCAGGTTAGGTCAAGTCAGGTTAAGTCAAGTCAGGTCAGGTCAACTCAGGTCAAGTTAGGTCAGGTCAAGTCAGGTTAAGTCAGGTCAAGTCAGGTCAGGTCAGGTCAGGTCAGGTCAAGTCAGGTCAGGTCAAGTCAGGTCAAGTCAAGTCAAGTCAGGTCAAGTCAGGTTAGGTCAAGTCAGGTCAAGTCAAGTCAGATCAAGTCAAGTAAGGTAAGGTCAAGTCTGGTCAAGTCAGGTCAGGTCACGTAAAATCAGGTCAAGTCAGGTCAAGTCAGGTCAGGTCAAGTCAGGTCAAGTTAGGTCAGGTCAAGTCAGGTTAAGTCAGGTCAAGTCAGGTCAAGTTAGGTCAGGTCAAGTCAGGTCAGGTCAAGTCAGGTCAAGTCAGGGCAGGTCAGGTCAGGTCAAGTCAGGTCAGGTCAAGTCAGGTCAAGTCAGGGCAGGTCATGTCAGGTCAAGTCAGGTCAAATCAGGTCAGGTCAAGTCAAGTAAGGTAACGTCAAGTCTGGTTAAGTCAGGTCAGGTTACGTCAAATCAGGTCAAGTCAGGTCAGGTCAGGTCACGTTAAGTCAGGTCAAGTAAGGTAAGGTCAAGTCTGGTCAAGTCAGGTCAGGTCACGTCAGGTCAGGTCACGTTAAGTCAGGACAAGTCAGGTCAAGTCAGGTCAGGTCAAGTCAGGGCAAGTCAAGTCAGGTCAAGTCAAGTCAGGTCAAGTCAGGTTAAGTCAGGTCAAGTCAGGTAAGGTCAAGTCAGGTCAAGTTAGGTCAGGTCATGTCAGGTTAAGTCAGGTCAAGTCAGGTCAGGTCAGGTCAGGTCAAGTCAGGTCAGGTCAAGTCAGGTTAAGTCAGATCAGGTCAAGTCAGGTTAGGTCAATTCAGGTCAAGTCAGGTCAAGTCAGGTCAAATCAGGTCAGGTCAAGTCAGGTCAGGTCAGGTCAATTCAGGTCAAGTCAGGTCAAGTCAGGTCAGGTCAAGTCAGGTCAAGTCAGGTCAGGTCATGTCAGGTTAAGTCAGGTCAGGTCAAGTCAGGTTAGGTCAATTCAGGTCAAGTCAGGTCAAGTCAGGTCAAGTCAGGTCAGGTCAAGTCAGGTCAGGTCAATTCAGGTCAAGTCAGGTCAAGTCAGGGCAAGTCAAGTCAAGTCATTTCAGGTCAGGTCAGTCAGGTCAAGTCAAGTCAGCTCAAGTCAGGTCAGGTCAAGTCAGGTTAAATCAAGTCAGGTCAAATCATATCAAATCAGGTCAGGTTAAGTCAGGTCAAGTCAGGTCAGGTCAAGTCAGGTCAAGTCAGGTAAGGTCATGTCAGGTCAAGTCAGGTCAAGTCAGGTCAGGTCAAGTCAGTTCAGGTCAAGTCAGGTTAGGTCAGGTCAGGTCAAGTCAGGTCAGGTCAAGTCAGGTCAAGTCAGGTCAGGTCAAGTCAGGTCAAGTCAGGTCAGGTCAGGTCAAGTCAGGTCAAATCAGGTCAGGTCAAGTCAGGTCAGGTCACGTTAAGTCAGGTCAAGTCAGGTCAGGTCAGGTCAAGTCAGGTCAGGTCAAGTCAGGTCAAGTCAGGTCAGGTCAAGTCAGGTCAGGTCAATTCAGGTCAAGTCAGGTCAAGTCAGGTCAGGTCACGTTAAGTCAGGTCGAGTCAGGTCAGGTCAAGTCAGGTCAAGTCAGGTCAAGTCAAGTCAAGTCAGGTCAGGTCAGGTCAGTAAGGTAAGGTCAAGTCTGGTCAAGTCAGGTCAGGTCACGTCAGGTCATGTCACGTTAAGTCAGGACAAGTCAGGTCAAGTCAGGTCAGGTCAAGTCAGGTTAAGTCAGGTCAAGTCAGGTCAGGTCAGGTCAGGTCAAGTCAGGTCAGGTCAAGTCAGGTTAAGTCAGGTCAGGTCAAGTCAGGTTAGGTCAATTCAGGTCAAGTCAGGTCAAGTCAGGTCAAATCAGGTCAGGTCAAGTCAGGTCAGGTCAGGTCAATTCAGGTCAAGTCAGGTCAAGTCAGGTCAGGTCAAGTCAGGTCAAGTCAGGTCAGGTCATGTCAGGTTAAGTCAGGTCAGGTCAAGTCAGGTTAGGTCAATTCAGGTCAAGTCAGGTCAAGTCAGGTCAGGTCACGTTAAGTCAGGTCGAGTCAGGTCAGGGCAAGTCAGGTCAAGTCAGGTCAGGTCATGTCAGGTTAAGTCAGGTCAGGTCAAGTCAGGTTAGGTCAATCAGGTCAAGTCAAGTCAGGTCAAGTCAAGTAAGGTAAGGTCAAGTCTGGTTAAGTCAGGTCAGGTGACGTCAAATCAGGTCAAGTCAGGTCAAGTCAGGTCAGGTCAAGTCAGGTCAAGTTAGATCAGGTCAAGTCAGATCAGGTCAAGTCAGGTTAAGTCAGGTCAAGTCAGGTAAGGTCAAGTCAGGTCAAGTTAGGTCAGGTCAAGTCAGGTTAAGTCAGGTCAAGTCAGGTCAGGTCAGGTCAGGTCAAGTCAGGTCAGGTCAAGTCAGGTCAAGTCAGGGCAGGTCAGGTCAGGTCAAGTCAGGTCAGGTCAAGTCAGGTCAAGTCAGGGCAGGTCATGTCAGGTCAAGTCAGGTCAAATCAGGTCAGGTCAAGTCAAGTAAGGTAAGGTCAAGTCTGGTTAAGTCAGGTCAGGTTACGTCAAATCAGGTCAAGTCAGGTCAGGTCAGGTCACGTTAAGTCAGGTCAAGTAAGGTAAGGTCAAGTCTGGTCAAGTCAAGTCACGTTAAGTCAGGTCAAGTCAGGTCAAGTCAGGTCAGGTCAAGTCAGGTCAAGTCAAGTCAGGTCAAGTCAAGTCAGGTCAAATCAGATCAGGTCAAGTCAGGTTAAGTCAGGTCAAGTAAGGTAAGGTCAAGTCTGGTTAAGTCAGGTCAGGTTACGTCAAATCAGGTCAAGTCAGGTCAGATCAGGTCACGTTAAGTCAGGTCAAGTAAGGTAAGGTCAAGTCTGGTCAAGTCAGGTCACGTTAAGTCAGGTCAAGTCAGGTCAAGTCAGGTCAGGTCAAGTCAGGTAAGGTCAAGTCAGGTCAAGTCAAGTCAGGTCAAGTCAGATCAGGTCAAGTCAGGTTAAGTAAGGTCAAGTCAGGTAAGGTCAAGTCAGGTCAAGTTAGGTCAGGTCAAGTCAGGTTAAGTCAGGTCAAGTCAGGTCAGGTCAGGTCAGGTCCGGTCAAGTCAGGTCAGGTCAAGTCAGGTCAAGTCAAGTCAGGTCAGGTCAAGTCAGGTTAGGTCAAGTCAGGTCAAGTCAAGTCAGATCAAGTCAAGTAAGGTAAGGTCAAGTCTGGTCAAGTCAGGTCAGGTCACGTCAAATCAGGTCAAGTCAGGTCAAGTCAGGTCAGGTCAAGTCAGGTTAAGTTAGGTCAGGTCAAGTCAGGTTAAGTCAGGTCAAGTCAGGTCAAGTTAGGTCAGGTCAAGTCAGGTCAGGTCAAGTCAGTTCAAGTCAGGGCAGGTCAGGTCAGGTCAAGTCAGGTCAGGTCAAGTCAGGTCAAGTCAGGGCAGGTCATGTCAGGTCACGTCAGGTCAAATCAGGTCAGGTCAAGTCAAGTAAGGTAAGGTCAAGTCTGGTTAAGTCAGGTCAGGTTACGTCAAATCAGGTCAAGTCAGGTCAGGTCAGGTCACGTTAAGTCAGGTCAAGTAAGGTAAGGTCAAGTCTGGTCAAGTCAGGTCAGGTCACGTCAGGTAAGGTTACGTTAAGTCAAGACAAGTCAGGTCAAGTCAGGTCAGGTCAAGTCAGGTCAAGTCAAGACAGGTCAAGTCAAGTCATGTCAAGTCAGGTTAAGTCAGGTCAAGTCAGGTAAGGTCAAGTCAGGTCAAGTTAGGTCAGGTCAAGTCAGGTTAAGTCAGGTCAAGGCAGGTCAGGTCAGGTCAGGTCAAGTCAGGTCAGGTCAAGTCAGGTTAAGTCAGGTCAGGTCAAGTCAGGTCAAGTCAGGGCAGGTCAGGTCAGGTCAAGTCAGGTCAGGTCAAGTCAGGTCAAGTCAGGGCAGGTCATGTCAGGTCAAGTCAGGTCAAATCAGGTCAGGTCAAGTCAAGTAAGGTAAGGTCAAGTCTGGTTAAGTCAGGTCAGGTTACGTCAAATCAGGTCAAGTCAGGTCAGGTCAGGTCACGTTAAGTCAGGTCAAGTAAGGTAAGGTCAAGTCTGGTCAAGTCAGGTCAGGTCACGTCAGGTCAGGTCACGTTAAGTCAGGACAAGTCAGGTCAAGTCAGGTCAGGTCAAGTCAGGGCAAGTCAAGTCAGGTCAAGTCAAGTCAGGTCAAGTCAGGTTAAGTCAGGTCAAGTCAGGTAAGGTCAAGTCAGGTCAAGTTAGGTCAGGTCAAGTCAGGTTAAGTCAGGTCAAGTCAGGTCAGGTCAGGTCAGGTCTAGTCAGGTCAGGTCAAGTCAGGTTAAGTCAGATCAGGTCAAGTCAGGTTAGGTCAATTCAGGTCAAGTCAGGTCAAGTCAGGTCAAATCAGGTCAGGTCAAGTCAGGTCAGGTCAGGTCAATTCAGGTCAAGTCAGGTCAAGTCAGGTCAGGTCAAGTCAGGTCAAGTCAGGTCAGGTCATGTCAGGTTAAGTCAGGTCAGGTCAAGTCAGGTTAGGTCAATTCAGGTCAAGTCAGGTCAAGTCAGGTCAGGTCACGTTAAGTCAGGTCGAGTCAGGTCAGGTCAAGTCAGGTCAAGTCAGGTCAGGTCAAGTCAGGTCAGGTCAATTCAGGTCAAGTCAGGTCAAGTCAGGGCAAGTCAAGTCAAGTCCTTTCAGGTCAGGTCAGTCAGGTCAGGTCAAGTCAGCTCAAGTCAGGTCAGGTCAAGTCAAGTTAAATCAAGTCAGGTCAAATCATATCAAATCAGGTCAGGTTAAGTCAGGTCAAGTCAGGTCAGGTCAAGTCAGGTCAAGTCAGGTAAGGTCATGTCAGGTCAAGTCAGGTCAAGTCAGGTCAGGTCAAGTCAGTTCAGGTCAAGTCAGGTTAGGTCAGGTCAGGTCAAGTCAGGTCAAGTCAGGTCAGGTCACGTCAGGTCAGGTCACGTTAAGTCAGGACAAGTCAGGTCAAGTCAGGTCAGGTCAAGTCAGGTTAAGTCAGGTCAAGTCAGGTCAGGTCAGGTCAGGTCAAGTCAGGTCAGGTCAAGTCAGGTTAAGTCAGGTCAGGTCAAGTCAGGTTAGGTCAATTCAGGTCAAGTCAGGTCAAGTCAGGTCAAATCAGGTCAGGTCAAGTCAGGTCAGGTCAGGTCAATTCAGGTCAAGTCAGGTCAAGTCAGGTCAGGTCAAGTCAGGTCAAGTCAGGTCAGGTCATGTCAGGTTAAGTCAGGTCAGGTCAAGTCAGGTTAGGTCAATTCAGGTCAAGTCAGGTCAAGTCAGGTCAGGTCACGTTAAGTCAGGTCGAGTCAGGTCAGGTCAAGTCAGGTCAAGTCAGGTCAGGTCATGTCAGGTTAAGTCAGGTCAGGTCAAGTCAGGTTAGGTCAATCAGGTCAAGTCAAGTCAGGTCAAGTCAAGTAAGGTAAGGTCAAGTCTGGTAAGGTCAGGTCAGGTGACGTCAAATCAGGTCAAGTCAGGTCAAGTCAGGTCAGGTCAAGTCAGGTCAAGTTAGATCAGGTCAAGTCAGATCAGGTCAAGTCAGGTTAAGTCAGGTCAAGTCAGGTAAGGTCAAGTCAGGTCAAGTTAGGTCAGGTCAAGTCAGGTTAAGTCAGGTCAAGTCAGGTCAGGTCAGGTCAGGTCAAGTCAGGTCAGGTCAAGTCAGGTCAAGTCAGGGCAGGTCAGGTCAGGTCAAGTCAGGTCAGGTCAAGTCAGGTCAAGTCAGGGCAGGTCATGTCAGGTCAAGTCAGGTCAAATCAGGTCAGGTCAAGTCAAGTAAGGTAAGGTCAAGTCTGGTTAAGTCAGGTCAGGTTACGTCAAATCAGGTCAAGTCAGGTCAGGTCAGGTCACTTTAAGTCAGGTCAAGTAAGGTAAGGTCAAGTCTGGTCAAGTCAGGTCACGTTAAGTCAGGTCAAGTCAGGTCAAGTCAGGTCAGGTCAAGTCAGGTCAAGTCAAGTCAGGTCAAGTCAAGTCAGGTCAAATCAGATCAGGTCAAGTCAGGTTAAGTCAGGTCAAGTAAGGTAAGGTCAAGTCTGGTTAAGTCAGGTCAGGTTACGTCAAATCAGGTCAAGTCAGGTCAGGTCAGGTCACGTTAAGTCAGGTCAAGTAAGGTAAGGTCAAGTCTGGTCAAGTCAGGTCACGTTAAGTCAGGTCAAGTCAGGTCAAGTCAGGTCAGGTCAAGTCAGGTAAGGTCAAGTCAGGTCAAGTCAAGTCAGGTCAAGTCAGATCAGGTCAAGTCAGGTTAAGTAAGGTCATGTCAGGTAAGGTCAAGTCAGGTCAAGTTAGGTCAGGTCAAGTCAGGTTAAGTCTGGTCAAGTCAGGTCAGGTCAGGTCAGGTCCGGTCAAGTCAGGTCAGGTCAAGTCAGGTCAAGTCAAGTCAGGTCAGGTCAAGTCAGGTTAGGTCAAGTCAGGTCAAGTCAAGTCAGATCAAGTCAAGTAAGGTAAGGTCAAGTCTGGTCAAGTCAGGTCAGGTCACGTCAAATCAGGTCAAGTCAGGTCAAGTCAGGTCAGGTCAAGTCAGGTTAAGTTAGGTCAGGTCAAGTCAGGTTAAGTCAGGTCAAGTCAGGTCAAGTTAGGTCAGGTCAAGTCAGGTCAGGTCAAGTCAGGTCAAGTCAGGGCAGGTCAGGTCAGGTCAAGTCAGGTCAGGTCAAGTCAGGTCAAGTCAGGGCAGGTCATGTCAGGTCACGTCAGGTCAAATCAGGTCAGGTCAAGTCAAGTAAGGTAAGGTCAAGTCTGGTTAAGTCAGGTCAGGTTACGTCAAATCAGGTCAAGTCAGGTCAGGTCAGGTCACGTTAAGTCAGGTCAAGTAAGGTAAGGTCAAGTCTGGTCAAGTCAGGTCAGGTCACGTCAGGTAAGGTTACGTTAAGTCAAGACAAGTCAGGTCAAGTCAGGTCAGGTCAAGTCAGGTCAAGTCAAGTCAGGTCAAGTCAAGTCATGTCAAGTCAGGTTAAGTCAGGTCAAGTCAGGTAAGGTCAAGTCAGGTCAAGTTAGGTCAGGTCAAGTCAGGTTAAGTCAGGTCAAGGCAGGTCAGGTCAGGTCAGGTCAAGTCAGGTCAGGTCAAGTCAGGTTAAGTCAGGTCAGGTCAAGTCAGGTTAGGTCAATTCAGGTCAAGTCAGGTCAAGTCAGGTCAAATCAGGTCAGCTCAAGTCAGGTCAGGTCAGGTCAATTCAGGTCAAGTCAGGTCAAGTCAGGTCAGGTCAAGTCAGGTCAAGTCAGGTCAGGTCATGTCAGGTTAAGTCAGGTCAGGTCAAATCAGGTTAGGTCAATTCAGGTCAAGTCAGGTCAAGTCAGGTCAGGTCAAGTCAGGTCAAGTCAGGTCAGGTCAATTCAGGTCAAGTCAGGTAAGGTCATGTCAGGCCAAGTTAGGTCAAATCAGGTCAGGTGAAGTCAGGTCAGGTCACGTTAAGTCAGGTCAAGTCAGGTCAGGTCAAGTCAGGTCAAGTCAGGTCAGGTCAAGTCAGGTCAGGTCAATTCAGGTCAAGTCAGGTCAAGTCAGGTCAGGTCACGTTAAGTCAGGTCAAGTCAGGTCAGGTCAAGTCAGGTCAGGTCAAGTCAGGTCAAGTCAGGTCAGGTCAATTCAGGTCAAGTCAGGTAAGGTCATGTCAGGTCAAGTTAGGTCAAATCAGGTCAGGTCAAGTCAGGTCAGGTCACGTTAAGTCAGGTCAAGTCAGGTCAGGTCAAGTCAGGTCAAGTCAGGTCAGGTCAAGTCAGGTCAGGTCAATTCAGGTCAAGTCAGGTCAAGTCAGGTCAGGTCACGTTAAGTCAGGTCAAGTCAGGTCAGGTCAAGTCAGGTCAGGTCAAGTTAGGTCAGGTCAAGTCAGGTCAAGTCAGGTCAGGTCAAGTCAGGTCAGGTCAATTCAGGTCAAGTCAGGTAAGGTCATGTCAGGTCAAGTTAGGTCAAATCAGGTCAGGTCAAGTCAGGTCAGGTCACGTTAAGTCAGGTCAAGTCAGGTCAGGTCAGGTCAAGTCAGGTCAGGTCAAGTCAGGTCAAGTCAGGTCAGGTCAAGTTAGGTCGGGTCAATTCAGGTCAAGTCAGGTCAAGTCAGGTCAGGTCACGTTAAGTCAGGTCGAGTCAGGTCAGGTCAAGTCAGGTCAAGTTAGGTCAAGTCAAGTCAAGTCAGGTCAGGTCAGGTCAGTCAGGTCAGGTCAAGTCAGCTCAAGTCAGGTCAGGTCAAGTCAGGTTAAATCAAGTCAGGTCAAATCATATCAAATCAGGTCAGGTCAAGTCAGGTTAAGTCAGGTCAAGTCAGGTCAGGTCAAGTCAAGTCAAGTCAGGTAAGGTCATGTCAGGTCAAGTCAGGTCAAATCAGGTCAGGTCAAGTCAGGTTAAGTCAAGTCAGGTCAGGTCAAGTCAGGTTAGGTCAAGTCAGGTCAAGTCAAGTCAAATCAAGTCAAGTAAGGTAAGGTCAAGTCTGGTCAAGTCAGGTCAGGTCACGTCAAATCAGGTCAAGTCAAGTAAGGTAAGGTTAAGTCTGGTTAAGTCAGGTCAGGTTACGTCAAATCAGGTCATGTCAGGTCAGGTCAGGTCACGTTAAGTCAGGTCAAGTAAGGTAAGGTCAAGTCTGGTCAAGTCAGGTCAGGTCAAGTCAGGTTAAGTCAAGTCAGGTCAGGTCAAGTCAGGTTAGGTCAAGTCAGGTCAAGTCAGGTCAGGTCAAGTCAGGTCAAGTCAGGGCAGGTCAGGTCAGGTCAAGTCAGGTCAGGTCAAGTCAGGTCAAGTCAGGGCAGGTCATGTCAGGTCAAGTCAGGTCAAATCAGGTCAGGTCAATTCAAGTAAGGTAAGGTCAAGTCTGGTTAAGTCAGGTCAGGTTACGTCAAATCAGGTCAAGTCAGGTCAGGTCAGGTCACGTTAAGTCAGGTCAAGTAAGGTAAGGTCAAGTCTGGTCAAGTCAGGCCACGTTAAGTCAGGTCAAGTCAGGTCATGTCAGGTCAGGTCAAGTCAGGTCAAGTCAAGTCAGGTCAAGTCAGATCAGGTCAAGTCAGGTTAAGTCAGGTCAAGTAAGGTAAGGTCAAGTCTGGTTAAGTCAGGTCAGGTTACGTCAAATCAGGTCAAGTCAGGTCAGGTCAGGTCACGTTAAGTCAGGTTAAGTAAGGTAAGGTCAAGTCTGGTCAAGTCAGGTCACGTTAAGTCAGGTCAAGTCAGGTCAAGTCAGGTCAGGTCAAGTCAGGTCAAGTCAAGTCAGGTCAAGTCAGATCAGGTCAAGTCAGGTTAAGTAAGGTCAAGTCAGGTAAGGTCAAGTCAGGTCAAGTTAGGTCAGGTCAAGTCAGGTCAGGTCAGGTAAGGTCAGGTCAAGTCAGGTCAGGTCAAGTCAGGTCAAGTCAAGTCAAGTCAGGTCAAGTCAGGTTAGGTCAAGTCAGGTTAAGTCAAGTCAGGTCAGGTCAACTCAGGTCAAGTTAGGTCAGGTCAAGTCAGGTTAAGTCAGGTCAAGTCAGGTCAGGTCAGGTCAGGTCAGGTCAAGTCAGGTCAGGTCAAGTCAGGTCAAGTCAAGTCAAGTCAGGTCAAGTCAGGTTAGGTCAAGTCAGGTCAAGTCAAGTCAGATCAAGTCAAGTAAGGTAAGGTCAAGTCTGGTCAAGTCAGGTCAGGTCACGTAAAATCAGGTCAAGTCAGGTCAAGTCAGGTCAGGTCAAGTCAGGTCAAGTTAGGTCAGGTCAAGTCAGGTTAAGTCAGGTCAAGTCAGGTCAAGTTAGGTCAGGTCAAGTCAGGTCAGGTCAAGTCAGGTTAAGTCAGATCAGGTCAAGTCAGGTTAGGTCAATTCAGGTCAAGTCAGGTCAAGTCAGGTCAAATCAGGTCAGGTCAAGTCAGGTCAGGTCAGGTCAATTCAGGTCAAGTCAGGTCAAGTCAGGTCAGGTCAAGTCAGGTCAAGTCAGGTCAGGTCATGTCAGGTTAAGTCAGGTCAGGTCAAGTCAGGTTAGGTCAATTCAGGTCAAGTCAGGTCAAGTCAGGTCAAGTCAGGTCAGGTCAAGTCAGGTCAGGTCAATTCAGGTCAAGTCAGGTCAAGTCAGGGCAAGTCAAGTCAAGTCATTTCAGGTCAGGTCAGTCAGGTCAAGTCAAGTCAGCTCAAGTCAGGTCAGGTCAAGTCAGGTTAAATCAAGTCAGGTCAAATCATATCAAATCAGGTCAGGTTAAGTCAGGTCAAGTCAGGTCAGGTCAAGTCAGGTCAAGTCAGGTAAGGTCATGTCAGGTCAAGTCAGGTCAAGTCAGGTCAGGTCAAGTCAGTTCAGGTCAAGTCAGGTTAGGTCAGGTCAGGTCAAGTCAGGTCAGGTCAAGTCAGGTCAAGTCAGGTCAGGTCAAGTCAGGTCAAGTCAGGTCAGGTCAGGTCAAGTCAGGTCAAATCAGGTCAGGTCAAGTCAGGTCAGGTCACGTTAAGTCAGGTCAAGTCAGGTCAGGTCAGGTCAAGTCAGGTCAGGTCAAGTCAGGTCAAGTCAGGTCAGGTCAAGTCAGGTCAGGTCAATTCAGGTCAAGTCAGGTCAAGTCAGGTCAGGTCACGTTAAGTCAGGTCGAGTCAGGTCAGGTCAAGTCAGGTCAAGTCAGGTCAAGTCAAGTCAAGTCAGGTCAGGTCAGGTCAGTAAGGTAAGGTCAAGTCTGGTCAAGTCAGGTCAGGTCACGTCAGGTCATGTCACGTTAAGTCAGGACAAGTCAGGTCAAGTCAGGTCAGGTCAAGTCAGGTTAAGTCAGGTCAAGTCAGGTCAGGTCAGGTCAGGTCAAGTCAGGTCAGGTCAAGTCAGGTTAAGTCAGGTCAGGTCAAGTCAGGTTAGGTCAATTCAGGTCAAGTCAGGTCAAGTCAGGTCAAATCAGGTCAGGTCAAGTCAGGTCAGGTCAGGTCAATTCAGGTCAAGTCAGGTCAAGTCAGGTCAGGTCAAGTCAGGTCAAGTCAGGTCAGGTCATGTCAGGTTAAGTCAGGTCAGGTCAAGTCAGGTTAGGTCAATTCAGGTCAAGTCAGGTCAAGTCAGGTCAGGTCACGTTAAGTCAGGTCGAGTCAGGTCAGGGCAAGTCAGGTCAAGTCAGGTCAGGTCATGTCAGGTTACGTCAGGTCAGGTCAAGTCAGGTTAGGTCAATCAGGTCAAGTCAAGTCAGGTCAAGTCAAGTAAGGTAAGGTCAAGTCTGGTTAAGTCAGGTCAGGTGACAACAAATCAGGTCAAGTCAGGTCAAGTCAGGTCAGGTCAAGTCAGGTCAAGTTAGATCAGGTCAAGTCAGATCAGGTCAAGTCAGGTTAAGTCAGGTCAAGTCAGGTAAGGTCAAGTCAGGTCAAGTTAGGTCAGGTCAAGTCAGGTTAAGTCAGGTCAAGTCAGGTCAGGTCAGGTCAGGTCAAGTCAGGTCAGGTCAAGTCAGGTCAAGTCAGGGCAGGTCAGGTCAGGTCAAGTCAGGTCAGGTCAAGTCAGGTCAAGTCAGGGCAGGTCATGTCAGGTCAAGTCAGGTCAAATCAGGTCAGGTCAAGTCAAGTAAGGTAAGGTCAAGTCTGGTTAAGTCAGGTCAGGTTACGTCAAATCAGGTCAAGTCAGGTCAGGTCAGGTCACGTTAAGTCAGGTCAAGTAAGGTAAGGTCAAGTCTGGTCAAGTCAAGTCACGTTAAGTCAGGTCAAGTCAGGTCAAGTCAGGTCAGGTCAAGTCAGGTCAAGTCAAGTCAGGTCAAGTCAAGTCAGGTCAAATCAGATCAGGTCAAGTCAGGTTAAGTCAGGTCAAGTAAGGTAAGGTCAAGTCTGGTTAAGTCAGGTCAGGTTACGTCAAATCAGGTCAAGTCAGGTCAGATCAGGTCACGTTAAGTCAGGTCAAGTAAGGTAAGGTCAAGTCTGGTCAAGTCAGGTCACGTTAAGTCAGGTCAAGTCAGGTCAAGTCAGGTCAGGTCAAGTCAGGTAAGGTCAAGTCAGGTCAAGTCAAGTCAGGTCAAGTCAGATCAGGTCAAGTCAGGTTAAGTAAGGTCAAGTCAGGTAAGGTCAAGTCAGGTCAAGTTAGGTCAGGTCAAGTCAGGTTAAGTCAGGTCAAGTCAGGTCAGGTCAGGTCAGGTCCGGTCAAGTCAGGTCAGGTCAAGTCAGGTCAAGTCAAGTCAGGTCAGGTCAAGTCAGGTTAGGTCAAGTCAGGTCAAGTCAAGTCAGATCAAGTCAAGTAAGGTAAGGTCAAGTCTGGTCAAGTCAGGTCAGGTCACGTCAAATCAGGTCAAGTCAGGTCAAGTCAGGTCAGGTCAAGTCAGGTTAAGTTAGGTCAGGTCAAGTCAGGTTAAGTCAGGTCAAGGCAGGTCAGGTCAGGTCAGGTCAAGTCAGGTCAGGTCAAGTCAGGTTAAGTCAGGTCAGGTCAAGTCAGGTCAAGTCAGGGCAGGTCAGGTCAGGTCAAGTCAGGTCAGGTCAAGTCAGGTCAAGTCAGGGCAGGTCATGTCAGGTCAAGTCAGGTCAAATCAGGTCAGGTCAAGTCAAGTAAGGTAAGGTCAAGTCTGGTTAAGTCAGGTCAGGTTACGTCAAATCAGGTCAAGTCAGGTCAGGTCAGGTCACGTTAAGTCAGGTCAAGTAAGGTAAGGTCAAGTCTGGTCAAGTCAGGTCAGGTCACGTCAGGTCAGGTCACGTTAAGTCAGGACAAGTCAGGTCAAGTCAGGTCAGGTCAAGTCAGGGCAAGTCAAGTCAGGTCAAGTCAAGTCAGGTCAAGTCAGGTTAAGTCAGGTCAAGTCAGGTAAGGTCAAGTCAGGTCAAGTTAGGTCAGGTCAAGTCAGGTTAAGTCAGGTCAAGTCAGGTCAGGTCAGGTCAGGTCTAGTCAGGTCAGGTCAAGTCAGGTTAAGTCAGATCAGGTCAAGTCAGGTTAGGTCAATTCAGGTCAAGTCAGGTCAAGTCAGGTCAAATCAGGTCAGGTCAAGTCAGGTCAGGTCAGGTCAATTCAGGTCAAGTCAGGTCAAGTCAGGTCAGGTCAAGTCAGGTCAAGTCAGGTCAGGTCATGTCAGGTTAAGTCAGGTCAGGTCAAGTCAGGTTAGGTCAATTCAGGTCAAGTCAGGTCAAGTCAGGTCAGGTCACGTTAAGTCAGGTCGAGTCAGGTCAGGTCAAGTCAGGTCAAGTCAGGTCAGGTCAAGTCAGGTCAGGTCAATTCAGGTCAAGTCAGGTCAAGTCAGGGCAAGTCAAGTCAAGTCCTTTCAGGTCAGGTCAGTCAGGTCAGGTCAAGTCAGCTCAAGTCAGGTCAGGTCAAGTCAGGTTAAATCAAGTCAGGTCAAATCATATCAAATCAGGTCAGGTTAAGTCAGGTCAAGTCAGGTCAGGTCAAGTCAGGTCAAGTCAGGTAAGGTCATGTCAGGTCAAGTCAGGTCAAGTCAGGTCAGGTCAAGTCAGTTCAGGTCAAGTCAGGTTAGGTCAGGTCAGGTCAAGTCAGGTCAAGTCAGGTCAGGTCACGTCAGGTCAGGTCACGTTAAGTCAGGACAAGTCAGGTCAAGTCAGGTCAGGTCAAGTCAGGTTAAGTCAGGTCAAGTCAGGTCAGGTCAGGTCAGGTCAAGTCAGGTCAGGTCAAGTCAGGTTAAGTCAGGTCAGGTCAAGTCAGGTTAGGTCAATTCAGGTCAAGTCAGGTCAAGTCAGGTCAAATCAGGTCAGGTCAAGTCAGGTCAGGTCAGGTCAATTCAGGTCAAGTCAGGTCAAGTCAGGTCAGGTCAAGTCAGGTCAAGTCAGGTCAGGTCATGTCAGGTTAAGTCAGGTCAGGTCAAGTCAGGTTAGGTCAATTCAGGTCAAGTCAGGTCAAGTCAGGTCAGGTCACGTTAAGTCAGGTCGAGTCAGGTCAGGTCAAGTCAGGTCAAGTCAGGTCAGGTCATGTCAGGTTAAGTCAGGTCAGGTCAAGTCAGGTTAGGTCAATCAGGTCAAGTCAAGTCAGGTCAAGTCAAGTAAGGTAAGGTCAAGTCTGGTAAGGTCAGGTCAGGTGACGTCAAATCAGGTCAAGTCAGGTCAAGTCAGGTCAGGTCAAGTCAGGTCAAGTTAGATCAGGTCAAGTCAGATCAGGTCAAGTCAGGTTAAGTCAGGTCAAGTCAGGTAAGGTCAAGTCAGGTCAAGTTAGGTCAGGTCAAGTCAGGTTAAGTCAGGTCAAGTCAGGTCAGGTCAGGTCAGGTCAAGTCAGGTCAGGTCAAGTCAGGTCAAGTCAGGGCAGGTCAGGTCAGGTCAAGTCAGGTCAGGTCAAGTCAGGTCAAGTCAGGGCAGGTCATGTCAGGTCAAGTCAGGTCAAATCAGGTCAGGTCAAGTCAAGTAAGGTAAGGTCAAGTCTGGTTAAGTCAGGTCAGGTTACGTCAAATCAGGTCAAGTCAGGTCAGGTCAGGTCACGTTAAGTCAGGTCAAGTAAGGTAAGGTCAAGTCTGGTCAAGTCAGGTCACGTTAAGTCAGGTCAAGTCAGGTCAAGTCAGGTCAGGTCAAGTCAGGTCAAGTCAAGTCAGGTCAAGTCAAGTCAGGTCAAATCAGATCAGGTCAAGTCAGGTTAAGTCAGGTCAAGTAAGGTAAGGTCAAGTCTGGTTAAGTCAGGTCAGGTTACGTCAAATCAGGTCAAGTCAGGTCAGGTCAGGTCACGTTAAGTCAGGTCAAGTAAGGTAAGGTCAAGTCTGGTCAAGTCAGGTCACGTTAAGTCAGGTCAAGTCAGGTCAAGTCAGGTCAGGTCAAGTCAGGTAAGGTCAAGTCAGGTCAAGTCAAGTCAGGTCAAGTCAGATCAGGTCAAGTCAGGTTAAGTAAGGTCAAGTCAGGTAAGGTCAAGTCAGGTCAAGTTAGGTCAGGTCAAGTCAGGTTAAGTCAGGTCAAGTCAGGTCAGGTCAGGTCAGGTCCGGTCAAGTCAGGTCAGGTCAAGTCAGGTCAAGTCAAGTCAGGTCAGGTCAAGTCAGGTTAGGTCAAGTCAGGTCAAGTCAAGTCAGATCAAGTCAAGTAAGGTAAGGTCAAGTCTGGTCAAGTCAGGTCAGGTCACGTCAAATCAGGTCAAGTCAGGTCAAGTCAGGTCAGGTCAAGTCAGGTTAAGTTAGGTCAGGTCAAGTCAGGTTAAGTCAGGTCAAGTCAGGTCAAGTTAGGTCAGGTCAAGTCAGGTCAGGTCAAGTCAGGTCAAGTCAGGGCAGGTCAGGTCAGGTCAAGTCAGGTCAGGTCAAGTCAGGTCAAGTCAGGGCAGGTCATGTCAGGTCACGTCAGGTCAAATCAGGTCAGGTCAAGTCAAGTAAGGTAAGGTCAAGTCTGGTTAAGTCAGGTCAGGTTACGTCAAATCAGGTCAAGTCAGGTCAAGTCAGGTCAGGTCAAGTCAGGTCAAGTTAGATCAGGTCAAGTCAGATCAGGTCAAGTCAGGTTAAGTCAGGTCAAGTCAGGTAAGGTCAAGTCAGGTCAAGTTAGGTCAGGTCAAGTCAGGTTAAGTCAGGTCAAGTCAGGTCAGGTCAGGTCAGGTCAAGTCAGGTCAGGTCAAGTCAGGTCAAGTCAGGGCAGGTCAGGTCAGGTCAAGTCAGGTCAGGTCAAGTCAGGTCAAGTCAGGGCAGGTCATGTCAGGTCAAGTCAGGTCAAATCAGGTCAGGTCAAGTCAAGTAAGGTAAGGTCAAGTCTGGTTAAGTCAGGTCAGGTTACGTCAAATCAGGTCAAGTCAGGTCAGGTCAGGTCACGTTAAGTCAGGTCAAGTAAGGTAAGGTCAAGTCTGGTCAAGTCAAGTCACGTTAAGTCAGGTCAAGTCAGGTCAAGTCAGGTCAGGTCAAGTCAGGTCAAGTCAAGTCAGGTCAAGTCAAGTCAGGTCAAATCAGATCAGGTCAAGTCAGGTTAAGTCAGGTCAAGTAAGGTAAGGTCAAGTCTGGTTAAGTCAGGTCAGGTTACGTCAAATCAGGTCAAGTCAGGTCAGATCAGGTCACGTTAAGTCAGGTCAAGTAAGGTAAGGTCAAGTCTGGTCAAGTCAGGTCACGTTAAGTCAGGTCAAGTCAGGTCAAGTCAGGTCAGGTCAAGTCAGGTAAGGTCAAGTCAGGTCAAGTCAAGTCAGGTAAAGTCAGATCAGGTCAAGTCAGGTTAAGTAAGGTCAAGTCAGGTAAGGTCAAGTCAGGTCAAGTTAGGTCAGGTCAAGTCAGGTTAAGTCAGGTCAAGTCAGGTCAGGTCAGGTCAGGTCCGGTCAAGTCAGGTCAGGTCAAGTCAGGTCAAGTCAAGTCAGGTCAGGTCAAGTCAGGTTAGGTCAAGTCAGGTCAAGTCAAGTCAGATCAAGTCAAGTAAGGTAAGGTCAAGTCTGGTCAAGTCAGGTCAGGTCACGTCAAATCAGGTCAAGTCAGGTCAAGTCAGGTCAGGTCAAGTCAGGTTAAGTTAGGTCAGGTCAAGTCAGGTTAAGTCAGGTCAAGTCAGGTCAAGTTAGGTCAGATCAAGTCAGGTCAGGTCAAGTCAGTTCAAGTCAGGGCAGGTCAGGTCAGGTCAAGTCAGGTCAGGTCAAGTCAGGTCAAGTCAGGGCAGGTCATGTCAGGTCACGTCAGGTTAAGTCAGGTCAAGTCAGGTAAGGTCAAGTCAGGTCAAGTTAGGTCAGGTCAAGTCAGGTTAAGTCAGGTCAAGGCAGGTCAGGTCAGGTCAGGTCAAGTCAGGTCAGGTCAAGTCAGGTTAAGTCAGGTCAGGTCAAGTCAGGTCAAGTCAGGGCAGGTCAGGTCAGGTCAAGTCAGGTCAGGTCAAGTCAGGTCAAGTCAGGGCAGGTCATGTCAGGTCAAGTCAGGTCAAATCAGGTCAGGTCAAGTCAAGTAAGGTAAGGTCAAGTCCGGTTAAGTCAGGTCAGGTTACGTCAAATCAGGTCAAGTCAGGTCAGGTCAGGTCACGTTAAGTCAGGTCAAGTAAGGTAAGGTCAAGTCTGGTCAAGTCAGGTCAGGTCACGTCAGGTAAGGTTACGTTAAGTCAAGACAAGTCAGGTCAAGTCAGGTCAGGTCAAGTCAGGTCAAGTCAAGACAGGTCAAGTCAAGTCATGTCAAGTCAGGTTAAGTCAGGTCAAGTCAGGTAAGGTCAAGTCAGGTCAAGTTAGGTCAGGTCAAGTCAGGTTAAGTCAGGTCAAGGCAGGTCAGGTCAGGTCAGGTCAAGTCAGGTCAGGTCAAGTCAGGTTAAGTCAGGTCAGGTCAAGTCAGGTCAAGTCAGGGCAGGTCAGGTCAGGTCAAGTCAGGTCAGGTCAAGTCAGGTCAGGTCAAGTCAGGTCAAGTCAGGGCAGGTCATGTCAGGTCAAGTCAGGTCAAATCAGGTCAGGTCAAGTCAAGTAAGGTAAGGTCAAGTCTGGTTAAGTCAGGTCAGGTTACGTCAAATCAGGTCAAGTCAGGTCAGGTCAGGTCACGTTAAGTCAGGTCAAGTAAGGTAAGGTCAAGTCTGGTCAAGTCAGGTCAGGTCACGTCAGGTCAGGTCACGTTAAGTCAGGACAAGTCAGGTCAAGTCAGGTCAGGTCAAGTCAGGGCAAGTCAAGTCAGGTCAAGTCAGGTCAAGTCAGGTCAGGTCACGTTAAGTCAGGTCGAGTCAGGTCAGGTCAAGTCAGGTCAAGTCAGGTCAAGTCAAGTCAAGTCAGGTCAGGTCAGGTCAGTAAGGTAAGGTCAAGTCTGGTCAAGTCAGGTCAGGTCACGTCAGGTCATGTCACGTTAAGTCAGGACAAGTCAGGTCAAGTCAGGTCAGGTCAAGTCAGGTTAAGTCAGGTCAAGTCAGGTCAGGTCAGGTCAGGTCAGTCAAGTCAGGTCAGGTCAAGTCAGGTTAAGTCAGGTCAGGTCAAGTCAGGTCAGGTCAGGTCAATTCAGGTCAAGTCAGGTCAAGTCAGGTCAGGTCAAGTCAGGTCAAGTCAGGTCAGGTCATGTCAGGTTAAGTCAGGTCAGGTCAAGTCAGGTCAGGTCAAGTCAGGTCAAGTCAAGTCAGGTTAAGTCAGGTCAAGTCAGGTCAAGTCAGGTCAGGTCAAGTCAGGTCAAGTCAGGTCAGGTCATGTCAGGTTAAGTCAGGTCAGGTCAAGTCAGGTTAGGTCAATTCAGGTCAAGTCAGGTCAAGTCAGGTCAGGTCACGTTAAGTCAGGTCGAGTCAGGTCAGGTCAAGTCAGGTCAAGTCAGGTCAGGTCACGTCAGGTCATGTCACGTTAAGTCAGGACAAGTCAGGTCAAGTCAGGTCAGGTCAAGTCAGGTTAAGTCAGGTCAAGTCAGGTCAGGTCAGGTCAGGTCAAGTCAGGTCAGGTCAAGTCAGGTTAAGTCAGGTCAGGTCAAGTCAGGTCAGGTCAGGTCAATTCAGGTCAAGTCAGGTCAAGTCAGGTCAGGTCAAGTCAGGTCAAGTCAGGTCAGGTCATGTCAGGTTAAGTCAGGTCAGGTCAAGTCAGGTCAGGTCAGGTCAATTCAGGTCAAGTCAGGTCAAGTCAGGTCAGGTCAAGTCAGGTCAAGTCAGGTCAGGTCATGTCAGGTCAAGTCAGGTCAGGTCAAGTCAGGTCAAGTCAGGTCAGGTCATGTCAGGTTAAGTCAGGTCAAGTCAGGTCAAGTCAGGTCAGGTCAAGTCAGGTCAAGTCAGGTCAGGTCATGTCAGGTTAAGTCAGGTCAGGTCAAGTCAGCTTAGGTCAATTCAGGTCAAGTCAGGTCAAG
Organism: Ganaspis brasiliensis; assembly: GCA_037103525.1. Lineage (NCBI taxonomy): Eukaryota > Metazoa > Arthropoda > Insecta > Hymenoptera > Figitidae > Ganaspis > Ganaspis brasiliensis. Next base: position 168,474 of record JAZKLR010000727.1, read on the forward strand.
TCAGGTCAGGTCACGTTAAGTCAGGTCGAGTCAGGTCAGGTCAAGTCAGGTCAAGTCAGGTCAGGTCAAGTCAGGTCAGGTCAATTCAGGTCAAGTCAGGTCAAGTCAGGGCAAGTCAAGTCAAGTCCTTTCAGGTCAGGTCAGTCAGGTCAGGTCAAGTCAGCTCAAGTCAGGTCAGGTCAAGTCAGGTTAAATCAAGTCAGGTCAAATCATATCAAATCAGGTCAGGTTAAGTCAGGTCAAGTCAGGTCAGGTCAAGTCAGGTCAAGTCAGGTAAGGTCATGTCAGGTCAAGTCAGGTCAAGTCAGGTCAGGTCAAGTCAGTTCAGGTCAAGTCAGGTTAGGTCAGGTCAGGTCAAGTCAGGTCAAGTCAGGTCAGGTCACGTCAGGTCAGGTCACGTTAAGTCAGGACAAGTCAGGTCAAGTCAGGTCAGGTCAAGTCAGGTTAAGTCAGGTCAAGTCAGGTCAGGTCAGGTCAGGTCAAGTCAGGTCAGGTCAAGTCAGGTTAAGTCAGGTCAGGTCAAGTCAGGTTAGGTCAATTCAGGTCAAGTCAGGTCAAGTCAGGTCAAATCAGGTCAGGTCAAGTCAGGTCAGGTCAGGTCAATTCAGGTCAAGTCAGGTCAAGTCAGGTCAGGTCAAGTCAGGTCAAGTCAGGTCAGGTCATGTCAGGTTAAGTCAGGTCAGGTCAAGTCAGGTTAGGTCAATTCAGGTCAAGTCAGGTCAAGTCAGGTCAGGTCACGTTAAGTCAGGTCGAGTCAGGTCAGGTCAAGTCAGGTCAAGTCAGGTCAGGTCATGTCAGGTTAAGTCAGGTCAGGTCAAGTCAGGTTAGGTCAATCAGGTCAAGTCAAGTCAGGTCAAGTCAAGTAAGGTAAGGTCAAGTCTGGTAAGGTCAGGTCAGGTGACGTCAAATCAGGTCAAGTCAGGTCAAGTCAGGTCAGGTCAAGTCAGGTCAAGTTAGATCAGGTCAAGTCAGGTCAAGTTAGGTCAGGTCAAGTCAGGTTAAGTCAGGTCAAGTCAGGTCAGGTCAGGTCAGGTCAAGTCAGGTCAGGTCAAGTCAGGTCAAGTCAGGGCAGGTCAGGTCAGGTCAAGTCAGGTCAGGTCAAGTCAGGTCAAGTCAGGGCAGGTCATGTCAGGTCAAGTCAGGTCAAATCAGGTCAGGTCAAGTCAAGTAAGGTAAGGTCAAGTCTGGTTAAGTCAGGTCAGGTTACGTCAAATCAGGTCAAGTCAGGTCAGGTCAGGTCACGTTAAGTCAGGTCAAGTAAGGTAAGGTCAAGTCTGGTCAAGTCAGGTCACGTTAAGTCAGGTCAAGTCAGGTCAAGTCAGGTCAGGTCAAGTCAGGTCAAGTCAAGTCAGGTCAAGTCAAGTCAGGTCAAATCAGATCAGGTCAAGTCAGGTTAAGTCAGGTCAAGTAAGGTAAGGTCAAGTCTGGTTAAGTCAGGTCAGGTTACGTCAAATCAGGTCAAGTCAGGTCAGGTCAGGTCACGTTAAGTCAGGTCAAGTAAGGTAAGGTCAAGTCTGGTCAAGTCAGGTCACGTTAAGTCAGGTCAAGTCAGGTCAAGTCAGGTCAGGTCAAGTCAGGTAAGGTCAAGTCAGGTCAAGTCAAGTCAGGTCAAGTCAGATCAGGTCAAGTCAGGTTAAGTAAGGTCAAGTCAGGTAAGGTCAAGTCAGGTCAAGTTAGGTCAGGTCAAGTCAGGTTAAGTCAGGTCAAGTCAGGTCAGGTCAGGTCAGGTCCGGTCAAGTCAGGTCAGGTCAAGTCAGGTCAAGTCAAGTCAGGTCAGGTCAAGTCAGGTTAGGTCAAGTCAGGTCAAGTCAAGTCAGATCAAGTCAAGTAAGGTAAGGTCAAGTCTGGTCAAGTCAGGTCAGGTCACGTCAAATCAGGTCAAGTCAGGTCAAGTCAGGTCAGGTCAAGTCAGGTTAAGTTAGGTCAGGTCAAGTCAGGTTAAGTCAGGTCAAGTCAGGTCAAGTTAGGTCAGGTCAAGTCAGGTCAGGTCAAGTCAGGTCAAGTCAGGGCAGGTCAGGTCAGGTCAAGTCAGGTCAGGTCAAGTCAGGTCAAGTCAGGGCAGGTCATGTCAGGTCACGTCAGGTCAAATCAGGTCAGGTCAAGTCAAGTAAGGTAAGGTCAAGTCTGGTTAAGTCAGGTCAGGTTACGTCAAATCAGGTCAAGTCAGGTCAGGTCAGGTCACGTTAAGTCAGGTCAAGTAAGGTAAGGTCAAGTCTGGTCAAGTCAGGTCAGGTCACGTCAGGTAAGGTTACGTTAAGTCAAGACAAGTCAGGTCAAGTCAGGTCAGGTCAAGTCAGGTCAAGTCAAGTCAGGTCAAGTCAAGTCATGTCAAGTCAGGTTAAGTCAGGTCAAGTCAGGTAAGGTCAAGTCAGGTCAAGTTAGGTCAGGTCAAGTCAGGTTAAGTCAGGTCAAGGCAGGTCAGGTCAGGTCAGGTCAAGTCAGGTCAGGTCAAGTCAGGTTAAGTCAGGTCAGGTCAAGTCAGGTTAAGTCAAGTCAGGTCAGGTCAAGTCAGGTTAGGTCAAGTCAGGTCAAGTCAGGTCAGGTCAAGTCAGGTCAAGTCAGGGCAGGTCAGGTCAGGTCAAGTCAGGTCAGGTCAAGTCAGGTCAAGTCAGGGCAGGTCATGTCAGGTCAAGTCAGGTCAAATCAGGTCAGGTCAATTCAAGTAAGGTAAGGTCAAGTCTGGTTAAGTCAGGTCAGGTTACGTCAAATCAGGTCAAGTCAGGTCAGGTCAGGTCACGTTAAGTCAGGTCAAGTAAGGTAAGGTCAAGTCTGGTCAAGTCAGGCCACGTTAAGTCAGGTCAAGTCAGGTCATGTCAGGTTAGGTCAAGTCAGGTCAAGTCAAGTCAGGTCAAGTCAGATCAGGTCAAGTCAGGTTAAGTCAGGTCAAGTAAGGTAAGGTCAAGTCTGGTTAAGTCAGATCAGGTTACGTCAAATCAGGTCAAGTCAGGTCAGGTCAGGTCACGTTAAGTCAGGTTAAGTAAGGTAAGGTCAATTCTGGTCAAGTCAGGTCACGTTAAGTCAGGTCAAGTCAGGTCAAGTCAGGTCAGGTCAAGTCAGGTGAAGTCAAGCCTGTCAAGTCAAGTCAGGTCAAGTCAGATCAGGTCAAGTCAGGTTAAGTAAGGTCAAGTCAGGTAAGGTCAAGTCAGGTCAAGTTAGGTCAGGTCAAGTCAGGTCAGGTCAGGTCAGGTCAGGTCAAGTCAGGTCAGGTCAAGTCAGGTCAAGTCAAGTCAAGTCAGGTCAAGTCAGGTTAGGTCAAGTCAGGTTAAGTCAAGTCAGGTCAGGTCAACTCAGGTCAAGTTAGGTCAGGTCAAGTCAGGTTAAGTCAGGTCAAGTCAGGTCAGGTCAGGTCAGGTCAGGTCAAGTCAGGTCAGGTCAAGTCAGGTCAAGTCAAGTCAAGTCAGGTCAAGTCAGGTTAGGTCAAGTCAGGTCAAGTCAAGTCAGATCAAGTCAAGTAAGGTAAGGTCAAGTCTGGTCAAGTCAGGTCAGGTCACGTAAAATCAGGTCAAGTCAGGTCAAGTCAGGTCAGGTCAAGTCAGGTCAAGTTAGGTCAGGTCAAGTCAGGTTAAGTCAGGTCAAGTCAGGTCAAGTTAGGTCAGGTCAAGTCAGGTCAGGTCAAGTCAGGTCAAGTCAGGGCAGGTCAGGTCAGGTCAAGTCAGGTCAGGTCAAGTCAGGTCAAGTCAGGGCAGGTCATGTCAGGTCAAGTCAGGTCAAATCAGGTCAGGTCAAGTCAAGTAAGGTAACGTCAAGTCTGGTTAAGTCAGGTCAGGTTACGTCAAATCAGGTCAAGTCAGGTCAGGTCAGGTCACGTTAAGTCAGGTCAAGTAAGGTAAGGTCAAGTCTGGTCAAGTCAGGTCAGGTCACGTCAGGTCAGGTCACGTTAAGTCAGGACAAGTCAGGTCAAGTCAGGTCAGGTCAAGTCAGGGCAAGTCAAGTCAGGTCAAGTCAAGTCAGGTCAAGTCAGGTTAAGTCAGGTCAAGTCAGGTAAGGTCAAGTCAGGTCAAGTTAGGTCAGGTCATGTCAGGTTAAGTCAGGTCAAGTCAGGTCAGGTCAGGTCAGGTCAAGTCAGGTCAGGTCAAGTCAGGTTAAGTCAGATCAGGTCAAGTCAGGTTAGGTCAATTCAGGTCAAGTCAGGTCAAGTCAGGTCAAATCAGGTCAGGTCAAGTCAGGTCAGGTCAGGTCAATTCAGGTCAAGTCAGGTCAAGTCAGGTCAGGTCAAGTCAGGTCAAGTCAGGTCAGGTCATGTCAGGTTAAGTCAGGTCAGGTCAAGTCAGGTTAGGTCAATTCAGGTCAAGTCAGGTCAAGTCAGGTCAAGTCAGGTCAGGTCAAGTCAGGTCAGGTCAATTCAGGTCAAGTCAGGTCAAGTCAGGGCAAGTCAAGTCAAGTCATTTCAGGTCAGGTCAGTCAGGTCAAGTCAAGTCAGCTCAAGTCAGGTCAGGTCAAGTCAGGTTAAATCAAGTCAGGTCAAATCATATCAAATCAGGTCAGGTTAAGTCAGGTCAAGTCAGGTCAGGTCAAGTCAGGTCAAGTCAGGTAAGGTCATGTCAGGTCAAGTCAGGTCAAGTCAGGTCAGGTCAAGTCAGTTCAGGTCAAGTCAGGTTAGGTCAGGTCAGGTCAAGTCAGGTCAGGTCAAGTCAGGTCAAGTCAGGTCAGGTCAAGTCAGGTCAAGTCAGGTCAGGTCAGGTCAAGTCAGGTCAAATCAGGTCAGGTCAAGTCAGGTCAGGTCACGTTAAGTCAGGTCAAGTCAGGTCAGGTCAGGTCAAGTCAGGTCAGGTCAAGTCAGGTCAAGTCAGGTCAGGTCAAGTCAGGTCAGGTCAATTCAGGTCAAGTCAGGTCAAGTCAGGTCAGGTCACGTTAAGTCAGGTCGAGTCAGGTCAGGTCAAGTCAGGTCAAGTCAGGTCAAGTCAAGTCAAGTCAGGTCAGGTCAGGTCAGTAAGGTAAGGTCAAGTCTGGTCAAGTCAGGTCAGGTCACGTCAGGTCATGTCACGTTAAGTCAGGACAAGTCAGGTCAAGTCAGGTCAGGTCAAGTCAGGTTAAGTCAGGTCAAGTCAGGTCAGGTCAGGTCAGGTCAAGTCAGGTCAGGTCAAGTCAGGTTAAGTCAGGTCAGGTCAAGTCAGGTTAGGTCAATTCAGGTCAAGTCAGGTCAAGTCAGGTCAAATCAGGTCAGGTCAAGTCAGGTCAGGTCAGGTCAATTCAGGTCAAGTCAGGTCAAGTCAGGTCAGGTCAAGTCAGGTCAAGTCAGGTCAGGTCATGTCAGGTTAAGTCAGGTCAGGTCAAGTCAGGTTAGGTCAATTCAGGTCAAGTCAGGTCAAGTCAGGTCAGGTCACGTTAAGTCAGGTCGAGTCAGGTCAGGTCAAGTCAGGTCAAGTCAGGTCAGGTCATGTCAGGTTAAGTCAGGTCAGGTCAAGTCAGGTTAGGTCAATCAGGTCAAGTCAAGTCAGGTCAAGTCAAGTAAGGTAAGGTCAAGTCTGGTTAAGTCAGGTCAGGTGACGTCAAATCAGGTCAAGTCAGGTCAAGTCAGGTCAGGTCAAGTCAGGTCAAGTTAGATCAGGTCAAGTCAGATCAGGTCAAGTCAGGTTAAGTCAGGTCAAGTCAGGTAAGGTCAAGTCAGGTCAAGTTAGGTCAGGTCAAGTCAGGTTAAGTCAGGTCAAGTCAGGTCAGGTCAGGTCAGGTCAAGTCAGGTCAGGTCAAGTCAGGTCAAGTCAGGGCAGGTCAGGTCAGGTCAAGTCAGGTCAGGTCAAGTCAGGTCAAGTCAGGGCAGGTCATGTCAGGTCAAGTCAGGTCAAATCAGGTCAGGTCAAGTCAAGTAAGGTAAGGTCAAGTCTGGTTAAGTCAGGTCAGGTTACGTCAAATCAGGTCAAGTCAGGTCAGGTCAGGTCACGTTAAGTCAGGTCAAGTAAGGTAAGGTCAAGTCTGGTCAAGTCAAGTCACGTTAAGTCAGGTCAAGTCAGGTCAAGTCAGGTCAGGTCAAGTCAGGTCAAGTCAAGTCAGGTCAAGTCAAGTCAGGTCAAATCAGATCAGGTCAAGTCAGGTTAAGTCAGGTCAAGTAAGGTAAGGTCAAGTCTGGTTAAGTCAGGTCAGGTTACGTCAAATCAGGTCAAGTCAGGTCAGATCAGGTCACGTTAAGTCAGGTCAAGTAAGGTAAGGTCAAGTCTGGTCAAGTCAGGTCACGTTAAGTCAGGTCAAGTCAGGTCAAGTCAGGTCAGGTCAAGTCAGGTAAGGTCAAGTCAGGTCAAGTCAAGTCAGGTCAAGTCAGATCAGGTCAAGTCAGGTTAAGTAAGGTCAAGTCAGGTAAGGTCAAGTCAGGTCAAGTTAGGTCAGGTCAAGTCAGGTTAAGTCAGGTCAAGTCAGGTCAGGTCAGGTCAGGTCCGGTCAAGTCAGGTCAGGTCAAGTCAGGTCAAGTCAAGTCAGGTCAGGTCAAGTCAGGTTAGGTCAAGTCAGGTCAAGTGAAGTCAGATCAAGTCAAGTAAGGTAAGGTCAAGTCTGGTCAAGTCAGGTCAGGTCACGTCAAATCAGGTCAAGTCAGGTCAAGTCAGGTCAGGTCAAGTCAGGTTAAGTTAGGTCAGGTCAAGTCAGGTTAAGTCAGGTCAAGTCAGGTCAAGTTAGGTCAGGTCAAGTCAGGTCAGGTCAAGTCAGTTCAAGTCAGGGCAGGTCAGGTCAGGTCAAGTCAGGTCAGGTCAAGTCAGGTCAAGTCAGGGCAGGTCATGTCAGGTCACGTCAGGTCAAATCAGGTCAGGTCAAGTCAAGTAAGGTAAGGTCAAGTCTGGTTAAGTCAGGTCAGGTTACGTCAAATCAGGTCAAGTCAGGTCAGGTCAGGTCACGTTAAGTCAGGTCAAGTAAGGTAAGGTCAAGTCTGGTCAAGTCAGGTCAGGTCACGTCAGGTAAGGTTACGTTAAGTCAAGACAAGTCAGGTCAAGTCAGGTCAGGTCAAGTCAGGTCAAGTCAAGACAGGTCAAGTCAAGTCATGTCAAGTCAGGTTAAGTCAGGTCAAGTCAGGTAAGGTCAAGTCAGGTCAAGTTAGGTCAGGTCAAGTCAGGTTAAGTCAGGTCAAGGCAGGTCAGGTCAGGTCAGGTCAAGTCAGGTCAGGTCAAGTCAGGTTAAGTCAGGTCAGGTCAAGTCAGGTCAAGTCAGGGCAGGTCAGGTCAGGTCAAGTCAGGTCAGGTCAAGTCAGGTCAAGTCAGGGCAGGTCATGTCAGGTCAAGTCAGGTCAAATCAGGTCAGGTCAAGTCAAGTAAGGTAAGGTCAAGTCTGGTTAAGTCAGGTCAGGTTACGTCAAATCAGGTCAAGTCAGGTCAGGTCAGGTCACGTTAAGTCAGGTCAAGTAAGGTAAGGTCAAGTCTGGTCAAGTCAGGTCAGGTCACGTCAGGTCAGGTCACGTTAAGTCAGGACAAGTCAGGTCAAGTCAGGTCAGGTCAAGTCAGGGCAAGTCAAGTCAGGTCAAGTCAAGTCAGGTCAAGTCAGGTTAAGTCAGGTCAAGTCAGGTAAGGTCAAGTCAGGTCAAGTTAGGTCAGGTCAAGTCAGGTTAAGTCAGGTCAAGTCAGGTCAGGTCAGGTCAGGTCTAGTCAGGTCAGGTCAAGTCAGGTTAAGTCAGATCAGGTCAAGTCAGGTTAGGTCAATTCAGGTCAAGTCAGGTCAAGTCAGGTCAAATCAGGTCAGGTCAAGTCAGGTCAGGTCAGGTCAATTCAGGTCAAGTCAGGTCAAGTCAGGTCAGGTCAAGTCAGGTCAAGTCAGGTCAGGTCATGTCAGGTTAAGTCAGGTCAGGTCAAGTCAGGTTAGGTCAATTCAGGTCAAGTCAGGTCAAGTCAGGTCAGGTCACGTTAAGTCAGGTCGAGTCAGGTCAGGTCAAGTCAGGTCAAGTCAGGTCAGGTCAAGTCAGGTCAGGTCAATTCAGGTCAAGTCAGGTCAAGTCAGGGCAAGTCAAGTCAAGTCCTTTCAGGTCAGGTCAGTCAGGTCAGGTCAAGTCAGCTCAAGTCAGGTCAGGTCAAGTCAGGTTAAATCAAGTCAGGTCAAATCATATCAAATCAGGTCAGGTTAAGTCAGGTCAAGTCAGGTCAGGTCAAGTCAGGTCAAGTCAGGTAAGGTCATGTCAGGTCAAGTCAGGTCAAGTCAGGTCAGGTCAAGTCAGTTCAGGTCAAGTCAGGTTAGGTCAGGTCAGGTCAAGTCAGGTCAAGTCAGGTCAGGTCACGTCAGGTCAGGTCACGTTAAGTCAGGACAAGTCAGGTCAAGTCAGGTCAGGTCAAGTCAGGTTAAGTCAGGTCAAGTCAGGTCAGGTCAGGTCAGGTCAAGTCAGGTCAGGTCAAGTCAGGTTAAGTCAGGTCAGGTCAAGTCAGGTTAGGTCAATTCAGGTCAAGTCAGGTCAAGTCAGGTCAAATCAGGTCAGGTCAAGTCAGGTCAGGTCAGGTCAATTCAGGTCAAGTCAGGTCAAGTCAGGTCAGGTCAAGTCAGGTCAAGTCAGGTCAGGTCATGTCAGGTTAAGTCAGGTCAGGTCAAGTCAGGTTAGGTCAATTCAGGTCAAGTCAGGTCAAGTCAGGTCAGGTCACGTTAAGTCAGGTCGAGTCAGGTCAGGTCAAGTCAGGTCAAGTCAGGTCAGGTCATGTCAGGTTAAGTCAGGTCAGGTCAAGTCAGGTTAGGTCAATCAGGTCAAGTCAAGTCAGGTCAAGTCAAGTAAGGTAAGGTCAAGTCTGGTAAGGTCAGGTCAGGTGACGTCAAATCAGGTCAAGTCAGGTCAAGTCAGGTCAGGTCAAGTCAGGTCAAGTTAGATCAGGTCAAGTCAGATCAGGTCAAGTCAGGTTAAGTCAGGTCAAGTCAGGTAAGGTCAAGTCAGGTCAAGTTAGGTCAGGTCAAGTCAGGTTAAGTCAGGTCAAGTCAGGTCAGGTCAGGTCAGGTCAAGTCAGGTCAGGTCAAGTCAGGTCAAGTCAGGGCAGGTCAGGTCAGGTCAAGTCAGGTCAGGTCAAGTCAGGTCAAGTCAGGGCAGGTCATGTCAGGTCAAGTCAGGTCAAATCAGGTCAGGTCAAGTCAAGTAAGGTAAGGTCAAGTCTGGTTAAGTCAGGTCAGGTTACGTCAAATCAGGTCAAGTCAGGTCAGGTCAGGTCACGTTAAGTCAGGTCAAGTAAGGTAAGGTCAAGTCTGGTCAAGTCAGGTCAGGTCACGTCAGGTCAGGTCACGTTAAGTCAGGACAAGTCAGGTCAAGTCAGGTCAGGTCAAGTCAGGGCAAGTCAAGTCAGGTCAAGTCAAGTCAGGTCAAGTCAGGTTAAGTCAGGTCAAGTCAGGTAAGGTCAAGTCAGGTCAAGTTAGGTCAGGTCAAGTCAGGTTAAGTCAGGTCAAGTCAGGTCAGGTCAGGTCAGGTCTAGTCAGGTCAGGTCAAGTCAGGTTAAGTCAGATCAGGTCAAGTCAGGTTAGGTCAATTCAGGTCAAGTCAGGTCAAGTCAGGTCAAATCAGGTCAGGTCAAGTCAGGTCAGGTCAGGTCAATTCAGGTCAAGTCAGGTCAAGTCAGGTCAGGTCAAGTCAGGTCAAGTCAGGTCAGGTCATGTCAGGTTAAGTCAGGTCAGGTCAAGTCAGGTTAGGTCAATTCAGGTCAAGTCAGGTCAAGTCAGGTCAGGTCACGTTAAGTCAGGTCGAGTCAGGTCAGGTCAAGTCAGGTCAAGTCAGGTCAGGTCAAGTCAGGTCAGGTCAATTCAGGTCAAGTCAGGTCAAGTCAGGGCAAGTCAAGTCAAGTCCTTTCAGGTCAGGTCAGTCAGGTCAGGTCAAGTCAGCTCAAGTCAGGTCAGGTCAAGTCAGGTTAAATCAAGTCAGGTCAAATCATATCAAATCAGGTCAGGTTAAGTCAGGTCAAGTCAGGTCAGGTCAAGTCAGGTCAAGTCAGGTAAGGTCATGTCAGGTCAAGTCAGGTCAAGTCAGGTCAGGTCAAGTCAGTTCAGGTCAAGTCAGGTTAGGTCAGGTCAGGTCAAGTCAGGTCAAGTCAGGTCAGGTCACGTCAGGTCAGGTCACGTTAAGTCAGGACAAGTCAGGTCAAGTCAGGTCAGGTCAAGTCAGGTTAAGTCAGGTCAAGTCAGGTCAGGTCAGGTCAGGTCAAGTCAGGTCAGGTCAAGTCAGGTTAAGTCAGGTCAGGTCAAGTCAGGTTAGGTCAATTCAGGTCAAGTCAGGTCAAGTCAGGTCAAATCAGGTCAGGTCAAGTCAGGTCAGGTCAGGTCAATTCAGGTCAAGTCAGGTCAAGTCAGGTCAGGTCAAGTCAGGTCAAGTCAGGTCAGGTCATGTCAGGTTAAGTCAGGTCAGGTCAAGTCAGGTTAGGTCAATTCAGGTCAAGTCAGGTCAAGTCAGGTCAGGTCACGTTAAGTCAGGTCGAGTCAGGTCAGGTCAAGTCAGGTCAAGTCAGGTCAGGTCATGTCAGGTTAAGTCAGGTCAGGTCAAGTCAGGTTAGGTCAATCAGGTCAAGTCAAGTCAGGTCAAGTCAAGTAAGGTAAGGTCAAGTCTGGTAAGGTCAGGTCAGGTGACGTCAAATCAGGTCAAGTCAGGTCAAGTCAGGTCAGGTCAAGTCAGGTCAAGTTAGATCAGGTCAAGTCAGATCAGGTCAAGTCAGGTTAAGTCAGGTCAAGTCAGGTAAGGTCAAGTCAGGTCAAGTTAGGTCAGGTCAAGTCAGGTTAAGTCAGGTCAAGTCAGGTCAGGTCAGGTCAGGTCAAGTCAGGTCAGGTCAAGTCAGGTCAAGTCAGGGCAGGTCAGGTCAGGTCAAGTCAGGTCAGGTCAAGTCAGGTCAAGTCAGGGCAGGTCATGTCAGGTCAAGTCAGGTCAAATCAGGTCAGGTCAAGTCAAGTAAGGTAAGGTCAAGTCTGGTTAAGTCAGGTCAGGTTACGTCAAATCAGGTCAAGTCAGGTCAGGTCAGGTCACGTTAAGTCAGGTCAAGTAAGGTAAGGTCAAGTCTGGTCAAGTCAGGTCACGTTAAGTCAGGTCAAGTCAGGTCAAGTCAGGTCAGGTCAAGTCAGGTCAAGTCAAGTCAGGTCAAGTCAAGTCAGGTCAAATCAGATCAGGTCAAGTCAGGTTAAGTCAGGTCAAGTAAGGTAAGGTCAAGTCTGGTTAAGTCAGGTCAGGTTACGTCAAATCAGGTCAAGTCAGGTCAGGTCAGGTCACGTTAAGTCAGGTCAAGTAAGGTAAGGTCAAGTCTGGTCAAGTCAGGTCACGTTAAGTCAGGTCAAGTCAGGTCAAGTCAGGTCAGGTCAAGTCAGGTAAGGTCAAGTCAGGTCAAGTCAAGTCAGGTCAAGTCAGATCAGGTCAAGTCAGGTTAAGTAAGGTCAAGTCAGGTAAGGTCAAGTCAGGTCAAGTTAGGTCAGGTCAAGTCAGGTTAAGTCAGGTCAAGTCAGGTCAGGTCAGGTCAGGTCCGGTCAAGTCAGGTCAGGTCAAGTCAGGTCAAGTCAAGTCAGGTCAGGTCAAGTCAGGTTAGGTCAAGTCAGGTCAAGTCAAGTCAGATCAAGTCAAGTAAGGTAAGGTCAAGTCTGGTCAAGTCAGGTCAGGTCACGTCAAATCAGGTCAAGTCAGGTCAAGTCAGGTCAGGTCAAGTCAGGTTAAGTTAGGTCAGGTCAAGTCAGGTTAAGTCAGGTCAAGTCAGGTCAAGTTAGGTCAGGTCAAGTCAGGTCAGGTCAAGTCAGGTCAAGTCAGGGCAGGTCAGGTCAGGTCAAGTCAGGTCAGGTCAAGTCAGGTCAAGTCAGGGCAGGTCATGTCAGGTCACGTCAGGTCAAATCAGGTCAGGTCAAGTCAAGTAAGGTAAGGTCAAGTCTGGTTAAGTCAGGTCAGGTTACGTCAAATCAGGTCAAGTCAGGTCAGGTCAGGTCACGTTAAGTCAGGTCAAGTAAGGTAAGGTCAAGTCTGGTCAAGTCAGGTCAGGTCACGTCAGGTAAGGTTACGTTAAGTCAAGACAAGTCAGGTCAAGTCAGGTCAGGTCAAGTCAGGTCAAGTCAAGTCAGGTCAAGTCAAGTCATGTCAAGTCAGGTTAAGTCAGGTCAAGTCAGGTAAGGTCAAGTCAGGTCAAGTTAGGTCAGGTCAAGTCAGGTTAAGTCAGGTCAAGGCAGGTCAGGTCAGGTCAGGTCAAGTCAGGTCAGGTCAAGTCAGGTTAAGTCAGGTCAGGTCAAGTCAGGTTAGGTCAATTCAGGTCAAGTCAGGTCAAGTCAGGTCAAATCAGGTCAGCTCAAGTCAGGTCAGGTCAGGTCAATTCAGGTCAAGTCAGGTCAAGTCAGGTCAGGTCAAGTCAGGTCAAGTCAGGTCAGGTCATGTCAGGTTAAGTCAGGTCAGGTCAAATCAGGTTAGGTCAATTCAGGTCAAGTCAGGTCAAGTCAGGTCAGGTCAAGTCAGGTCAAGTCAAGTCAGGTCAGGTCAAGTCAGGTCAAGTCAGGTTAAGTCAGGTCAAGTCAGGTTAAGTCAGGTCAGGTCAGGTCAAGTGAAGTCAGATCAGGTCAAGTCAGGTCAGGTCAAGTCAGCTCAAGTCAGGTCAGGTCAAGTCAGGTTAAATCAAGTCAGGTCAAATCATATCAAATCAGGTCAGGTCAAGTCAGGTTAAGTCAGGTCAAGTCAGGTCAGGTCAAGTCAGGTCATGTCAGGTAAGGTCATGTCAGGTCAAGTCAGGTCAAATCAGGTCAGGTCAAGTCAGGTCAGGTCAAGTCAGGTTAGGTCAATCAGGTCAAGTCAAGTCAGGTCAAGTCAAGTAAGGTAAGGTCAAGTCTGGTCAAGTCAGGTCATGTCACGTCAAATCAGGTCAAGTCAGGTCAAGTCAGGTCAGGTCAAGTCAGGTCAAGTCAGGTCAAGTCAGGGCAGGTCAGGTCAGGTCAAGTCAGGTCAGGTCAAGTCAGGTCAAGTCAGGGCAGGTCATGTCAGGTCAAGTCAGGTCAAATCAGGTCAGGTCAAGTCAGGTCAAGTTACGTCAGGTCAAGTCAGGTTAAGTCAGGTCAAGTCAGGTCAGGTCAAGTCAGGTCAAGTCAGGGCAGGTCAGGTCAGGTCAAGTTAGAGAAGGTCATGTCAGGTCAAGTCAGGTCAAATCAGGTCAGGTCAAGTCAGGTCAGGTCACGTTAAGTAAGGTCAAGTCAGGTCAGGTCAAGTCAGTTCAGGTCAAGTCAGGTTAGGTCAGGTCAGGTCAAGTCAGGTCAGGTCAAGTCAGGTCAAGTCAGGTCAGGTCAAGTCAGGTCAAGTCAGGTCAGGTCAAGTCAGGTCACGTCAATTCAGGTCAAGTCAGGTAAGGTCATGTCAGGTCAAATTAGGTCAAATCAGGTCAGGTCAAGTCAGGTCAGGTCACGTTAAGTCAGGTCAAGTCAGGTCAGGTCAGGTCAAGTCAGGTCAGGTCAAGTCAGGTCAAGTCAGGTCAGATCAAGTCAGGTCAGGTCAATTGAGGTCAAGTCAGGTAAAGTCAGGTCAGGTCACGTTAAGTCAGGTCGAGTCAGGTCAGGTCAAGTCAGGTCAAGTCAGGTCAAGTCAAGTCAAGTCAGGTCAGGTCAGGTCAGTCAGGTCAGGTCAAGTCAGCTCAAGTCAGGTCAGGTCAAGTCAGGTTAAATCAAGTCAGGTCAAATCATATCAAATCAGGTCAGGTCAAGTCAAGTTAAGTCAGGTCAAGTCAGGTCAGGTCAAGTCAGGTCAAGTCAGGTAAGGTCATGTCAGGTCAAGTCAGGTCAGGTTACGTCAAGTCAGGTCAAGTCAGATCAGGTCAAGTCAGGTTAAGTCAGGTCAAGTCAGGTAAGGTCAAGTCAGGTCAAGTCAGGGCAGGTCAGGTCAGGTCAAGTCAGGTCAGGTCAAGTCAGGTCAAGTCAGGGCAGGTCAGGTCAGGTCAAGTCAGGTCAGGTCAAGTCAGGTTAAGTCAAGTCAGGTCAGGTCAAGTCAGGTTAGGTCAAGTCAGGTCAAGTCAAGTCAGATCAAGTCAATTAATGTCAAGTCAAGTCAGATCAAGTCAAGTAAGGTAAGGTCAAGTCTGGTCAAGTCAGGTCAGGTCACGTCAAATCAGGTCAAGTCAGGTCAGGTCAAGTCAGGTCAAGTTAGGTCAGGTCAAGTCAGGTTAAGTCAGGTCAAGTCAGGTCAGGTCAGGTCAGGTCAAGTCAGGTTAAGTCAGGTCAAGTCAGGTCAGGTCAAGTCAGGTCAAGTCAGGTCAGGTCAAGTCAGGTCAAGTCAGGTTAAGTCAGGTCAAGTCAGGTCAAGTCAGGGCAGGTCAGGTCATGTAAAGTCAGGTCAGGTCAAGTCAGGTTAAGTCAGGTCAAGTCAGGTCAGGTCAGGTCAGGTCAAGTCAGGTTAAGTCAGGTCAAGTCAGGTCAGGTCAAGTCAGGTCAAGTCAGGTCAGGTCAAGTCAGGTCAAGTCAGGTCAAATCATATCAAATCAGGTCAGGTCAAGTCAGGTTAAGTCAGGTCAAGTTAGGTCAGGTCAAGTCAGGTCAAGTCAGGTAAGGTCATGTCAGGTCAAGTCAGGTCAAATCAGGTCAGGTCAAGTCAGGTCAGGTCACGTTAAGTAAGGTCAAGTCAGGTCAAGTCAGGTCAAGTCAAGTCAAGTCAGGTCAGGTCAGGTCAGTCAGGTCAGGTCAAGTCAGCTCAAGTCAGGTCAGGTCAAGTCAGGTTAAATCAAGTCAGGTCAAATCATATCAAATCAGGTCAGGTCAAGTCAGGTTAAGTCAGGTCAAGTCAGGTCAGGTCAAGTCAGGTCAAGTCAGGTAAGGTCATGTCAGGTCAAGTCAGGTCAAATCAGGTCAGGTCAAGTCAGGTCAGGTCACGTTAAGTAAGGTCAAGTCAGGTCAGGTCAAGTCAGTTCAGGTCAAGTCAGGTTAGGTCAGGTCAGGTCAAGTCAGGTCAAGTTAGGTCAAGTCAGGGCAGGTCAGGTCAGGTCAAGTCAGGTCAGGTCAAGTCAGGTCAAGTCAGGGCAGGTCATGTCAGGTCAAGTCAGGTCAAATCAGGTCAGGTCAAGTCAGGTCAAGTTATGTCAGGTCAAGTCAGGTTAAGTCAGGTCAAGTCAGGTCAGGTCAAGTCAGGTCAAGTCAGGTCAGGTCAAGTCAGGTCAAGTCAGGGCAGGACAGGTCAGGTCAAGTTAGAGAAGGTCATGTCAGGTCAAGTCAGGTCAAATCAGGTCAGGTCAAGTCAGGTTAGGTCACGTTAAGTCAGGTCAAGTCAGGTCAGGTCAAGTCAGGTCAAGTCAGGTAAGGTCATGTCAGGTCAAGTCAGGTCAAATCAGGTCAGGTCAGGTCAGGTCAGGTCACGTTAAGTAAGGTCAAGTCAGGTCAGGTCAAGTCAGTTCAGGTCAAGTCAGGTTAGGTCAGGTCAGGTCAAGTCAGGTCAGGTCAAGTCAGGTTAGGTCAGGTCAGGTCAAGTCAGGTCAGGTCAAGTCAGGTCAAGTCAGGTCAGGTCAAGCCAGGTCAAGTCAGGTCAGGTCAAGTCAGGACAGGTCAATTCAGGTCAAGTCAGGTAAGGTCGTGTCAGGTCAAGTTAGGTCAAATCAGGTCAGGTCAAGTCAGGTCAGGTCACGTTCAGTCAGGTCAAGACAGGTCAGGTCAGGTCAAGTCAGGTCAGGTCAAGTCAGGTCAAGTCAGGTCAGGTCAAGTCAGGTCAGGTCACGTTAAGTCAGGTCGAGTCATGTCAGGTCAAGTCAGGTCAAGTCAGGTCAAGTCAAGTCAAGTCAGGTCAGGTCAGGTCAGTCAGGTCAGGTCAAGTCAGCTCAAGTCAGGTCAGTCAGGTCAGGTCAAGTCAGCTCAAGTCAGGTCAGGTCAAGTCAGGTTAAATCAAGTCAGGTCAAATCATATCAAATCAGGTCAGGTCAAGTCAGGTTAAGTCAGGTCAAGTCAGGTCAGGTCAAGTCAGGTCAAGTCAGGTAAGGTCATGTCAGGTCAAGTCAGGTCAAATCAGGTCAGGTCAAGTCAGGTCAGGTCACGTTAAGTCAGGTCAAGTCAGGTCAGGTCAGGTCAAGTCAGGTCAGGTCAAGTCAGGTCAAGTCAGGTCAGGTCAAGTCAGGTCAGGTCAATTCAGGTCAAGTCAGGTCAAGTCAGGTCAGGTCACGTTAAGTCAGGTCGACTCAGGTCAGGTCAAGTCAGGTCAGGTCATGTCAGCTTAAGTCAGGTCAGGTCAAGTCAGGTTAGGTCAATCAGGTCAAGTCAGGTTAAGTCAGTTCAAGTCAGGTAAGGTCAAGTCAGGTCAAGTCAGGGCAGGTCAGGTCAGGTCAAGTCAGGTCAGGTCAAGTCAGGTCAAGTCAGGGCAGGTCAGGTCAGGTCAAGTAGGTCAGGTCAAGTCAGGTTAAGTCAAGTCAGGTCAGGTCAAGTCAGGTTAGGTCAAGTCAGGTCAAGTCAAGTCAGATCAAGTCAAGTAAGGTCAAGTCAAGTCAGATCAAGTTAGGTCAGGTCAAGTCAGGTTAAGTCAGGTCAAGTCAGGTCAGGTCAGGTCAGGTCAAGTCAGGTTAAGTCAGGTCAAGTCAGGTCAGGTCAAGTCAGGTCAGGTCAAGTCAGGTCAAGTCAGGTTAAGTCAGGTCAAGTCAGGTTAAGTCAGGTCAGGTCAGGTCAAGTGAAGTCAGATCAGGTCAAGTCAGGTCAGGTCAAGTCAGCTCAAGTCAGGTCAGGTCAAGTCAGGTTAAATCAAGTCAGGTCAAATCATATCAAATCAGGTCAGGTCAAGTCAGGTTAAGTCAGGTCAAGTCAGGTCAGGTCAATACAGGTCAAGTCAGGTAAGGTCATGTCAGGTCAAGTCAGGTCAAATCAGGTCAGGTCAAGTCAGGTCAGGTCACGTTAAGTCAGGTCAAGTCAGGTCAGGTCAGGTCAAGTCAGGTCAGGTCAAGTCAGGTCAAGTCAGGTCAGGTCAAGTCAGGTCAGGTCAATTCAGGTCAAGTCAGGTCAAGTCAGGTCAGGTCACGTTAAGTCAGGTCGAGTCAGGTCAGGTCAAGTCAGGTCAAGTCAGGTCAAGTCAAGTCAAGTCAAGTCAGGTCAGGTCAGGTCAGTAAGGTCAGGTCAAGTAAGCTCAAGTCAGGTCAGGTCAAGTCAGGTTAAATCAAGTCAGGTCAAATCATATCAAATCAGGTCAGGTCAAGTCAGGTTAAGTCAGGTCAAGTCAGGTCAGGTCAAGTCAGGTCAAGTCAGGTAAGGTCATGTCAGGTCAAGTCAGGTCAAATCAGGTCAGGTCAAGTCAGGTCAGCTCAAGTCAGGTTAGGTCAAGTCAGTTCAAGTTAAGTCAGATCAAGTCAAGTAAGGTAAGGTCAAGTCTGGTCAAGCCAGGTCAGGTCACGTCAAATCAGGTCAAGTCAGGTCAAGTCAGGTCAGGTCAAGTCAGATCAAGTTAGGTCAGGTCAAGTCTGGTCAAGTCAGGTCAGGTCAAGTCAGGTTAAGTCAAGTCAGGTCAGGTCAAGTCAGGTTAGGTCAAGTCAGGTCAAGTCAAGTCAGATCAAGTCAGCTCAAGTCAGGTTAAATCAAGTCAGGTCAAATCATATCAAATCAGGTCAGGTCAAGTCAGGTAAGGTCAGGTCAAGTCAGGTCAGGTCAAGTCAAGTCATTTTAAATCAGGTCAAGTCAGGTCAGGTCATGTCAGTTTAAGTCAGATCAGGTAAGGTCAAGTCAGGTCAAGTCAGGTCAAGTCAGGTCAGGTCAAGTCAGCTCAAGTCAGGTTAAATCAAGTCAGGTCAAATCATATCAAATCAGGTCAGGTTAAGTCAGGTTAAGTCAGGTCAAGTCAGGTCAGGTCAAGTCAGATCAGGTCAAGTCAGGTTAAGTCAGGTCAAGTAAGGTAAGGTCAAGTCTCGTTAAGTCAGGTCAGGTTACGTCAAATCAGGTCAAGTCAGGTCAGGTCAGGTCACGTTAAGTCAGGTCAAGTAAGGTAAGGTCAAGTCTGGTCAAGTCAGGCCACGTTAAGTCAGGTCAAGTCAGGTCAAGTCAGGTCAGGTCAAGTCAGGTCAAGTCAAGCCTGTCAAGTCAAGTCAGGTCAAGTCAGATCAGGTCAAGTCAGGTTAAGTAAGGTCAAGTCAGGTAAGGTCAAGTCAGGTCAAGTTAGGTCAGGTCAAGTCAGGCAGGTCAGGTCAGGTCAGGTCAAGTCAGGTCAGGTCAAGTCAGGTCAAGTCAAGTCAAGTCAGGTTAAGTCAGGTTAGGTCAAGTCAGGTTAAGTCAAGTCAGGTCAGGTCAAGTCAGGTCAAGTTAGGTCAGGTCAAGTCAGGTTAAGTCAGGTCAAGTCAGGTCAGGTCAGGTCAGGTCAGGTCAAGTCAGGTCAGGTCAAGTCAGGTCAAGTCAGGGCAAGTCAAGTCAAGTCATTTCAGGTCAGGTCAGTCAGGTCAGGTCAAGTCAGCTCAAGTCAGGTCAGGTCAAGTCAGGTTAAATCAAGTCAGGTCAAATCATATCAATTCAGGTCAGGTCAAGTCAGGTTAAGTCAGGTCAAGTCAGGTCAGGTCAAGTCAAGTCAAGTCAGGTAAGGTCATGTCAGGTCAAGTCAGGTCAAATCAGGTCAGGTCAAGTCAGGTCAGGTCACGTTAAGTCAGGTCAAGTCAGGTCAGGTCAGGTCAAGTCAGGTCAGGTCAAGTCAAGTCAAGTCAGGTAAGGTCATGTCAGGTCAAGTCAGGTCAAATCAGGTCAGGTCAAGTCAGGTCAGGTCACGTTAAGTCAGTTCAAGTCAGGTCAAGTCAGGTCAGGTCAAGTCAGGTCAAGTCAAGTCAGGTCAAGTCAAGTCAGGTCAAGTCAGATCAGGTCAAGTCAGGTTAAGTCAGGTCAAGTAAGGTAAGGTCAAGTCTCGTTAAGTCAGGTCAGGTTACGTCAAATCAGGTCAAGTCAGGTCAGGTCAGGTCACGTTAAGTCAGGTCAAGTAAGGTAAGGTCAAGTCTGGTCAAGTCAGGCCACGTTAAGTCAGGTCAAGTCAGGTCAAGTCAGGTCAGGTCAAGTCAGGTCAAGTCAAGCCTGTCAAGTCAAGTCAGGTCAAGTCAGATCAGGTCAAGTCAGGTTAAGTAAGGTCAAGTCAGGTAAGGTCAAGTCAGGTCAAGTTAGGTCAGGTCAAGTCAGGCAGGTCAGGTCAGGTCAGGTCAAGTCAGGTCAGGTCAAGTCAGGTCAAGTCAAGTCAAGTCAGGTTAAGTCAGGTTAGGTCAAGTCAGGTTAAGTCAAGTCAGGTCAGGTCAAGTCAGGTCAAGTTAGGTCAGGTCAAGTCAGGTTAAGTCAGGTCAAGTCAGGTCAGGTCAGGTCAGGTCAGGTCAAGTCAGGTCAGGTCAAGTCAGGTCAAGTCAGGTCAAGTCAGGTCAGGTTAGGTCAATTCAGGTCAAGTCAGGTCAAGTCAGGTCAGGACACGTTAAGTCAGGTCGAGTCAGGTCAGGTCAAGTCAGGTCAAGTCAGGTCAGGTCAAGTCAGGTCAGGTCAATTCAGGTCAAGTCAGGTCAAGTCAGGGCAAGTCAAGTCAAGTCATTTCAGGTCAGGTCAGTCAGGTCAGGTCAAGTCAGCTCAAGTCAGGTCAGGTCAAGTCAGGTTAAATCAAGTCAGGTCAAATCATATCAATTCAGGTCAGGTCAAGTCAGGTTAAGTCAGGTCAAGTCAGGTCAGGTCAAGTCAAGTCAAGTCAGGTAAGGTCATGTCAGGTCAAGTCAGGTCAAATCAGGTCAGGTCAAGTCAGGTCAGGTCACGTTAAGTCAGGTCAAGTCAGGTCAGGTCAGGTCAAGTCAGGTCAGGTCAATTCAGGTCAAGTCAGGTCAAGTCAGGTCAGGTCACGTTAAGTCAGGTCGACTCAGGTCAGGTCAAGTCGGGTCAGGTCATGTCAGCTTAAGTCAGGTCAGGTCAAGTCAGGTTAGGTCAATCAGGTCAAGTCAAGTCAGGTCAAGTCAAGTAAGGTAAGGTCAAGTCTGGTTAAGTCAGGTCAGGTTTCGTCAAGTCAGGTCAAGTCAGATCAGGTCAAGTCAGGTTAAGTCAGGTCAAGTCAGGTAAGGTCAAGTCAGGTCAAGTCAGGGCAGGTCAGGTCAGGTCAAGTCAGGTCAGGTCAAGTCAGGTCAAGTCAGGGCAGGTCAGGTCAGGTCAAGTCAGGTCAGGTCAAGTCAGGTTAAGTCTAGTCAGGTCAGGTCAAGTCAGTTTAGGTCAAGTCAGGTCAAGTCAAGTCAGATCAAGTCAAGTAAGGTCAAGTCAAGTCAGATCAAGTCAAGTAAGGTAAAGTCAAGTCTGGTCAAGTCAGGTCAGGTCACGTCAAATCAGGTCAAGTCAGGTCAGGTCAACTTAGGTCAGGTCAAGTCAGGTTAAGTCAGGTCAAGTCAGGTCAGGTCAGGTCAGGTCAAGTCAGGTTAAGTCAGGTCAAGTCAGGTCAGGTCAAGTCAGGTCAAGTCAGGTCAGGTCAAGTCAGGTCAAGTCAGGTTAAGTCAGGTCAAGTCAGGTTAAGTCAGGTCAGGTCAGGTCAAGTGAAGTCAGGTCAAGTCAGGTAAGGTCATGTCAGGTCAAGTCAGGTCAAATCAGGTCAGGTCAAGTCAGGTCAGGTCACGTTAAGTAAGGTCAAGTCAGGTCAGGTCACGTCAGTTCAGGTCAAGTCAGGTTAGGTCAGGTCAGGTCAAGTCAGGTCAGGTCAAGTCAGGTCAAGTCAGGTCAGGTCAAGTCAGGTCAGGTCAATACAGGTCAAGTCAGGTAAGGTCATGTCAGGTCAAGTCAGGTCAAATCAGGTCAGGTCAAGTCAGGTCAGGTCACGTTAAGTCAGGTCAAGTCAGGTCAGGTCAGGTCAAGTCAGGTCAAGTCAGGTCAGGTCAAGTCAGGTCAGGACAATTCAGGTCAAGTCAGGTCAGGTCACGTTAAGTCAGGTCGAGTCAGGTCAGGTCAAGTCAGGTCAAGTCAGGTCAAGTCAAGTCAAGTCAGGTCAGGTCAGGTCAGTCAGGTCAGGTCAAGTTAGCTCAAGTCAGGTCAGGTCAAGTCAGGTTAAATCAAGTCAGGTCAAATCATATCAAATCAGGTCAGGTCAAGTCAGGTTAAGTCAGGTCAAGTCAGGTCAGGTCAAGTCAGGTCAAGTCAGGTAAGGTCATGTCAGGTCAAGTCAGGTCAAATCAGGTCAGGTCAAGTCAGGTTAAGTCAAGTCAGGTCAGGTCAAGTCAGGTTAGGTCAAGTCAGGTCAAGTCAAGTCAGATCAAGTCAAGTAAGGTAAGGTCAAGTCTGGTCAAGTCAGGTCAGGTCACGTCAAATCAGGTCAAGTCAAGTAAGGTAAGGTCAAGTCTGGTTAAGTCAGTTTAGGTTACGTCAAATCAGGTCAAGTCAGGTCAGGTCAGGTCACGTTAAGTCAGGTCAAGTAAGGTAAGGTCAAGTCTGGTCAAGTCAGGTCAGGTCAAATCAGGTTAAGTCAAGTCAGGTCAGGTCAAGTCAGGTTAGGTCAAGTCAGGTCAAGTCAGGTCAGGTGAAGTCAGGTCAAGTCAGGGCAGGTCAGGTCAGGTCAAGTCAGGTCAGGTCAAGTCAGGTCAAGTCAGGGCAGGTCATGTCAGGTCAAGTCAGGTCAAATCAGGTCAGGTCAATTCAAGTAAGGTAAGGTCAAGTCTGGTTAAGTCAGGTCAGGTTACGTCAAATCAGGTCAAGTCAGGTCAGGTCAGGTCACGTTAAGTCAGGTCAAGTAAGGTAAGGTCAAGTCTGGTCAAGTCAGGCCACGTTAAGTCAGGTCAAGTCAGGTCAAGTCAGGTCAGGTCAAGTCAGGTCAAGTCAAGTCAGGTCAAGTCAAGTCAGGTCAAGTCAGATCAGGTCAAGTCAGGTTAAGTCAGGTCAAGTAAGGTAAGGTCAAGTCTGGTTAAGTCAGGTCAGGTTACGTCAAATCAGGTCAAGTCAGGTCAGGTCAGGTCACGTTAAGTCAGGTCAAGTAAGGTAAGGTCAAGTCTGGTCAATTCAGGTCACGTTAAGTCAGGTCAAGTCAGGTCAAGTCAGGTCAGGTCAAGTCAGGTCAGGTCAATTCAGGTCAAGTCAGGTCAAGTCAGGTCAGGTCACGTTAAGTCAGGTCGACTCAGGTCAGGTCAAGTCAGGTCAGGTCATGTCAGCTTAAGTCAGGTCAGGTCAAGTCAGGTTAGGTCAATCAGGTCAAGTCAAGTCAGGTCAAGTCAAGTAAGGTAAGGTCAAGTCTGGTTAAGTCAGGTCAGGTTTCGTCAAGTCAGGTCAAGTCAGATCAGGTCAAGTCAGGTTAAGTCAGGTCAAGTCAGGTAAGGTCAAGTCAGGTCAAGTCATGGCAGGTCAGGTCAGGTCGAGTCAGGTCAGGTCAAGTCAGGTCAAGTCAGGGCAGGTCAGGACAGGTCAAGTCAGGTCAGGTCAAGTCAGGTTAAGTCAAGTCAGGTCAGGTCAAGTCAGGTTAGGTCAAGTCAGGTCAAGTCAAGTCAGATCAAGTCAAGTAAGGTCAAGTCAAGTCAGATCAAGTCAAGTAAGGTAAGGTCAAGTCTGGTCAAGTCAGGTCAGGTCACGTCAAATCAGGTCAAGTCAGGTCAGGTCAAGTCAGATCAAGTTAGGTCAGGTCAAGTCAGGTTAAGTCAGGTCAAGTCAGGTCAGGTCAGGTCAGGTCAAGTCAGGTTAAGTCAGGTCAAGTCAGGTCAGGTCAAGTCAGGTCAAGTCAGGTCAGGTCAAGTCAGGTCAAGTCAGGTTAAGTCAGGTCAAGTCAGGTTAAGTCAGGTCAGGTCAGGTCAAGTGAAGTCAGATCAGGTCAAGTCAGGTCAGGTCAAGTCAGCTCAAGTCAGGTCAGGTCAAGTCAGGTTAAATCAAGTCAGGTCAAATCATATCAAATCAGGTCATGTCAAGTCAGGTTAAGTCAGGTCAAGTCAGGTCAGGTCAAGTCAGGTCAAGTCAGGTCAGGTCAAGTCAGGTCAGGTCAATACAGGTCAAGTCAGGTAAGGTCATGTCAGGTCAAGTCAGGTCAAATCAGGTCAGGTCAAGTCAGGTCAGGTCACGTTAAGTCAGGTCAAGTCAGCTCAGGTCAGGTCAAGTCAGGTCAGGTCAAGTCAGGTCAAGTCAGGTCAGGTCAAGTCAGGTCAGGTCAAGTCAGGTTAAGTCAGGTCAAGTCAGGTAAGGTCAAGTCAGGTCAAGTCAGGGCAGGTCAGGTCAGGTCAAGTCAGGTCAGGTCAAGTCAGGTTAGGTCAAGTCAGGTCAGGTCAATTCAGGTCAAGTCAGGTAAGGTCATGTCAGGTCAAGTTAGGTCAAATCAGGTCAGGTCAAGTCAGGTCAGGTCACGTTAAGTCAGGTCAAGTCAGGTCAGGTCAAGTAAGGTCAGGTCAAGTCAGGTCAGGTCAAGTCAGGTCAAGTCAGGTCAGGTCAAGTCAGGTACGGTCAATTCAGGTCAAGTCAGGTAAGGTCATGTCAGGTCAAGTTAGGTCAAATCAGGTCAGGTCAAGTCAGGTCAGGTCAGGTCAAGTCAGGTCAGGTCAAGTCAGGTCAAGTCAGGTCAGGTCAAGTCAGGTCAGGTCAAGTCAGGTCAGGTTAAGTCAGGTTAGGTCAGGTCACGTTAAGTCAGGTCGAGTCAGGTCAGGTCAGGTCAAGTCAGGTCAGGTCAAGTCAGGTCAAGTCAGGTCAGGTCAAGTCAGGTCAGGTCAAGTCAGGTCAGGTCAAGTCAGGTTAGGTCAGGTCACGTTAAGTCAGGTCGAGTCAGGTCAGGTCAAGTCAGGTCAGATCAAGTCAGGTCAGGTCAAGTCAGGTTAGGTCAGGTCACGTTAAGTCAGGTCGAGTCAGGTCAGGTCAAGTCAGGTCAAGTCAAGTCAAGTCAGGTCAGGTCAGGTCAGTCAGGTCAGGTCAAGTCAGCTCAAGTCAGGTCAGGTCAAGTCAGGTTAAATCAAGTCAGGTCAAATAATATCAAATCAGGTCAGGTCAAGTCAGGTTAAGTCAGGTCAAGTCAGGTCAGGTCAAGTCAAGTCAAGTCAGGTTAAGTCAGGTCAAGTCAGGTCAGGTCAGGTCAGGTCAAGTCAGGTTAAGTCAGGTCAAGTCAGGTTAAGTCAGGTCAAGTCAGGTTAAGTCAGGTCAGGTCAGGTCAAGTGAAGTCAGATCAGGTCAAGTCAGGTCAGGTCAAGTCAGCTCAAGTCAGGTCAGGTCAAGTCAGGTTAAATCAATTCAGGTCAAATCATATCAAATCAGGTCAGGTCAAGTCAGGTTAAGTCAGGTCAAGTCAGGTCAGGTCCAGTCAGGTCAAGTCAGGTAAGGTCATGTCAGGTCAAGTCAGGTCAAATCAGGTCAGGTCAAGTCAGGTCAGGTCACGTTAAGTAAGGTCAAGTCAGGTCAGGTCAAGTCAGTTCAGGTCAAGTCAAGTTAGGTCAGGTCAGGTCAAGTCAGGTCAGGTCAAGTCAGGTCAAGTCAGGTCAGGTCAAGTCAGGTCAGGTCAATACAGGTCAAGTCAGGTAAGGTCATGTCAGGTCAAGTCAGGTCAAATCAGGTCAGGTCAAGTCAGGTCAGGTCACGTTAAGTCAGGTCAAGTCAGGTCAGGTCAGGTCAAGTCAGGTCAGGTCAAGTCAGGTCAAGTCAGGTCAGGTCAAGTCAGGTCAGGTCAAGTCAGGTCAAGTCAGGTCAAGTCAGGTCAAGTCAAGTCAAGTCAGGTCAGGTCAGGTCAGTCAGGTCAGGTCAAGTAAGCTCAAGTCAGGTCAGGTCAAGTCAGGTTAAATCAAGTCAGGTCAAATCATATCAAATCAGGTCAGGTCAAGTCAGGTTAAGTCAGGTCAAGTCAGGTCAGGTCAAGTCAGGTCAAGTCAGGTAAGGTCATGTCAGGTCAAGTCAGGTCAAATCAGGTCAGGTCAAGTCAGGTTAAGTCAAGTCAGGTCAGGTCAAGTCAGGTTAGGTCAAGTCAGGTCAAGTCAAGTCAGATCAAGTCAAGTAAGGTAAGGTCAAGTCTGGTCAAGTCAGGTCAGGTCACGTCAAATCAGGTCAAGTCAGGTCAAGTCAGGTCAGGTCAAGTCAGGTCAAGTTAGGTCAGGTCAAGTCTGGTCAAGTCAGGTCAGGTCAAGTCAGGTTAAGTCAAGTCAGGTCAGGTCAAGTCAGGTTAGGTCAAGTCAGGTCAAGTCAAGTCAGATCAAGTCAAGTAAGGTAAGGTCAAGTCTGGTCAAGTCAGGTCAGGTCACGTCAAATCAGGTCAAGTCAAGTAAGGTAAGGTCAAGTCTGGTTAAGTCAGGTCAGGTTACGTCAAATCAGGTCAAGTCAGGTCAGGTCAGGTCACGTTAAGTCAGGTCAAGTAAGGTAAGGTCAAGTCTGGTCAAGTCAGGTCAGGTCAAGTCAGGTTAAGTCAAGTCAGGTCAGGTCAAGTCAGGTTAGGTCAAGTCAGGTCAAGTCAGGTCAGGTGAAGTCAGGTCAAGTCAGGGCAGGTCAGGTCAGGTCAAGTCAGGTCAGGTCAAGTCAGGTCAAGTCAGGGCAGGTCATGTCAGGTCAAGTCAGGTCAAATCAGGTCAGGTCAATTCAAGTAAGGTAAGGTCAAGTCTGGTTAAGTCAGGTCAGGTTACGTCAAATCAGGTCAAGTCAGGTCAGGTCAGGTCACGTTAAGTCAGGTCAAGTAAGGTAAGGTCAAGTCTGGTCAAGTCAGGCCACGTTAAGTCAGGTCAAGTCAGGTCAGGTCAAGTCAGGTCAGGTCAATACAGGTCAAGTCAGGTAAGGTCATGTCAGGTCAAGTCAGGTCAAATCAGGTCAGGTCAAGTCAGGTCAGGTCAGGTCAAGTCAGGTCAGGTCAAGTCAGGTCAAGTCAGGTCAGGTCAAGTCAGGTCAGGTCAAGTCAGGTTAAGTCAGGTCAAGTCAGGTAAGGTCAAGTCAGGTCAAGTCAGGGCAGGTCAGGTCAGGTCAAGTCAGGTCAGGTCAAGTCAGGTTAGGTCAAGTCAGGTCAGGTCAAGTCAGGTCAGGTCAAGTCAGGTCAGGTCAAGTCAGGTCAAGTCAGGTCAGGTCAGGTCAAGTCAGGTCAGGTCAAGTCAGGTCAAGTCAGGTCAGGTCAAGTCAGGTCAGGTCAAGTCAGGTCAGGTTAAGTCAGGTTAGGTCAGGTCACGTTAAGTCAGGTCGAGTCAGGTCAGGTCAGGTCAAGTCAGGTCAGGTCAAGTCAGGTCAAGTCAGGTCAGGTCAAGTCAGGTCAGGTCAAGTCAGGTCAGGTCAAGTCAGGTTAGGTCAGGTCACGTTAAGTCAGGTCGAGTCAGGTCAGGTCAAGTCAGGTCAGGTCAAGTCAGGTCAGGTCAAGTCAGGTTAGGTCAGGTCACGTTAAGTCAGGTCGAGTCAGGTCAGGTCAAGTCAGGTCAAGTCAGGTCAAGTCAAGTCAAGTCAGGTCAGGTCAGGTCAGTCAGGTCAGGTCAAGTCAGCTCAAGTCAGGTCAGGTCAAGTCAGGTTAAATCAAGTCAGGTCAAATAATATCAAATCAGGTCAGGTCAAGTCAGGTTAAGTCAGGTCAAGTCAGGTCAGGTCAAGTCAAGTCAAGTCAGGTAAGGTCATGTCAGGTCAAGTCAGGTTAGGTCAATCAGGTCAAGTCAAGTCAGGTCAAGTCAAGTAAGGTAAGGTCAAGTCTGGTTAAGTCAAGTCAGGTCAGGTCAAGTCAGGTTAGGTCAAGTCAGGTCAAGTCAAGT
This sequence comes from Ganaspis brasiliensis, assembly GCA_037103525.1. Lineage (NCBI taxonomy): Eukaryota > Metazoa > Arthropoda > Insecta > Hymenoptera > Figitidae > Ganaspis > Ganaspis brasiliensis. The sequence continues at coordinate 194,909 of JAZKLR010000727.1, forward strand.
CAGATCAAGTCAAGTAAGGTCAAGTCAAGTCAGATCAAGTCAAGTAAGGTAAGGTCAAGTCTGGTCAAGTCAGGTCAGGTCAAGTCAGGTTAGGTCAAGTCAGGTCAAGTCAAGTCAGATCAAGTCAAGTAAGGTAAGGTCAAGTCTGGTCAAGTCAGGTCAGGTCACGTCAAATCAGGTCAAGTCAGGTCAGGTCAAGTCAGATCAAGTTAGGTCAGGTCAAGTCAGGTTAAGTCAGGTCAAGTCAGGTCAGGTCAGGTCAGGTCAAGTCAGGTTAAGTCAGGTCAAGCCAGGTCAGGTCAAGTCAGGTCAAGTCAGGTCAGATCAAGTCAGGTCAAGTCAGGTTAAGTCAGGTCAAGTCAGGTTAAGTCAGGTCAGGTCAGGTCAAGTGAAGTCAGATCAGGTCAAGTCAGGTCAGGTCAAGTCAGCTCAAGTCAGGTCAGGTCAAGTCAGGTTAAATCAATTCAGGTCAAATCATATCAAATCAGGTCAGGTCAAGTCAGGTTAAGTCAGGTCAAGTCAGGTCAGGTCAAGTCAGGTCAAGTCAGGTAAGGTCATGTCAGGTCAAGTCAGGTCAAATCAGGTCAGGTCAAGTCAGGTCAGGTCACGTTAAGTAAGGTCAAGTCAGGTCAGGTCAAGTCAGTTCTGGTCAAGTCAGGTTAGGTCATGTCAGGTCAAGTCAGGTCAGGTCAAGTCAGGTCAAGTCAGGTCAGGTCAAGTCAGGTCAGGTCAATACAGGTCAAGTCAGGTAAGGTCATGTCAGGTCAAGTCAGGTCAAATCAGGTCAGGTCAAGTCAGGTCAGGTCAGGTCAAGTCAGGTCAAGTCAGGTCAAGTCAGGTCAAGTCAAGTCAAGTCAGGTCAGGTCAGGTCAGTCAGGTCAGGTCAAGTAAGCTCAAGTCAGGTCAGGTCAAGTCAGGTTAAATCAAGTCAGGTCAAATCATATCAAATCAGGTCAGGTCAAGTCAGGTTAAGTCAGGTCAAGTCAGGTCAGGTCAAGTCAGGTCAAGTCAGGTAAGGTCATGTCAGGTCAAGTCAGGTCAAATCAGGTCAGGTCAAGTCAGGTTAAGTCAAGTCAGGTCAGGTCAAGTCAGGTTAGGTCAAGTCAGGTCAAGTCAAGTCAGATCAAGTCAAGTAAGGTAAGGTCAAGTCTGGTCAAGTCAGGTCAGGTCACGTCAAATCAGGTCAAGTCAGGTCAAGTCAGGTCAGGTCAAGTCAGGTCAAGTTAGGTCAGGTCAAGTCTGGTCAAGTCAGGTCAGGTCAAGTCAGGTTAAGTCAAGTCAGGTCAGGTCAAGTCAGGTTAGGTCAAGTCAGGTCAAGTCAAGTCAGATCAAGTCAAGTAAGGTAAGGTCAAGTCAGGTCAAGTCAGATCAGGTCAAGTCAGGTTAAGTCAGGTCAAGTAAGGTAAGGTCAAGTCTCGTTAAGTCAGGTCAGGTTACGTCAAATCAGGTCAAGTCAGGTCAGGTCAGGTCACGTTAAGTCAGGTCAAGTAAGGTAAGGTCAAGTCTGGTCAAGTCAGGCCACGTTAAGTCAGGTCAAGTCAGGTCAAGTCAGGTCAGGTCAAGTCAGGTCAAGTCAAGCCTGTCAAGTCAAGTCAGGTCAAGTCAGATCAGGTCAAGTCAGGTTAAGTAAGGTCAAGTCAGGTAAGGTCAAGTCAGGTCAAGTTAGGTCAGGTCAAGTCAGGCAGGTCAGGTCAGGTCAGGTCAAGTCAGGTCAGGTCAAGTCAGGTCAAGTCAAGTCAAGTCAGGTTAAGTCAGGTTAGGTCAAGTCAGGTTAAGTCAAGTCAGGTCAGGTCAAGTCAGGTCAAGTTAGGTCAGGTCAAGTCAGGTTAAGTCAGGTCAAGTCAGGTCAGGTCAGGTCAGGTCAGGTCAAGTCAGGTCAGGTCAAGTCAGGTCAAGTCAGGTCAAGTCAGGTCAGGTTAGGTCAATTCAGGTCAAGTCAGGTCAAGTCAGGTCAGGACACGTTAAGTCAGGTCGAGTCAGGTCAGGTCAAGTCAGGTCAAGTCAGGTCAGGTCAAGTCAGGTCAGGTCAATTCAGGTCAAGTCAGGTCAAGTCAGGGCAAGTCAAGTCAAGTCATTTCAGGTCAGGTCAGTCAGGTCAGGTCAAGTCAGCTCAAGTCAGGTCAGGTCAAGTCAGGTTAAATCAAGTCAGGTCAAATCATATCAATTCAGGTCAGGTCAAGTCAGGTTAAGTCAGGTCAAGTCAGGTCAGGTCAAGTCAAGTCAAGTCAGGTAAGGTCATGTCAGGTCAAGTCAGGTCAAATCAGGTCAGGTCAAGTCAGGTCAGGTCACGTTAAGTCAGGTCAAGTCAGGTCAGGTCAGGTCAAGTCAGGTCAGGTCAATTCAGGTCAAGTCAGGTCAAGTCAGGTCAGGTCACGTTAAGTCAGGTCGACTCAGGTCAGGTCAAGTCGGGTCAGGTCATGTCAGCTTAAGTCAGGTCAGGTCAAGTCAGGTTAGGTCAATCAGGTCAAGTCAAGTCAGGTCAAGTCAAGTAAGGTAAGGTCAAGTCTGGTTAAGTCAGGTCAGGTTTCGTCAAGTCAGGTCAAGTCAGATCAGGTCAAGTCAGGTTAAGTCAGGTCAAGTCAGGTAAGGTCAAGTCAGGTCAAGTCAGGGCAGGTCAGGTCAGGTCAAGTCAGGTCAGGTCAAGTCAGGTCAAGTCAGGGCAGGTCAGGTCAGGTCAAGTCAGGTCAGGTCAAGTCAGGTTAAGTCTAGTCAGGTCAGGTCAAGTCAGTTTAGGTCAAGTCAGGTCAAGTCAAGTCAGATCAAGTCAAGTAAGGTCAAGTCAAGTCAGATCAAGTCAAGTAAGGTAAAGTCAAGTCTGGTCAAGTCAGGTCAGGTCACGTCAAATCAGGTCAAGTCAGGTCAGGTCAACTTAGGTCAGGTCAAGTCAGGTTAAGTCAGGTCAAGTCAGGTCAGGTCAGGTCAGGTCAAGTCAGGTTAAGTCAGGTCAAGTCAGGTCAGGTCAAGTCAGGTCAAGTCAGGTCAGGTCAAGTCAGGTCAAGTCAGGTTAAGTCAGGTCAAGTCAGGTTAAGTCAGGTCAGGTCAGGTCAAGTGAAGTCAGGTCAAGTCAGGTAAGGTCATGTCAGGTCAAGTCAGGTCAAATCAGGTCAGGTCAAGTCAGGTCAGGTCACGTTAAGTAAGGTCAAGTCAGGTCAGGTCACGTCAGTTCAGGTCAAGTCAGGTTAGGTCAGGTCAGGTCAAGTCAGGTCAGGTCAAGTCAGGTCAAGTCAGGTCAGGTCAAGTCAGGTCAGGTCAATACAGGTCAAGTCAGGTAAGGTCATGTCAGGTCAAGTCAGGTCAAATCAGGTCAGGTCAAGTCAGGTCAGGTCACGTTAAGTCAGGTCAAGTCAGGTCAGGTCAGGTCAAGTCAGGTCAGGTCAAGTCAGGTCAAGTCAGGTCAGGTCAAGTCAGGTCAGGACAATTCAGGTCAAGTCAGGTCAGGTCACGTTAAGTCAGGTCGAGTCAGGTCAGGTCAAGTCAGGTCAAGTCAGGTCAAGTCAAGTCAAGTCAGGTCAGGTCAGGTCAGTCAGGTCAGGTCAAGTTAGCTCAAGTCAGGTCAGGTCAAGTCAGGTTAAATCAAGTCAGGTCAAATCATATCAAATCAGGTCAGGTCAAGTCAGGTTAAGTCAGGTCAAGTCAGGTCAGGTCAAGTCAGGTCATGTCAGGTAAGGTCATGTCAGGTCAAGTCAGGTCAAATCAGGTCAGGTCAAGTCAGGTTAAGTCAAGTCAGGTCAGGTCAAGTCAGGTTAGGTCAAGTCAGGTCAAGTCAAGTCAGATCAAGTCAAGTAAGGTAAGGTCAAGTCTGGTCAAGTCAGGTCAGGTCACGTCAAATCAGGTCAAGTCAAGTAAGGTAAGGTCAAGTCTGGTTAAGTCAGTTTAGGTTACGTCAAATCAGGTCAAGTCAGGTCAGGTCAGGTCACGTTAAGTCAGGTCAAGTAAGGTAAGGTCAAGTCTGGTCAAGTCAGGTCAGGTCAAATCAGGTTAAGTCAAGTCAGGTCAGGTCAAGTCAGGTTAGGTCAAGTCAGGTCAAGTCAGGTCAGGTGAAGTCAGGTCAAGTCAGGGCAGGTCAGGTCAGGTCAAGTCAGGTCAGGTCAAGTCAGGTCAAGTCAGGGCAGGTCATGTCACGTCAAGTCAGGTCAAATCAGGTCAGGTCAATTCAAGTAAGGTAAGGTCAAGTCTGGTTAAGTCAGGTCAGGTTACGTCAAATCAGGTCAAGTCAGGTCAGGTCAGGTCACGTTAAGTCAGGTCAAGTAAGGTAAGGTCAAGTCTGGTCAAGTCAGGCCACGTTAAGTCAGGTCAAGTCAGGTCAAGTCAGGTCAGGTCAAGTCAGGTCAAGTCAAGTCAGGTCAAGTCAAGTCAGGTCAAGTCAGATCAGGTCAAGTCAGGTTAAGTCAGGTCAAGTAAGGTAAGGTCAAGTCTGGTTAAGTCAGGTCAGGTTACGTCAAATCAGGTCAAGTCAGGTCAGGTCAGGTCACGTTAAGTCAGGTCAAGTAAGGTAAGGTCAAGTCTGGTCAATTCAGGTCACGTTAAGTCAGGTCAAGTCAGGTCAAGTCAGGTCAGGTCAAGTCAGGTCAGGTCAATTCAGGTCAAGTCAGGTCAAGTCAGGTCAGGTCACGTTAAGTCAGGTCGACTCAGGTCAGGTCAAGTCAGGTCAGGTCATGTCAGCTTAAGTCAGGTCAGGTCAAGTCAGGTTAGGTCAATCAGGTCAAGTCAAGTCAGGTCAAGTCAAGTAAGGTAAGGTCAAGTCTGGTTAAGTCAGGTCAGGTTTCGTCAAGTCAGGTCAAGTCAGATCAGGTCAAGTCAGGTTAAGTCAGGTCAAGTCAGGTAAGGTCAAGTCAGGTCAAGTCATGGCAGGTCAGGTCAGGTCGAGTCAGGTCAGGTCAAGTCAGGTCAAGTCAGGGCAGGTCAGGACAGGTCAAGTCAGGTCAGGTCAAGTCAGGTTAAGTCAAGTCAGGTCAGGTCAAGTCAGGTTAGGTCAAGTCAGGTCAAGTCAAGTCAGATCAAGTCAAGTAAGGTCAAGTCAAGTCAGATCAAGTCAAGTAAGGTAAGGTCAAGTCTGGTCAAGTCAGGTCAGGTCACGTCAAATCAGGTCAAGTCAGGTCAGGTCAAGTCAGATCAAGTTAGGTCAGGTCAAGTCAGGTTAAGTCAGGTCAAGTCAGGTCAGGTCAGGTCAGGTCAAGTCAGGTTAAGTCAGGTCAAGTCAGGTCAGGTCAAGCCAGGTCAAGTCAGGTCAGGTCAAGTCAGGTCAAGTCAGGTTAAGTCAGGTCAAGTCAGGTTAAGTCAGGTCAGGTCAGGTCAAGTGAAGTCAGATCAGGTCAAGTCAGGTCAGGTCAAGTCAGCTCAAGTCAGGTCAGGTCAAGTCAGGTTAAATCAAGTCAGGTCAAATCATATCAAATCAGGTCATGTCAAGTCAGGTTAAGTCAGGTCAAGTCAGGTCAGGTCAAGTCAGGTCAAGTCAGGTCAGGTCAAGTCAGGTCAGGTCAATACAGGTCAAGTCAGGTAAGGTCATGTCAGGTCAAGTCAGGTCAAATCAGGTCAGGTCAAGTCAGGTCAGGTCACGTTAAGTCAGGTCAAGTCAGCTCAGGTCAGGTCAAGTCAGGTCAGGTCAAGTCAGGTCAAGTCAGGTCAGGTCAAGTCAGGTCAGGTCAAGTCAGGTTAAGTCAGGTCAAGTCAGGTAAGGTCAAGTCAGGTCAAGTCAGGGCAGGTCAGGTCAGGTCAAGTCAGGTCAGGTCAAGTCAGGTTAGGTCAAGTCAGGTCAGGTCAATTCAGGTCAAGTCAGGTAAGGTCATGTCAGGTCAAGTTAGGTCAAATCAGGTCAGGTCAAGTCAGGTCAGGTCACGTTAAGTCAGGTCAAGTCAGGTCAGGTCAAGTAAGGTCAGGTCAAGTCAGGTCAGGTCAAGTCAGGTCAAGTCAGGTCAGGTCAAGTCAGGTACGGTCAATTCAGGTCAAGTCAGGTAAGGTCATGTCAGGTCAAGTTAGGTCAAATCAGGTCAGGTCAAGTCAGGTCAGGTCAGGTCAAGTCAGGTCAGGTCAAGTCAGGTCAAGTCAGGTCAGGTCAAGTCAGGTCAGGTCAAGTCAGGTCAGGTTAAGTCAGGTTAGGTCAGGTCACGTTAAGTCAGGTCGAGTCAGGTCAGGTCAGGTCAAGTCAGGTCAGGTCAAGTCAGGTCAAGTCAGGTCAGGTCAAGTCAGGTCAGGTCAAGTCAGGTCAGGTCAAGTCAGGTTAGGTCAGGTCACGTTAAGTCAGGTCGAGTCAGGTCAGGTCAAGTCAGGTCAGATCAAGTCAGGTCAGGTCAAGTCAGGTTAGGTCAGGTCACGTTAAGTCAGGTCGAGTCAGGTCAGGTCAAGTCAGGTCAAGTCAAGTCAAGTCAGGTCAGGTCAGGTCAGTCAGGTCAGGTCAAGTCAGCTCAAGTCAGGTCAGGTCAAGTCAGGTTAAATCAAGTCAGGTCAAATAATATCAAATCAGGTCAGGTCAAGTCAGGTTAAGTCAGGTCAAGTCAGGTCAGGTCAAGTCAAGTCAAGTCAGGTTAAGTCAGGTCAAGTCAGGTCAGGTCAGGTCAGGTCAAGTCAGGTTAAGTCAGGTCAAGTCAGGTTAAGTCAGGTCAAGTCAGGTTAAGTCAGGTCAGGTCAGGTCAAGTGAAGTCAGATCAGGTCAAGTCAGGTCAGGTCAAGTCAGCTCAAGTCAGGTCAGGTCAAGTCAGGTTAAATCAATTCAGGTCAAATCATATCAAATCAGGTCAGGTCAAGTCAGGTTAAGTCAGGTCAAGTCAGGTCAGGTCCAGTCAGGTCAAGTCAGGTAAGGTCATGTCAGGTCAAGTCAGGTCAAATCAGGTCAGGTCAAGTCAGGTCAGGTCACGTTAAGTAAGGTCAAGTCAGGTCAGGTCAAGTCAGTTCAGGTCAAGTCAAGTTAGGTCAGGTCAGGTCAAGTCAGGTCAGGTCAAGTCAGGTCAAGTCAGGTCAGGTCAAGTCAGGTCAGGTCAATACAGGTCAAGTCAGGTAAGGTCATGTCAGGTCAAGTCAGGTCAAATCAGGTCAGGTCAAGTCAGGTCAGGTCACGTTAAGTCAGGTCAAGTTAGGTCAGGTCAGGTCAAGTCAGGTCAGGTCAAGTCAGGTCAAGTCAGGTCAGGTCAAGTCAGGTCAGGTCAAGTCAGGTCAAGTCAGGTCAAGTCAGGTCAAGTCAAGTCAAGTCAGGTCAGGTAAGGTCAGTCAGGTCAGGTCAAGTAAGCTCAAGTCAGGTCAGGTCAAGTCAGGTTAAATCAAGTCAGGTCAAATCATATCAAATCAGGTCAGGTCAAGTCAGGTTAAGTCAGGTCAAGTCAGGTCAGGTCAAGTCAGGTCAAGTCAGGTAAGGTCATGTCAGGTCAAGTCAGGTCAAATCAGGTCAGGTCAAGTCAGGTTAAGTCAAGTCAGGTCAGGTCAAGTCAGGTTAGGTCAAGTCAGGTCAAGTCAAGTCAGATCAAGTCAAGTAAGGTAAGGTCAAGTCTGGTCAAGTCAGGTCAGGTCACGTCAAATCAGGTCAAGTCAGGTCAAGTCAGGTCAGGTCAAGTCAGGTCAAGTTAGGTCAGGTCAAGTCTGGTCAAGTCAGGTCAGGTCAAGTCAGGTTAAGTCAAGTCAGGTCAGGTCAAGTCAGGTTAGGTCAAGTCAGGTCAAGTCAAGTCAGATCAAGTCAAGTAAGGTAAGGTCAAGTCTGGTCAAGTCAGGTCAGGTCACGTCAAATCAGGTCAAGTCAAGTAAGGTAAGGTCAAGTCTGGTTAAGTCAGGTCAGGTTACGTCAAATCAGGTCAAGTCAGGTCAGGTCAGGTCACGTTAAGTCAGGTCAAGTAAGGTAAGGTCAAGTCTGGTCAAGTCAGGTCAGGTCAAGTCAGGTTAAGTCAAGTCAGGTCAGGTCAAGTCAGGTTAGGTCAAGTCAGGTCAAGTCAGGTCAGGTGAAGTCAGGTCAAGTCAGGGCAGGTCAGGTCAGGTCAAGTCAGGTCAGGTCAAGTCAGGTCAAGTCAGGGCAGGTCATGTCAGGTCAAGTCAGGTCAAATCAGGTCAGGTCAATTCAAGTAAGGTAAGGTCAAGTCTGGTTAAGTCAGGTCAGGTTACGTCAAATCAGGTCAAGTCAGGTCAGGTCAGGTCACGTTAAGTCAGGTCAAGTAAGGTAAGGTCAAGTCTGGTCAAGTCAGGCCACGTTAAGTCAGGTCAAGTCAGGTCAAGTCAGGTCAGGTCAAGTCAGGTCAAGTCAAGTCAGGTCAAGTCAAGTCAGGTCAAGTCAGATCAGGTCAAGTCAGGTTAAGTCAGGTCAAGTAAGGTAAGGTCAAGTCTGGTTAAGTCAGGTCAGGTTACGTCAAATCAGGTCAAGTCAGGTCAGGTCAGGTCACGTTAAGTCAGGTCAAGTAAGGTAAGGTCAAGTCTGATCAAGTCAGGTCACGTTAAGTCACGTCAAGTCAGGTCAAGTCAGGTCAGGTCAAGTCAGGTCAAGTCAAGCCTGTCAAGTCAAGTCAGGTCAAGTCAGATCAGGTCAAGTCAGGTTAAGTAAGGTCAAGTCAGGTAAGGTCAAGTCAGGTCAAGTTAGGTCAGGTCAAGTCAGGTCAGGTCAGGTCAGGTCAGGTCAAGTCAGGTCAGGTCAAGTCAGGTCAAGTCAAGTCAAGTCAGGTCAAGTCAGGTTAGGTCAAGTCAGGTTAAGTCAAGTCAGGTCAGGTCAAGTCAGGTCAAGTTAGGTCAGGTCAAGTCAGGTTAAGTCAGGTCAAGTCAGGTCAGGTCAGGTCAGGTCAGGTCAAGTCAGGTCAGGTCAAGTCAGGTCAAGTCAAGTCAAGTCAGGTCAAGTCAGGTTAGGTCAAGTCAGGTCAAGTCAAGTCAGATCAAGTCAAGTAAGGTAAGGTCAAGTCTGGTCAATTCAGGTCAGGTCACGTAAAATCAGGTCAAGTCAGGTCAAGTCAGGTCAGGTCAAGTCAGGTCAAGTTAGGTCAGGTCAAGTCAGGTTAAGTCAGGTCAAGTCAGGTCAAGTTAGGTCAGGTCAAGTCAGGTCAGGTCAAGTCAGGTCAAGTCAGGGCAGGTCAGGTCAGGTCAAGTCAGGTCAGGTCAAGTCAGGTCAAGTCAGGCAGGTCATGTCAGGTCAAGTCAGGTCAAATCAGGTCAGGTCAAGTCAAGTAAGGTAAGGTCAAGTCTGGTTAAGTCAGGTCAGGTTACGTCAAATCAGGTCAAGTCAGGTCAGGTCAGGTCACGTTAAGTCAGGTCAAGTAAGGTAAGTTCAAGTCTGGTCAAGTCAGGTCAGGTCACGTCAGGTCAGGTCACGTTAAGTCAGGACAAGTCAGGTCAAGTCAGGTCAGGTCAAGTCAGGGCAAGTCAAGTCAGGTCAAGTCAAGTCAGGTCAAGTCAGGTTAAGTCAGGTCAAGTCAGGTAAGGTCAAGTCAGGTCTAGTTAGGTCAGGTCAAGTCAGGTTAAGTCAGGTCAAGTCAGGTCAGGTCAGGTCAGGTCAAGTCAGGTCAGGTCAAGTCAGGTTAAGTCAGATCAGGTCAAGTCAGGTTAGGTCAATTCAGGTCAAGTCAGGTCAAGTCAGGTCAAATCAGGTCAGGTCAAGTCAGGTCAGGTCAGGTCAATTCAGGTCAAGTCAGGTCAAGTCAGGTCAGGTCAAGTCAGGTGAAGTCAGGTCAGGTCATGTCAGGTTAAGTAAGGTCAGGTCAAGTCAGGTTAGGTCAATTCAGGTCAAGTCAGGTCAAGTCAGGTCAGGTCACGTTAAGTCAGGTCGAGTCAGGTCAGGTCAAGTCAGGTCAAGTCAGGTCAGGTCAAGTCAGGTTAAGTCAGGTCAAGTCAGGTCAGGTCAGGTCAGGTCAAGTCAGGTCAGGTCAAGTCAGGTTAAGTCAGATCAGGTCAAGTCAGGTTAGGTCAATTCAGGTCAAGTCAGGTCAAGTCAGGTCTTATCAGGTCAGGTCAAGTCAGGTCAAGTCAGGTCAAGTCAGGGCAAGTCAAGTCAAGTCATTTCAGGTCAGGTCAGTCAGGTCAGGTCAAGTCAGGTCAGGTCAAGACAGGTCAAGTCAGGTCAGGTCAGGTCAGGTCAAGTCAGGTCAAATCAGGTCAGGTCAAGTCAGGTCAGGTCACGTTAAGTCAGGTCAAGTCAGGTCAGGTCAAGTCAGGTCAAGTCAGGTCAGGTCAAGTCAGGTCAGGTCAATTCAGGTCAAGTCAGGTCAAGTCAGGTCAGGTCACGTTAAGTCAGGTCGACTCAGGTCAGGTCAAGTCAGGTCAGGTCATGTCAGCTTAAGTCAGGTCAGGTCAAGTCAGGTTAAGTCAGGTCAAGTCAGGTAAGGTCAAGTCAGGTCAAGTCAGGGCAGCTCAGGTCAGGTCAAGTCAGGTCAGGTCAAGTCAGGTTAGGTCAAGTCAGGTCAGGTCAATTCAGGTCAAGTTAGGTAAGGTCATGTCAGGTCAAGTTAGGTCAAATCAGGTCAGGTCAAGTCAGGTCAGGTCACGTTAAGTCAGGTCAAGTCAGGTCAGGTCAAGTCAGGTCAGGTCAAGTCAGGTCAGGTCAAGTCAGGTCAAGTCAGGTCAGGTCAAGTCAGGTCAGGTCAATTCAGGTCAAGTCAGGTAAGGTCATGTCAGGTCAAGTTAGGTCAAATCAGGTCAGGTCAAGTCAGGTCAGGTCACGTTAAGTCAGGTCAAGTCAGGTCAGGTCAGGTCAAGTCAGGTCAGGTCAAGTCAGGTCAAGTCAGGTCAGGTCAAGTCAGGTCAGGTCAATTCAGGTCAAGTCAGGTCAAGTCAGGTCAGGTCACGTTAAGTCAGGTCGAGTCAGGTCAGTCAGGTCAGGTCAAGTCAGCTCAAGTCAAGTAAGGTAAGGTCAAGTCTGGTTAAGTCAGGTCAGGTTACGTCAAGTCAGGTCAAGTCAGATCAGGTCAAGTCAGGTTAAGTCAGGTCAAGTCAGGTAAGGTCAAGTCAGGTCAAGTCAGGGCAGGTCAGGTCAGGTCAAGTCAGGACAGGTCAAGTCAGGTTAGGTCAAGTCAGGTCAGGTCAATTCAGGTCAAGTTAGGTAAGGTCATGTCAGGTCAAGTTAGGTCAAATCAGGTCAGGTCAAGTCAGGTCAGGTCACGTTAAGTCAGGTCAAGTCAGGTCAGGTCAAGTCAGGTCAGGTCAAGTCAGGTCAGGTCAAGTCAGGTCAAGTCAGGTCAGGTCAAGTCAGGTCAGGTCAATTCAGGTCAAGTCAGGTAAGGTCATGTCAGGTCAAGTTAGGTCAAATCAGGTCAGGTCAAGTCAGGTCAGGTCACGTTAAGTCAGGTCAAGTCAGGTCAGGTCAGGTCAAGTCAGGTCAGGTCAAGTCAGGTCAGGTCAAGTCAGGTCAAGTCAGGTCAGGTCAAGTCAGGTCAGGTCAATTCAGGTCAAGTCAGGTCAAGTCAGGTCATGTCACGTTTAGTCAGGTCGAGTCAGGTCAGGTCAAGTCAGGTCAAGTCAGGTCAAATCAGGTCAGGTCAAGTCAGGTTAAGTCAGGTCAAGTCAGGTCAGGTCAAGTCAAGTCAAGTCAGGTAAGGTCATGTCAGGTCAAGTCAGGTCAAATCAGGTCAGGTCAAGTCAGGTCAGGTCACGTTAAGTCAGGTCAAGTCAGGTCAGGTCAGGTCAAGTCAGGTCAGGTCAGGTCAAGTCAGGTCAAGTCAGGTCAGGTCAAGTCAGGTCAGGTCAATTCAGGTCAAGTCAGGTCAAGTCAGGTCAGGTCACGTTAAGTCAGGTCGACTCAGGTCAGGTCAAGTCAGGTCAGGTCATGTCAGCTTAAGTCAGGTCAGGTCAAGTCAGGTTAGGTCAATCAGGTCAAGTCAAGTCAGGTCAAGTCAAGTAAGGTAAGGTCAAGTCTGGTTAAGTAAGGTCAGGTTTCGTCAAGTCAGGTCAAGTCAGATCAGGTCAAGTCAGGTTAAGTCAGGTCAAGTCAGGTAAGGTCAAGTCAGGTCAAGTCAGGGCAGGTCAGGTCAGGTCAAGTCAGGTCAGGTCAAGTCAGGTCAAGTCAGGTCAGGTCAAGTCAGATCAGGTCAAGTCAGGTTAAGTCAGGTCAAGTAAGGTAAGGTCAAGTCTGGTTAAGTCAGGTCAGGTTACGTCAAATCAGGTCAAGTCAGGTCAGGTCAGGTCACGTTAAGTCAGGTCAAGTAAGGTAAGGTCAAGTCTGGTCAAGTCAGGTCACGTTAAGTCAGGTCAAGTCAGGTTAAGTCAGGTCAGGTCAAGTCAGGTCAAGTTAAGCCTGTCAAGTCAAGTCAGGTCAAGTCAGATCAGGTCAAGTCAGGTTAAGTAAGGTCAAGTCAGGTAAGGTCAAGTCAGGTCAAGTTAGGTCAGGTCAAGTCAGGTCAGGTCAGGTCAGGTCAGGTCAAGTCAGGTCAGGTCAAGTCAGGTCAAGTCAAGTCAAGTCAGGTTAAGTCAGGTTAGGTCAAGTCAGGTTAAGTCAAGTCAGGTCAGGTCAAGTCAGGTCAAGTTAGGTCAGGTCAAGTCAGGTTAAGTCAGGTCAAGTCAGGTCAGGTCAGGTCACGTTAAGTCAGGTCACGTAAGGTAAGGTCAAGTCTGGTCAAGTCAGGCCACGTTAAGTCAGGTCAAGTCAGGTCAAGTCAGGTCAGGTCAAGTCAGGTCAAGTCAAGTCAGGTCAAGTCAAGTCAGGTCAAGTCAGGTCACGTCAAATCAAGTCAAGTCAAGTAAGGTAAGGTCAAGTCTGGTTAAGTCAGGTCAGGTTACGTCAAATCAGGTCAAGTCAGGTCAGGTCAGGTCACGTTAAGTCAGGTCACGTAAGGTAAGGTCAAGTCTGGTCAAGTCAGGCCACGTTAAGTCAGGTCAAGTCAGGTCAAGTCAGGTCAGGTCAAGTCAGGTCAAGTCAAGTCAGGTCAAGTCAAGTCAGGTCAAGTCAGATCAGGTCAAGTCAGGTTAAGTCAGGTCAAGTAAGGTAAGGTCAAGTCTGGTTAAGTCAGGTCAGGTTACGTCAAATCAGGTCAAGTCAGGTCAGGTCAGGTCACGTTAAGTCAGGTCAAGTAAGGTAAGGTCAAGTCTGGTCAAGTCAGGTCACGTTAAGTCAGGTCAAGTCAGGTTAAGTCAGGTCAGGTCAAGTCAGGTCAAGTTAAGCCTGTCAAGTCAAGTCAGGTCAAGTCAGATCAGGTCAAGTCAGGTTAAGTAAGGTCAAGTCAGGTAAGGTCAAGTCAGGTCAAGTCAGGTCAGGTCAGGTCAGGTCAAGTCAGGTTAAGTCAGGTCAAGTCAGGTTAAGTCAGGTCAAGTCAGGTCAGGTCAGGTTAAGTCAGGTTAGGTCAAGTCAGGTTAAGTCAAGTCAGGTCAGGTCAAGTCAGGTCAAGTTAGGTCAGGTCAAGTCAGGTTAAGTCAGGTCAAGTCAGGTCAGGTCAGGTCAGGTACGGTCAATTCAGGTCAAGTCAGGTAAGGTCATGTCAGGTCAAGTTAGGTCAAATCAGGTCAGGTCAAGTCAGGTCAGGTCACGTTAAGTCAGGTCAAGTCAGGTCAGGTCAAGTAAGGTCAGGTCAAGTCAGGTCAGGTCAAGTCAGGTCAAGTCAGGTCAAGTCAGGTCAAGTCAGGTCAGGTCAAGTCAGGTCAGGTCAGGTCAAGTCAGGTCAGGTCAAGTCAGGTCAAGTCAGGTCAGGTCAAGTCAGGTCAGGTCAAGTCAGGTCAGGTTAAGTCAGGTTAGGTCAGGTCACGTTAAGTCAGGTCGAGTCAGGTCAGGTCAGGTCAAGTCAGGTCAGGTCAAGTCAGGTCAAGTCAGGTCAGGTCAAGTCAGGTCAGGTCAAGTCAGGTCAGGTCAAGTCAGGTTAGGTCAGGTCACGTTAAGTCAGGTCGAGTCAGGTCAGGTCAAGTCAGGTCAGATCAAGTCAGGTCAGGTCAAGTCAGGTTAGGTCAGGTCACGTTAAGTCAGGTCGAGTCAGGTCAGGTCAAGTCAGGTCAAGTCAAGTCAAGTCAGGTCAGGTCAGGTCAGTCAGGTCAGGTCAAGTCAGCTCAAGTCAGGTCAGGTCAAGTCAGGTTAAATCAAGTCAGGTCAAATAATATCAAATCAGGTCAGGTCAAGTCAGGTTAAGTCAGGTCAAGTCAGGTCAGGTCAAGTCAAGTCAAGTCAGGTTAAGTCAGGTCAAGTCAGGTCAGGTCAGGTCAGGTCAAGTCAGGTTAAGTCAGGTCAAGTCAGGTTAAGTCAGGTCAAGTCAGGTTAAGTCAGGTCAGGTCAGGTCAAGTGAAGTCAGATCAGGTCAAGTCAGGTCAGGTCAAGTCAGCTCAAGTCAGGTCAGGTCAAGTCAGGTTAAATCAATTCAGGTCAAATCATATCAAATCAGGTCAGGTCAAGTCAGGTTAAGTCAGGTCAAGTCAGGTCAGGTCCAGTCAGGTCAAGTCAGGTAAGGTCATGTCAGGTCAAGTCAGGTCAAATCAGGTCAGGTCAAGTCAGGTCAGGTCACGTTAAGTAAGGTCAAGTCAGGTCAGGTCAAGTCAGTTCAGGTCAAGTCAAGTTAGGTCAGGTCAGGTCAAGTCAGGTCAGGTCAAGTCAGGTCAAGTCAGGTCAGGTCAAGTCAGGTCAGGTCAATACAGGTCAAGTCAGGTAAGGTCATGTCAGGTCAAGTCAGGTCAAATCAGGTCAGGTCAAGTCAGGTCAGGTCACGTTAAGTCAGGTCAAGTCAGGTCAGGTCAGGTCAAGTCAGGTCAGGTCAAGTCAGGTCAAGTCAGGTCAGGTCAAGTCAGGTCAGGTCAAGTCAGGTCAAGTCAGGTCAAGTCAGGTCAAGTCAAGTCAAGTCAGGTCAGGTCAGGTCAGTCAGGTCAGGTCAAGTAAGCTCAAGTCAGGTCAGGTCAAGTCAGGTTAAATCAAGTCAGGTCAAATCATATCAAATCAGGTCAGGTCAAGTCAGGTTAAGTCAGGTCAAGTCAGGTCAGGTCAAGTCAGGTCAAGTCAGGTAAGGTCATGTCAGGTCAAGTCAGGTCAAATCAGGTCAGGTCAAGTCAGGTTAAGTCAAGTCAGGTCAGGTCAAGTCAGGTTAGGTCAAGTCAGGTCAAGTCAAGTCAGATCAAGTCAAGTAAGGTAAGGTCAAGTCTGGTCAAGTCAGGTCAGGTCACGTCAAATCAGGTCAAGTCAGGTCAAGTCAGGTCAGGTCAAGTCAGGTCAAGTTAGGTCAGGTCAAGTCTGGTCAAGTCAGGTCAGGTCAAGTCAGGTTAAGTCAAGTCAGGTCAGGTCAAGTCAGGTTAGGTCAAGTCAGGTCAAGTCAAGTCAGATCAAGTCAAGTAAGGTAAGGTCAAGTCTGGTCAAGTCAGGTCAGGTCACGTCAAATCAGGTCAAGTCAAGTAAGGTAAGGTCAAGTCTGGTTAAGTCAGGTCAGGTTACGTCAAATCAGGTCAAGTCAGGTCAGGTCAGGTCACGTTAAGTCAGGTCAAGTAAGGTAAGGTCAAGTCTGGTCAAGTCAGGTCAGGTCAAGTCAGGTTAAGTCAAGTCAGGTCAGGTCAAGTCAGGTTAGGTCAAGTCAGGTCAAGTCAGGTCAGGTGAAGTCAGGTCAAGTCAGGGCAGGTCAGGTCAGGTCAAGTCAGGTCAGGTCAAGTCAGGTCAAGTCAGGGCAGGTCATGTCAGGTCAAGTCAGGTCAAATCAGGTCAGGTCAATTCAAGTAAGGTAAGGTCAAGTCTGGTTAAGTCAGGTCAGGTTACGTCAAATCAGGTCAAGTCAGGTCAGGTCAGGTCACGTTAAGTCAGGTCAAGTAAGGTAAGGTCAAGTCTGGTCAAGTCAGGCCACGTTAAGTCAGGTCAAGTCAGGTCAGGTCAAGTCAGGTCAGGTCAATACAGGTCAAGTCAGGTAAGGTCATGTCAGGTCAAGTCAGGTCAAATCAGGTCAGGTCAAGTCAGGTCAGGTCAGGTCAAGTCAGGTCAGGTCAAGTCAGGTCAAGTCAGGTCAGGTCAAGTCAGGTCAGGTCAAGTCAGGTTAAGTCAGGTCAAGTCAGGTAAGGTCAAGTCAGGTCAAGTCAGGGCAGGTCAGGTCAGGTCAAGTCAGGTCAGGTCAAGTCAGGTTAGGTCAAGTCAGGTCAGGTCAAGTCAGGTCAGGTCAAGTCAGGTCAGGTCAAGTCAGGTCAAGTCAGGTCAGGTCAGGTCAAGTCAGGTCAGGTCAAGTCAGGTCAAGTCAGGTCAGGTCAAGTCAGGTCAGGTCAAGTCAGGTCAGGTTAAGTCAGGTTAGGTCAGGTCACGTTAAGTCAGGTCGAGTCAGGTCAGGTCAGGTCAAGTCAGGTCAGGTCAAGTCAGGTCAAGTCAGGTCAGGTCAAGTCAGGTCAGGTCAAGTCAGGTCAGGTCAAGTCAGGTTAGGTCAGGTCACGTTAAGTCAGGTCGAGTCAGGTCAGGTCAAGTCAGGTCAGGTCAAGTCAGGTCAGGTCAAGTCAGGTTAGGTCAGGTCACGTTAAGTCAGGTCGAGTCAGGTCAGGTCAAGTCAGGTCAAGTCAGGTCAAGTCAAGTCAAGTCAGGTCAGGTCAGGTCAGTCAGGTCAGGTCAAGTCAGCTCAAGTCAGGTCAGGTCAAGTCAGGTTAAATCAAGTCAGGTCAAATAATATCAAATCAGGTCAGGTCAAGTCAGGTTAAGTCAGGTCAAGTCAGGTCAGGTCAAGTCAAGTCAAGTCAGGTAAGGTCATGTCAGGTCAAGTCAGGTTAGGTCAATCAGGTCAAGTCAAGTCAGGTCAAGTCAAGTAAGGTAAGGTCAAGTCTGGTTAAGTCAAGTCAGGTCAGGTCAAGTCAGGTTAGGTCAAGTCAGGTCAAGTCAAGTCAGATCAAGTCAAGTAAGGTCAAGTCAAGTCAGATCAAGTCAAGTAAGGTAAGGTCAAGTCTGGTCAAGTCAGGTCAGGTCAAGTCAGGTTAGGTCAAGTCAGGTCAAGTCAAGTCAGATCAAGTCAAGTAAGGTAAGGTCAAGTCTGGTCAAGTCAGGTCAGGTCACGTCAAATCAGGTCAAGTCAGGTCAGGTCAAGTCAGATCAAGTTAGGTCAGGTCAAGTCAGGTTAAGTCAGGTCAAGTCAGGTCAGGTCAGGTCAGGTCAAGTCAGGTTAAGTCAGGTCAAGCCAGGTCAGGTCAAGTCAGGTCAAGTCAGGTCAGATCAAGTCAGGTCAAGTCAGGTTAAGTCAGGTCAAGTCAGGTTAAGTCAGGTCAGGTCAGGTCAAGTGAAGTCAGATCAGGTCAAGTCAGGTCAGGTCAAGTCAGCTCAAGTCAGGTCAGGTCAAGTCAGGTTAAATCAATTCAGGTCAAATCATATCAAATCAGGTCAGGTCAAGTCAGGTTAAGTCAGGTCAAGTCAGGTCAGGTCAAGTCAGGTCAAGTCAGGTAAGGTCATGTCAGGTCAAGTCAGGTCAAATCAGGTCAGGTCAAGTCAGGTCAGGTCACGTTAAGTAAGGTCAAGTCAGGTCAGGTCAAGTCAGTTCTGGTCAAGTCAGGTTAGGTCATGTCAGGTCAAGTCAGGTCAGGTCAAGTCAGGTCAAGTCAGGTCAGGTCAAGTCAGGTCAGGTCAATACAGGTCAAGTCAGGTAAGGTCATGTCAGGTCAAGTCAGGTCAAATCAGGTCAGGTCAAGTCAGGTCAGGTCAGGTCAAGTCAGGTCAAGTCAGGTCAAGTCAGGTCAAGTCAAGTCAAGTCAGGTCAGGTCAGGTCAGTCAGGTCAGGTCAAGTAAGCTCAAGTCAGGTCAGGTCAAGTCAGGTTAAATCAAGTCAGGTCAAATCATATCAAATCAGGTCAGGTCAAGTCAGGTTAAGTCAGGTCAAGTCAGGTCAGGTCAAGTCAGGTCAAGTCAGGTAAGGTCATGTCAGGTCAAGTCAGGTCAAATCAGGTCAGGTCAAGTCAGGTTAAGTCAAGTCAGGTCAGGTCAAGTCAGGTTAGGTCAAGTCAGGTCAAGTCAAGTCAGATCAAGTCAAGTAAGGTAAGGTCAAGTCTGGTCAAGTCAGGTCAGGTCACGTCAAATCAGGTCAAGTCAGGTCAAGTCAGGTCAGGTCAAGTCAGGTCAAGTTAGGTCAGGTCAAGTCTGGTCAAGTCAGGTCAGGTCAAGTCAGGTTAAGTCAAGTCAGGTCAGGTCAAGTCAGGTTAGGTCAAGTCAGGTCAAGTCAAGTCAGATCAAGTCAAGTAAGGTAAGGTCAAGTCTGGTCAAGTCAGGTCAGGTCACGTCAAATCAGGTCAAGTCAAGTAAGGTAAGGTCAAGTCTGGTTAAGTCAGGTCAGGTTACGTCAAATCAGGTCAAGTCAGGTCAGGTCAGGTCACGTTAAGTCAGGTCAAGTAAGGTAAGGTCAAGTCTGGTCAAGTCAGGCCACGTTAAGTCAGTTCAAGTCAGGTCAAGTCAGGTCAGGTCAAGTCAGGTCAAGTCAAGTCAGGTCAAGTCAAGTCAGGTCAAGTCAGATCAGGTCAAGTCAGGTTAAGTCAGGTCAAGTAAGGTAAGGTCAAGTCTCGTTAAGTCAGGTCAGGTTACGTCAAATCAGGTCAAGTCAGGTCAGGTCAGGTCACGTTAAGTCAGGTCAAGTAAGGTAAGGTCAAGTCTGGTCAAGTCAGGCCACGTTAAGTCAGGTCAAGTCAGGTCAAGTCAGGTCAGGTCAAGTCAGGTCAAGTCAAGCCTGTCAAGTCAAGTCAGGTCAAGTCAGATCAGGTCAAGTCAGGTTAAGTAAGGTCAAGTCAGGTAAGGTCAAGTCAGGTCAAGTTAGGTCAGGTCAAGTCAGGCAGGTCAGGTCAGGTCAGGTCAAGTCAGGTCAGGTCAAGTCAGGTCAAGTCAAGTCAAGTCAGGTTAAGTCAGGTTAGGTCAAGTCAGGTTAAGTCAAGTCAGGTCAGGTCAAGTCAGGTCAAGTTAGGTCAGGTCAAGTCAGGTTAAGTCAGGTCAAGTCAGGTCAGGTCAGGTCAGGTCAGGTCAAGTCAGGTCAGGTCAAGTCAGGTCAAGTCAGGTCAAGTCAGGTCAGGTTAGGTCAATTCAGGTCAAGTCAGGTCAAGTCAGGTCAGGACACGTTAAGTCAGGTCGAGTCAGGTCAGGTCAAGTCAGGTCAAGTCAGGTCAGGTCAAGTCAGGTCAGGTCAATTCAGGTCAAGTCAGGTCAAGTCAGGGCAAGTCAAGTCAAGTCATTTCAGGTCAGGTCAGTCAGGTCAGGTCAAGTCAGCTCAAGTCAGGTCAGGTCAAGTCAGGTTAAATCAAGTCAGGTCAAATCATATCAATTCAGGTCAGGTCAAGTCAGGTTAAGTCAGGTCAAGTCAGGTCAGGTCAAGTCAAGTCAAGTCAGGTAAGGTCATGTCAGGTCAAGTCAGGTCAAATCAGGTCAGGTCAAGTCAGGTCAGGTCACGTTAAGTCAGGTCAAGTCAGGTCAGGTCAGGTCAAGTCAGGTCAGGTCAATTCAGGTCAAGTCAGGTCAAGTCAGGTCAGGTCACGTTAAGTCAGGTCGACTCAGGTCAGGTCAAGTCGGGTCAGGTCATGTCAGCTTAAGTCAGGTCAGGTCAAGTCAGGTTAGGTCAATCAGGTCAAGTCAAGTCAGGTCAAGTCAAGTAAGGTAAGGTCAAGTCTGGTTAAGTCAGGTCAGGTTTCGTCAAGTCAGGTCAAGTCAGATCAGGTCAAGTCAGGTTAAGTCAGGTCAAGTCAGGTAAGGTCAAGTCAGGTCAAGTCAGGGCAGGTCAGGTCAGGTCAAGTCAGGTCAGGTCAAGTCAGGTCAAGTCAGGGCAGGTCAGGTCAGGTCAAGTCAGGTCAGGTCAAGTCAGGTTAAGTCTAGTCAGGTCAGGTCAAGTCAGTTTAGGTCAAGTCAGGTCAAGTCAAGTCAGATCAAGTCAAGTAAGGTCAAGTCAAGTCAGATCAAGTCAAGTAAGGTAAAGTCAAGTCTGGTCAAGTCAGGTCAGGTCACGTCAAATCAGGTCAAGTCAGGTCAGGTCAACTTAGGTCAGGTCAAGTCAGGTTAAGTCAGGTCAAGTCAGGTCAGGTCAGGTCAGGTCAAGTCAGGTTAAGTCAGGTCAAGTCAGGTCAGGTCAAGTCAGGTCAAGTCAGGTCAGGTCAAGTCAGGTCAAGTCAGGTTAAGTCAGGTCAAGTCAGGTTAAGTCAGGTCAGGTCAGGTCAAGTGAAGTCAGGTCAAGTCAGGTAAGGTCATGTCAGGTCAAGTCAGGTCAAATCAGGTCAGGTCAAGTCAGGTCAGGTCACGTTAAGTAAGGTCAAGTCAGGTCAGGTCACGTCAGTTCAGGTCAAGTCAGGTTAGGTCAGGTCAGGTCAAGTCAGGTCAGGTCAAGTCAGGTCAAGTCAGGTCAGGTCAAGTCAGGTCAGGTCAATACAGGTCAAGTCAGGTAAGGTCATGTCAGGTCAAGTCAGGTCAAATCAGGTCAGGTCAAGTCAGGTCAGGTCACGTTAAGTCAGGTCAAGTCAGGTCAGGTCAGGTCAAGTCAGGTCAGGTCAAGTCAGGTCAAGTCAGGTCAGGTCAAGTCAGGTCAGGACAATTCAGGTCAAGTCAGGTCAGGTCACGTTAAGTCAGGTCGAGTCAGGTCAGGTCAAGTCAGGTCAAGTCAGGTCAAGTCAAGTCAAGTCAGGTCAGGTCAGGTCAGTCAGGTCAGGTCAAGTTAGCTCAAGTCAGGTCAGGTCAAGTCAGGTTAAATCAAGTCAGGTCAAATCATATCAAATCAGGTCAGGTCAAGTCAGGTTAAGTCAGGTCAAGTCAGGTCAGGTCAAGTCAGGTCAAGTCAGGTAAGGTCATGTCAGGTCAAGTCAGGTCAAATCAGGTCAGGTCAAGTCAGGTTAAGTCAAGTCAGGTCAGGTCAAGTCAGGTTAGGTCAAGTCAGGTCAAGTCAAGTCAGATCAAGTCAAGTAAGGTAAGGTCAAGTCTGGTCAAGTCAGGTCAGGTCACGTCAAATCAGGTCAAGTCAAGTAAGGTAAGGTCAAGTCTGGTTAAGTCAGTTTAGGTTACGTCAAATCAGGTCAAGTCAGGTCAGGTCAGGTCACGTTAAGTCAGGTCAAGTAAGGTAAGGTCAAGTCTGGTCAAGTCAGGTCAGGTCAAATCAGGTTAAGTCAAGTCAGGTCAGGTCAAGTCAGGTTAGGTCAAGTCAGGTCAAGTCAGGTCAGGTGAAGTCAGGTCAAGTCAGGGCAGGTCAGGTCAGGTCAAGTCAGGTCAGGTCAAGTCAGGTCAAGTCAGGGCAGGTCATGTCAGGTCAAGTCAGGTCAAATCAGGTCAGGTCAATTCAAGTAAGGTAAGGTCAAGTCTGGTTAAGTCAGGTCAGGTTACGTCAAATCAGGTCAAGTCAGGTCAGGTCAGGTCACGTTAAGTCAGGTCAAGTAAGGTAAGGTCAAGTCTGGTCAAGTCAGGCCACGTTAAGTCAGGTCAAGTCAGGTCAAGTCAGGTCAGGTCAAGTCAGGTCAAGTCAAGTCAGGTCAAGTCAAGTCAGGTCAAGTCAGATCAGGTCAAGTCAGGTTAAGTCAGGTCAAGTAAGGTAAGGTCAAGTCTGGTTAAGTCAGGTCAGGTTACGTCAAATCAGGTCAAGTCAGGTCAGGTCAGGTCACGTTAAGTCAGGTCAAGTAAGGTAAGGTCAAGTCTGGTCAATTCAGGTCACGTTAAGTCAGGTCAAGTCAGGTCAAGTCAGGTCAGGTCAAGTCAGGTCAGGTCAATTCAGGTCAAGTCAGGTCAAGTCAGGTCAGGTCACGTTAAGTCAGGTCGACTCAGGTCAGGTCAAGTCAGGTCAGGTCATGTCAGCTTAAGTCAGGTCAGGTCAAGTCAGGTTAGGTCAATCAGGTCAAGTCAAGTCAGGTCAAGTCAAGTAAGGTAAGGTCAAGTCTGGTTAAGTCAGGTCAGGTTTCGTCAAGTCAGGTCAAGTCAGATCAGGTCAAGTCAGGTTAAGTCAGGTCAAGTCAGGTAAGGTCAAGTCAGGTCAAGTCATGGCAGGTCAGGTCAGGTCGAGTCAGGTCAGGTCAAGTCAGGTCAAGTCAGGGCAGGTCAGGACAGGTCAAGTCAGGTCAGGTCAAGTCAGGTTAAGTCAAGTCAGGTCAGGTCAAGTCAGGTTAGGTCAAGTCAGGTCAAGTCAAGTCAGATCAAGTCAAGTAAGGTCAAGTCAAGTCAGATCAAGTCAAGTAAGGTAAGGTCAAGTCTGGTCAAGTCAGGTCAGGTCACGTCAAATCAGGTCAAGTCAGGTCAGGTCAAGTCAGATCAAGTTAGGTCAGGTCAAGTCAGGTTAAGTCAGGTCAAGTCAGGTCAGGTCAGGTCAGGTCAAGTCAGGTTAAGTCAGGTCAAGTCAGGTCAGGTCAAGTCAGGTCAAGTCAGGTCAGGTCAAGTCAGGTCAAGTCAGGTTAAGTCAGGTCAAGTCAGGTTAAGTCAGGTCAGGTCAGGTCAAGTGAAGTCAGATCAGGTCAAGTCAGGTCAGGTCAAGTCAGCTCAAGTCAGGTCAGGTCAAGTCAGGTTAAATCAAGTCAGGTCAAATCATATCAAATCAGGTCATGTCAAGTCAGGTTAAGTCAGGTCAAGTCAGGTCAGGTCAAGTCAGGTCAAGTCAGGTCAGGTCAAGTCAGGTCAGGTCAATACAGGTCAAGTCAGGTAAGGTCATGTCAGGTCAAGTCAGGTCAAATCAGGTCAGGTCAAGTCAGGTCAGGTCACGTTAAGTCAGGTCAAGTCAGCTCAGGTCAGGTCAAGTCAGGTCAGGTCAAGTCAGGTCAAGTCAGGTCAGGTCAAGTCAGGTCAGGTCAAGTCAGGTTAAGTCAGGTCAAGTCAGGTAAGGTCAAGTCAGGTCAAGTCAGGGCAGGTCAGGTCAGGTCAAGTCAGGTCAGGTCAAGTCAGGTTAGGTCAAGTCAGGTCAGGTCAATTCAGGTCAAGTCAGGTAAGGTCATGTCAGGTCAAGTTAGGTCAAATCAGGTCAGGTCAAGTCAGGTCAGGTCACGTTAAGTCAGGTCAAGTCAGGTCAGGTCAAGTAAGGTCAGGTCAAGTCAGGTCAGGTCAAGTCAGGTCAAGTCAGGTCAGGTCAAGTCAGGTACGGTCAATTCAGGTCAAGTCAGGTAAGGTCATGTCAGGTCAAGTTAGGTCAAATCAGGTCAGGTCAAGTCAGGTCAGGTCAGGTCAAGTCAGGTCAGGTCAAGTCAGGTCAAGTCAGGTCAGGTCAAGTCAGGTCAGGTCAAGTCAGGTCAGGTTAAGTCAGGTTAGGTCAGGTCACGTTAAGTCAGGTCGAGTCAGGTCAGGTCAGGTCAAGTCAGGTCAGGTCAAGTCAGGTCAAGTCAGGTCAGGTCAAGTCAGGTCAGGTCAAGTCAGGTCAGGTCAAGTCAGGTTAGGTCAGGTCACGTTAAGTCAGGTCGAGTCAGGTCAGGTCAAGTCAGGTCAGATCAAGTCAGGTCAGGTCAAGTCAGGTTAGGTCAGGTCACGTTAAGTCAGGTCGAGTCAGGTCAGGTCAAGTCAGGTCAAGTCAAGTCAAGTCAGGTCAGGTCAGGTCAGTCAGGTCAGGTCAAGTCAGCTCAAGTCAGGTCAGGTCAAGTCAGGTTAAATCAAGTCAGGTCAAATAATATCAAATCAGGTCAGGTCAAGTCAGGTTAAGTCAGGTCAAGTCAGGTCAGGTCAAGTCAAGTCAAGTCAGGTTAAGTCAGGTCAAGTCAGGTCAGGTCAGGTCAGGTCAAGTCAGGTTAAGTCAGGTCAAGTCAGGTTAAGTCAGGTCAAGTCAGGTTAAGTCAGGTCAGGTCAGGTCAAGTGAAGTCAGATCAGGTCAAGTCAGGTCAGGTCAAGTCAGCTCAAGTCAGGTCAGGTCAAGTCAGGTTAAATCAATTCAGGTCAAATCATATCAAATCAGGTCAGGTCAAGTCAGGTTAAGTCAGGTCAAGTCAGGTCAGGTCCAGTCAGGTCAAGTCAGGTAAGGTCATGTCAGGTCAAGTCAGGTCAAATCAGGTCAGGTCAAGTCAGGTCAGGTCACGTTAAGTAAGGTCAAGTCAGGTCAGGTCAAGTCAGTTCAGGTCAAGTCAAGTTAGGTCAGGTCAGGTCAAGTCAGGTCAGGTCAAGTCAGGTCAAGTCAGGTCAGGTCAAGTCAGGTCAGGTCAATACAGGTCAAGTCAGGTAAGGTCATGTCAGGTCAAGTCAGGTCAAATCAGGTCAGGTCAAGTCAGGTCAGGTCACGTTAAGTCAGGTCAAGTCAGGTCAGGTCAGGTCAAGTCAGGTCAGGTCAAGTCAGGTCAAGTCAGGTCAGGTCAAGTCAGGTCAGGTCAAGTCAGGTCAAGTCAGGTCAAGTCAGGTCAAGTCAAGTCAAGTCAGGTCAGGTCAGGTCAGTCAGGTCAGGTCAAGTAAGCTCAAGTCAGGTCAGGTCAAGTCAGGTTAAATCAAGTCAGGTCAAATCATATCAAATCAGGTCAGGTCAAGTCAGGTTAAGTCAGGTCAAGTCAGGTCAGGTCAAGTCAGGTCAAGTCAGGTAAGGTCATGTCAGGTCAAGTCAGGTCAAATCAGGTCAGGTCAAGTCAGGTTAAGTCAAGTCAGGTCAGGTCAAGTCAGGTTAGGTCAAGTCAGGTCAAGTCAAGTCAGATCAAGTCAAGTAAGGTAAGGTCAAGTCTGGTCAAGTCAGGTCAGGTCACGTCAAATCAGGTCAAGTCAGGTCAAGTCAGGTCAGGTCAAGTCAGGTCAAGTTAGGTCAGGTCAAGTCTGGTCAAGTCAGGTCAGGTCAAGTCAGGTTAAGTCAAGTCAGGTCAGGTCAAGTCAGGTTAGGTCAAGTCAGGTCAAGTCAAGTCAGATCAAGTCAAGTAAGGTAAGGTCAAGTCTGGTCAAGTCAGGTCAGGTCACGTCAAATCAGGTCAAGTCAAGTAAGGTAAGGTCAAGTCTGGTTAAGTCAGGTCAGGTTACGTCAAATCAGGTCAAGTCAGGTCAGGTCAGGTCACGTTAAGTCAGGTCAAGTAAGGTAAGGTCAAGTCTGGTCAAGTCAGGTCAGGTCAAGTCAGGTTAAGTCAAGTCAGGTCAGGTCAAGTCAGGTTAGGTCAAGTCAGGTCAAGTCAGGTCAGGTGAAGTCAGGTCAAGTCAGGGCAGGTCAGGTCAGGTCAAGTCAGGTCAGGTCAAGTCAGGTCAAGTCAGGGCAGGTCATGTCAGGTCAAGTCAGGTCAAATCAGGTCAGGTCAATTCAAGTAAGGTAAGGTCAAGTCTGGTTAAGTCAGGTCAGGTTACGTCAAATCAGGTCAAGTCAGGTCAGGTCAGGTCACGTTAAGTCAGGTCAAGTAAGGTAAGGTCAAGTCTGGTCAAGTCAGGCCACGTTAAGTCAGGTCAAGTCAGGTCAAGTCAGGTCAGGTCAAGTCAGGTCAAGTCAAGTCAGGTCAAGTCAAGTCAGGTCAAGTCAGATCAGGTCAAGTCAGGTTAAGTCAGGTCAAGTAAGGTAAGGTCAAGTCCTGGTTAAGTCAGGTCAGGTTACGTCAAATCAGGTCAAGTCAGGTCAGGTCAGGTCACGTTAAGTCAGGTCAAGTAGGTAAGGTCAAGTCTGATCAAGTCAGGTCACGTTAAGTCACGTCAAGTCAGGTCAAGTCAGGTCAGGTCAAGTCAGGTCAAGTCAAGCCTGTCAAGTCAAGTCAGGTCAAGTCAGATCAGGTCAAGTCAGGTTAAGTAAGGTCAAGTCAGGTAAGGTCAAGTCAGGTCAAGTTAGGTCAGGTCAAGTCAGGTCAGGTCAGGTCAGGTCAGGTCAAGTCAGGTCAGGTCAAGTCAGGTCAAGTCAAGTCAATCAGGTCAAGTCAGGTTAGGTCAAGTCAGGTTAAGTCAAGTCAGGTCAGGTCAAGTCAGGGTCAAGTTAGGTCAGGTCAAGTCAGGTTAAGTCAGGTCAAGTCAGGTCAGGTCAGGTCAGGTCAGGTCAAGTCAGGTCAGGTCAAGTCAGGTCAAGTCAAGTCAAGTCAGGTCAAGTCAGGTTAGGTCAAGTCAGGTCAAGTCAAGTCAGATCAAGTCAAGTAAGGTAAGGTCAAGTCTGGTCAATTCAGGTCAGGTCACGTAAAATCAGGTCAAGTCAGGTCAAGTCAGGTCAGGTCAAGTCAGGTCAAGTTAGGTCAGGTCAAGTCAGGTTAAGTCAGGTCAAGTCAGGTCAAGTTAGGTCAGGTCAAGTCAGGTCAGGTCAAGTCAGGTCAAGTCAGGGCAGGTCAGGTCAGGTCAAGTCAGGTCAGGTCAAGTCAGGTCAAGTCAGGCAGGTCATGTCAGGTCAAGTCAGGTCAAATCAGGTCAGGTCAAGTCAAGTAAGGTAAGGTCAAGTCTGGTTAAGTCAGGTCAGGTTACGTCAAATCAGGTCAAGTCAGGTCAGGTCAGGTCACGTTAAGTCAGGTCAAGTAAGGTAAGTTCAAGTCTGGTCAAGTCAGGTCAGGTCACGTCAGGTCAGGTCACGTTAAGTCAGGACAAGTCAGGTCAAGTCAGGTCAGGTCAAGTCAGGGCAAGTCAAGTCAGGTCAAGTCAAGTCAGGTCAAGTCAGGTTAAGTCAGGTCAAGTCAGGTAAGGTCAAGTCAGGTCTAGTTAGGTCAGGTCAAGTCAGGTTAAGTCAGGTCAAGTCAGGTCAGGTCAGGTCAGGTCAAGTCAGGTCAGGTCAAGTCAGGTTAAGTCAGATCAGGTCAAGTCAGGTTAGGTCAATTCAGGTCAAGTCAGGTCAAGTCAGGTCAAATCAGGTCAGGTCAAGTCAGGTCAGGTCAGGTCAATTCAGGTCAAGTCAGGTCAAGTCAGGTCAGGTCAAGTCAGGTGAAGTCAGGTCAGGTCATGTCAGGTTAAGTAAGGTCAGGTCAAGTCAGGTTAGGTCAATTCAGGTCAAGTCAGGTCAAGTCAGGTCAGGTCACGTTAAGTCAGGTCGAGTCAGGTCAGGTCAAGTCAGGTCAAGTCAGGTCAGGTCAAGTCAGGTTAAGTCAGGTCAAGTCAGGTCAGGTCAGGTCAGGTCAAGTCAGGTCAGGTCAAGTCAGGTTAAGTCAGATCAGGTCAAGTCAGGTTAGGTCAATTCAGGTCAAGTCAGGTCAAGTCAGGTCAAATCAGGTCAGGTCAAGTCAGGTCAAGTCAGGTCAAGTCAGGGCAAGTCAAGTCAAGTCATTTCAGGTCAGGTCAGTCAGGTCAGGTCAAGTCAGGTCAGGTCAAGACAGGTCAAGTCAGGTCAGGTCAGGTCAGGTCAAGTCAGGTCAAATCAGGTCAGGTCAAGTCAGGTCAGGTCACGTTAAGTCAGGTCAAGTCAGGTCAGGTCAAGTCAGGTCAAGTCAGGTCAGGTCAAGTCAGGTCAGGTCAATTCAGGTCAAGTCAGGTCAAGTCAGGTCAGGTCACGTTAAGTCAGGTCGACTCAGGTCAGGTCAAGTCAGGTCAGGTCATGTCAGCTTAAGTCAGGTCAGGTCAAGTCAGGTTAAGTCAGGTCAAGTCAGGTAAGGTCAAGTCAGGTCAAGTCAGGGCAGCTCAGGTCAGGTCAAGTCAGGTCAGGTCAAGTCAGGTTAGGTCAAGTCAGGTCAGGTCAATTCAGGTCAAGTTAGGTAAGGTCATGTCAGGTCAAGTTAGGTCAAATCAGGTCAGGTCAAGTCAGGTCAGGTCACGTTAAGTCAGGTCAAGTCAGGTCAGGTCAAGTCAGGTCAGGTCAAGTCAGGTCAGGTCAGGTCAAGTCAGGTCAAGTCAGGTCAGGTCAAGTCAGGTCAGGTCAATTCAGGTCAAGTCAGGTAAGGTCATGTCAGGTCAAGTTAGGTCAAATCAGGTCAGGTCAAGTCAGGTCAGGTCACGTTAAGTCAGGTCAAGTCAGGTCAGGTCAGGTCAAGTCAGGTCAGGTCAAGTCAGGTCAAGTCAGGTCAGGTCAAGTCAGGTCAGGTCAATTCAGGTCAAGTCAGGTCAAGTCAGGTCAGGTCACGTTAAGTCAGGTCGAGTCAGGTCAGTCAGGTCAGGTCAAGTCAGCTCAAGTCAAGTAAGGTAAGGTCAAGTCTGGTTAAGTCAGGTCATGTTACGTCAAGTCAGGTCAAGTCAGATCAGGTCAAGTCAGGTTAAGTCAGGTCAAGTCAGGTAAGGTCAAGTCAGGTCAAGTCAGGGCAGGTCAGGTCAGGTCAAGTCAGGACAGGTCAAGTCAGGTTAGGTCAAGTCAGGTCAGGTCAATTCAGGTCAAGTTAGGTAAGGTCATGTCAGGTCAAGTTAGGTCAAATCAGGTCAGGTCAAGTCAGGTCAGGTCACGTTAAGTCAGGTCAAGTCAGGTCAGGTCAAGTCAGGTCAGGTCAAGTCAGGTCAGGTCAAGTCAGGTCAAGTCAGGTCAGGTCAAGTCAGGTCAGGTCAATTCAGGTCAAGTCAGGTAAGGTCATGTCAGGTCAAGTTAGGTCAAATCAGGTCAGGTCAAGTCAGGTCAGGTCACGTTAAGTCAGGTCAAGTCAGGTCAGGTCAGGTCAAGTCAGGTCAGGTCAAGTCAGGTCAAGTCAGGTCAGGTCAAGTCAGGTCAGGTCAATTCAGGTCAAGTCAGGTCAAGTCAGGTCATGTCACGTTTAGTCAGGTCGAGTCAGGTCAGGTCAAGTCAGGTCAAGTCAGGTCAAATCAGGTCAGGTCAAGTCAGGTTAAGTCAGGTCAAGTCAGGTCAGGTCAAGTCAAGTCAAGTCAGGTAAGGTCATGTCAGGTCAAGTCAGGTCAAATCAGGTCAGGTCAAGTCAGGTCAGGTCACGTTAAGTCAGGTCAAGTCAGGTCAGGTCAGGTCAAGTCAGGTCAGGTCAGGTCAAGTCAGGTCAAGTCAGGTCAGGTCAAGTCAGGTCAGGTCAATTCAGGTCAAGTCAGGTCAAGTCAGGTCAGGTCACGTTAAGTCAGGTCGACTCAGGTCAGGTCAAGTCAGGTCAGGTCATGTCAGCTTAAGTCAGGTCAGGTCAAGTCAGGTTAGGTCAATCAGGTCAAGTCAAGTCAGGTCAAGTCAAGTAAGGTAAGGTCAAGTCTGGTTAAGTAAGGTCAGGTTTCGTCAAGTCAGGTCAAGTCAGATCAGGTCAAGTCAGGTTAAGTCAGGTCAAGTCAGGTAAGGTCAAGTCAGGTCAAGTCAGGGCAGGTCAGGTCAGGTCAAGTCAGGTCAGGTCAAGTCAGGTCAAGTCAGGTCAGGTCAAGTCAGATCAGGTCAAGTCAGGTTAAGTCAGGTCAAGTAAGGTAAGGTCAAGTCTGGTTAAGTCAGGTCAGGTTACGTCAAATCAGGTCAAGTCAGGTCAGGTCAGGTCACGTTAAGTCAGGTCAAGTAAGGTAAGGTCAAGTCTGGTCAAGTCAGGTCACGTTAAGTCAGGTCAAGTCAGGTTAAGTCAGGTCAGGTCAAGTCAGGTCAAGTTAAGCCTGTCAAGTCAAGTCAGGTCAAGTCAGATCAGGTCAAGTCAGGTTAAGTAAGGTCAAGTCAGGTAAGGTCAAGTCAGGTCAAGTTAGGTCAGGTCAAGTCAGGTCAGGTCAGGTCAGGTCAGGTCAAGTCAGGTCAGGTCAAGTCAGGTCAAGTCAAGTCAAGTCAGGTTAAGTCAGGTTAGGTCAAGTCAGGTTAAGTCAAGTCAGGTCAGGTCAAGTCAGGTCAAGTTAGGTCAGGTCAAGTCAGGTTAAGTCAGGTCAAGTCAGGTCAGGTCAGGTCACGTTAAGTCAGGTCACGTAAGGTAAGGTCAAGTCTGGTCAAGTCAGGCCACGTTAAGTCAGGTCAAGTCAGGTCAAGTCAGGTCAGGTCAAGTCAGGTCAAGTCAAGTCAGGTCAAGTCAAGTCAGGTCAAGTCAGGTCACGTCAAATCAGGTCAAGTCAAGTAAGGTAAGGTCAAGTCTGGTTAAGTCAGGTCAGGTTACGTCAAATCAGGTCAAGTCAGGTCAGGTCAGGTCACGTTAAGTCAGGTCACGTAAGGTAAGGTCAAGTCTGGTCAAGTCAGGCCACGTTAAGTCAGGTCAAGTCAGGTCAAGTCAGGTCAGGTCAAGTCAGGTCAAGTCAAGTCAGGTCAAGTCAAGTCAGGTCAAGTCAGATCAGGTCAAGTCAGGTTAAGTCAGGTCAAGTAAGGTAAGGTCAAGTCTGGTTAAGTCAGGTCAGGTTACGTCAAATCAGGTCAAGTCAGGTCAGGTCAGGTCACGTTAAGTCAGGTCAAGTAAGGTAAGGTCAAGTCTGGTCAAGTCAGGTCACGTTAAGTCAGGTCAAGTCAGGTTAAGTCAGGTCAGGTCAAGTCAGGTCAAGTTAAGCCTGTCAAGTCAAGTCAGGTCAAGTCAGATCAGGTCAAGTCAGGTTAAGTAAGGTCAAGTCAGGTAAGGTCAAGTCAGGTCAAGTTAGGTCAGGTCAAGTCAGGTCAGGTCAGGTCAGGTCAGGTCAAGTCAGGTCAGGTCAAGTCAGGTCAAGTCAAGTCAAGTCAGGTTAAGTCAGGTTAGGTCAAGTCAGGTTAAGTCAAGTCAGGTCAGGTCAAGTCAGGTCAAGTTAGGTCAGGTCAAGTCAGGTTAAGTCAGGTCAAGTCAGGTCAGGTCAGGTCAGGTCAGGTCAAGTCAGGTCAGGTCAAGTCAGGTCAAGTCAGGTCAAGTCAGGTCAGGTTAGGTCAATTCAGGTCAAGTCAGGTCAAGTCAGGTCAGGACACGTTAAGTCAGGTCGAGTCAGGTCAGGTCAAGTCAGGTCAAGTCAGGTCAGGTCAAGTCAGGTCAGGTCAATTCAGGTCAAGTCAGGTCAAGTCAGGGCAAGTCAAGTCAAGTCATTTCAGGTCAGGTCAGTCAGGTCAGGTCAAGTCAGCTCAAGTCAGGTCAGGTCAAGTCAGGTTAAATCAAGTCAGGTCAAATCATATCAAATCAGGTCAGGTCAAGTCAGGTTAAGTCAGGTCAACTCAGGTCAGGTCAAGTCAAGTCAAGTCAGGTAAGGTCATGTCAGGTCAAGTCAGGTCAAATCAGGTCAGGTCAAGTCAGGTCAGGTCACGTTAAGTCAGGTCAAGTCAGGTCAGGTCAGGTCAAGTCAGGTCAGGTCAGGTCAAGTCAGGTCAAGTCAGGTCAGGTTACGTCAAATCAGGTCAAGTCAGGTCAGGTCAGGTCACGTTAAGTCAGGTCAAGTAAGGTAAGGTCAAGTCTGGTCAGGTCAAGTCAGGTCAAGTCAGGTCAGGTCAAGTCAGGTCAAGTCAAGTCAGGTCAAGTCAAGTCAGGTCAAGTCAGATCAGGTCAACTCAGGTTAAGTCAGGTCAAGTAAGGTAAGGTCAAGTCTGGTTAAGTCAGGTCAGGTTACGTCAAATCAGGTCAAGTCAGGTCAGGTCAGGTCACGTTAAGTCAGGTCAAGTAAGGTAAGGTCAAGTCTGGTCAGGTCAAGTCAGGTCAAGTCAGGTCAGGTCAAGTCAGGTCAAGTCAAGTCAGGTCAAGTCAAGTCAGGTCAAGTCAGATCAGGTCAACTCAGGTTAAGTCAGGTCAAGTAAGGTAAGGTCAAGTCTTTTTAAGTCAGGTCAGGTTACGTCAAATCAGGTCAAGTCAGGTCAGGTCAGGTCACGTTAAGTCAGGTCAAGTAAGGTAAGGTCAAGTCTGGTCAATTCAGGTCACGTTAAGTCAGGTCAAGTCAGGTCAAGTCAGGTCAGGTCAAGTCAGGTCAGGTCAATTCAGGTCAAGTCAGGTCAAGTCAGGTCAGGTCACGTTAAGTCAGGTCGAGTCAGGTCAGTCAGGTCAGGTCAAGTCAGCTCAAGTCAAGTAAGGTAAGGTCAAGTCAGGTCAGGTCAAGTCAGGTCAGGTCAATTCAGGTCAAGTCAGGTCAAGTCAGGTCAGGTCACGTTAAGTCAGGTCGAGTCAGGTCAGTCAGGTCAGGTCAAGTCAGCTCAAGTCAAGTAAGGTAAGGTCAAGTCTGGTTAAGTCAGGTCAGGTTACGTCAAGTCAGGTCAAGTCAGATCAGGTCAAGTCAGGTTAAGTCAGGTCAAGTCAGGTAAGGTCAAGTCAGGGCAAGTCAGGGCAGGTCAGGTCAGGTCAAGTCAGGTCAGGTCAAGTCAGGTTAGGTCAAGTCAGGTCAGGTCAATTCAGGTCAAGTTAGGTAAGGTCATGTCAGGTCAAGTTAGGTCAAATCAGGTCAGGTCAAGTCAGGTCAGGTCACGTTAAGTCAGGTCAAGTCAGGTCAGGTCAAGTCAGGTCAGGTCAAGTCAGGTCAGGTCAAGTCAGGTCAAGTCAGGTCAGGTCAAGTCAGGTCAGGTCACGTTAAGTCAGGTCAAGTCAGGTCAGGTCAGGTCAAGTCAGGTCAGGTCAATTCAGGTCAAGTCAGGTCAAGTCAGGTCAGGTCACGTTAAGTCAGGTCGAGTCAGGTCAGTCAGGTCAGGTCAAGTCAGCTCAAGTCAAGTAAGGTAAGGTCAAGTCAGGTCAGGTCAAGTCAGGTCAGGTCAATTCAGGTCAAGTCAGGTCAAGTCAGGTCAGGTCACGTTAAGTCAGGTCGAGTCAGGTCAGTCAGGTCAGGTCAAGTCAGCTCAAGTCAAGTAAGGTAAGGTCAAGTCTGGTTAAGTCAGGTCAGGTTACGTCAAGTCAGGTCAAGTCAGATCAGGTCAAGTCAGGTTAAGTCAGGTCAAGTCAGGTAAGGTCAAGTCAGGTCAAGTCAGGGCAGGTCAGGTCAGGTCAAGTCAGGTCAGGTCAAGTCAGGTTAGGTCAAGTCAGGTCAGGTCAATTCAGGTCAAGTTAGGTAAGGTCATGTCAGGTCAAGTTAGGTCAAATCAGGTCAGGTCAAGTCAGGTCAGGTCACGTTAAGTCAGGTCAAGTCAGGTCAGGTCAAGTCAGGTCAGGTCAAGTCAGGTCAGGTCAAGTCAGGTCAAGTCAGGTCAGGTCAAGTCAGGTCAGGTCAATTCAGGTCAAGTCAGGTAAGGTCATGTCAGGTCAAGTTAGGTCAAATCAGGTCAGGTCAAGTCAGGTCAGGTCACGTTAAGTCAGGTCAAGTCAGGTCAGGTCAGGTCAAGTCAGGTCAGGTCAAGTCAGGTCAAGTCAGGTCAGGTCAAGTCAGGTCAGGTCAATTCAGGTCAAGTCAGGTCAAGTCAGGTCAGGTCACGTTAAGTCAGGTCGAGTCAGGTCAGGTCAAGTCAGGTCAAGTCAGGTCAAGTCAAGTCAAGTCAAGTCAGGTCAGGTCAGGTCAGTCAGGTCAGGTCAAGTCAGCTCAAGTCAGGTCAGGTCAAGTCAGGTTAAATCAAGTCAGGTAAAATCATATCAAATCAGGTCAGGTCAAGTCAGGTTAAGTCAGGTCAAGTCAGGTCAGGTCAAGTCAAGTCAAGTCAGGTAAGGTCATGTCAGGTCAAGTCAGGTCAAATCAGGTCAGGTCAAGTCAGGTCAGGTCACGTTAAGTCAGGTCAAGTCAGGTCAGGTCAGGTCAAGTCAGGTCAGGTCAGGTCAAGTCAGGTCAAGTCAGGTCAGGTCAAGTCAGGTCAGGTCAATTCAGGTCAAGTCAGGTCAAGTCAGGTCAGGTCACGTTAAGTCAGGTCGACTCAGGTCAGGTCAAGTCAGGTCAGGTCATGTCAGCTTAAGTCAGGTCAGGTCAAGTCAGGTTAGGTCAATCAGGTCAAGTCAAGTCAGGTCAAGTCAAGTAAGGTAAGGTCAAGTCTGGTTAAGTAAGGTCAGGTTTCGTCAAGTCAGGTCAAGTCAGATCAGGTCAAGTCAGGTTAAGTCAGGTCAAGTCAGGTAAGGTCAAGTCAGGTCAAGTCAGGGCAGGTCAGGTCAGGTCAAGTCAGGTCAGGTCAAGTCAGGTCAAGTCAGGTCAGGTCAAGTCAGATCAGGTCAAGTCAGGTTAAGTCAGGTCAAGTAAGGTAAGGTCAAGTCTGGTTAAGTCAGGTCAGGTTACGTCAAATCAGGTCAAGTCAGGTCAGGTCAGGTCACGTTAAGTCAGGTCAAGTAAGGTAAGGTCAAGTCTGGTCAAGTCAGGTCACGTTAAGTCAGGTCAAGTCAGGTTAAGTCAGGTCAGGTCAAGTCAGGTCAAGTTAAGCCTGTCAAGTCAAGTCAGGTCAAGTCAGATCAGGTCAAGTCAGGTTAAGTAAGGTCAAGTCAGGTAAGGTCAAGTCAGGTCAAGTTAGGTCAGGTCAAGTCAGGTCAGGTCAGGTCAGGTCAGGTCAAGTCAGGTCAGGTCAAGTCAGGTCAAGTCAAGTCAAGTCAGGTTAAGTCAGGTTAGGTCAAGTCAGGTTAAGTCAAGTCAGGTCAGGTCAAGTCAGGTCAAGTTAGGTCAGGTCAAGTCAGGTTAAGTCAGGTCAAGTCAGGTCAGGTCAGGTCACGTTAAGTCAGGTCACGTAAGGTAAGGTCAAGTCTGGTCAAGTCAGGCCACGTTAAGTCAGGTCAAGTCAGGTCAAGTCAGGTCAGGTCAAGTCAGGTCAAGTCAAGTCAGGTCAAGTCAAGTCAGGTCAAGTCAGGTCACGTCAAATCAGGTCAAGTCAAGTAAGGTAAGGTCAAGTCTGGTTAAGTCAGGTCAGGTTACGTCAAATCAGGTCAAGTCAGGTCAGGTCAGGTCACGTTAAGTCAGGTCACGTAAGGTAAGGTCAAGTCTGGTCAAGTCAGGCCACGTTAAGTCAGGTCAAGTCAGGTCAAGTCAGGTCAGGTCAAGTCAGGTCAAGTCAAGTCAGGTCAAGTCAAGTCAGGTCAAGTCAGATCAGGTCAAGTCAGGTTAAGTCAGGTCAAGTAAGGTAAGGTCAAGTCTGGTTAAGTCAGGTCAGGTTACGTCAAATCAGGTCAAGTCAGGTCAGGTCAGGTCACGTTAAGTCAGGTCAAGTAAGGTAAGGTCAAGTCTGGTCAAGTCAGGTCACGTTAAGTCAGGTCAAGTCAGGTTAAGTCAGGTCAGGTCAAGTCAGGTCAAGTTAAGCCTGTCAAGTCAAGTCAGGTCAAGTCAGATCAGGTCAAGTCAGGTTAAGTAAGGTCAAGTCAGGTAAGGTCAAGTCAGGTCAAGTTAGGTCAGGTCAAGTCAGGTCAGGTCAGGTCAGGTCAGGTCAAGTCAGGTCAGGTCAAGTCAGGTCAAGCCAAGTCAAGTCAGGTTAAGTCAGGTTAGGTCAAGTCAGGTTAAGTCAAGTCAGGTCAGGTCAAGTCAGGTCAAGTTAGGTCAGGTCAAGTCAGGTTAAGTCAGGTCAAGTCAGGTCAGGTCAGGTCAGGTCAGGTCAAGTCAGGTCAGGTCAAGTCAGGTCAAGTCAGGTCAAGTCAGGTCAGGTTAGGTCAATTCAGGTCAAGTCAGGTCAAGTCAGGTCAGGACACTTTAAGTCAGGTCGAGTCAGGTCAGGTCAAGTCAGGTCAAGTCAGGTCAGGTCAAGTCAGGTCAGGTCAATTCAGGTCAAGTCAGGTCAAGTCAGGGCAAGTCAAGTCAAGTCATTTCAGGTCAGGTCAGTCAGGTCAGGTCAAGTCAGCTCAAGTCAGGTCAGGTCAAGTCAGGTTAAATCAAGTCAGGTCAAATCATATCAAATCAGGTCAGGTCAAGTCAGGTTAAGTCAGGTCAACTCAGGTCAGGTCAAGTCAAGTCAAGTCAGGTAAGGTCATGTCAGGTCAAGTCAGGTCAAATCAGGTCAGGTCAAGTCAGGTCAGGTCACGTTAAGTCAGGTCAAGTCAGGTCAGGTCAGGTCAAGTCAGGTCAGGTCAGGTCAAGTCAGGTCAAGTCAGGTCAGGTTACGTCAAATCAGGTCAAGTCAGGTCAGGTCAGGTCACGTTAAGTCAGGTCAAGTAAGGTAAGGTCAAGTCTGGTCAGGTCAAGTCAGGTCAAGTCAGGTCAGGTCAAGTCAGGTCAAGTCAAGTCAGGTCAAGTCAAGTCAGGTCAAGTCAGATCAGGTCAACTCAGGTTAAGTCAGGTCAAGTAAGGTAAGGTCAAGTCTGGTTAAGTCAGGTCAGGTTACGTCAAATCAGGTCAAGTCAGGTCAGGTCAGGTCACGTTAAGTCAGGTCAAGTAAGGTAAGGTCAAGTCTGGTCAATTCAGGTCACGTTAAGTCAGGTCAAGTCAGGTTAAGTCAGGTCAGGTCAAGTCAGGTCAGGTCAATTCAGGTCAAGTCAGGTCAAGTCAGGTCAGGTCACGTTAAGTCAGGTCGACTCAGGTCAGGTCAAGTCAGGTCAGGTCATGTCAGCTTAAGTCAGGTCAGGTCAAGTCAGGTTAGGTCAATCAGGTCAAGTCAAGTCAGGTCAAGTCAAGTAAGGTAAGGTCAAGTCTGGTTAAGTCAGGTCAGGTTTCGTCAAGTCAGGTCAAGTCAGATCAGGTCAAGTCAGGTTAAGTCAGGTCAAGTCAGGTAAGGTCAAGTCAGTCAGGTCAAGTCAGGGCAGGTCAGGTCAGGTCAAGTCAGGTCAGGTCAAGTCAGGTCAAGTCAGGGCAGGTCAGGTCAGGTCAAGTCAGGTCAGGTCAAGTCAGGTTAAGTCAAGTCAGGTCAGGTCAAGTCAGGTTAGGTCAAGTCAGGTCAAGTCAAGTCAGATCAAGTCAAGTAAGGTCAAGTCAAGTCAGATCAAGTCAAGTAAGGTAAGGTCAAGTCTGGTCAAGTCAGGTCAGGTCACGTCAAATCAGGTCAAGTCAGGTCAGGTCAAGTCAGATCAAGTTAGGTCAGGTCAAGTCAGGTTAAGTCAGGTCAAGTCAGGTCAGGTCAGGTCAGGTCAAGTCAGGTTAAGTCAGGTCAAGTCAGGTCAGGTCAAGTCAGGTCAAGTCAGGTCAGGTCAAGTCAGGTCAAGTCAGGTTAAGTCAGGTCAAGTCAGGTTAAGTCAGGTCAGGTCAGGTCAAGTGAAGTCAGATCAGGTCAAGTCAGGTCAGGTCAAGTCAGCTCAAGTCAGGTCAGGTCAAGTCAGGTTAAATCAAGTCAGGTCAAATCATATCAAATCAGGTCATGTCAAGTCAGGTTAAGTCAGGTCAAGTCAGGTCAGGTCAAGTCAGGTCAAGTCAGGTCAAGTCAAGTCAGGTCAGGTCAATACAGGTCAAGTCAGGTAAGGTCATGTCAGGTCAAGTCAGGTCAAATCAGGTCAGGTCAAGTCAGGTCAGGTCACGTTAAGTCAGGTCAATTCAGCTCAGGTCAGGTCAAGTCAGGTCAGGTCAAGTCAGGTCAAGTCAGATCAGGTCAAGTCAGGTCAGGTCAAGTCAGCTCAAGTCAGGTCAGGTCAAGTCAGGTTAAATCAAGTCAGGTCAAATCATATCAAATCAGGTCATGTCAAGTCAGGTTAAGTCAGGTCAAGTCAGGTCAGGTCAAGTCAGGTCAAGTCAGGTCAAGTCAAGTCAGGTCAGGTCAATACAGGTCAAGTCAGGTAAGGTCATGTCAGGTCAAGTTAGGTCAAATCAGGTCAGGTCAAGTCAGGTCAGGTCACGTTAAGTCAGGTCAAGTCAGGTCAGGTCAAGTAAGGTCAGGTCAAGTCAGGTCAGGTCAAGTCAGGTCAAGTCAGGTCAGGTCAAGTCAGGTACGGTCAATTCAGGTCAAGTCAGGTAAGGTCATGTCAGGTCAAGTTAGGTCAAATCAGGTCAGGTCAAGTCAGGTCAGGTCACGTTAAGTCAGGTCAAGTCAGGTCAGGTCAGGTCAAGTCAGGTCAGGTCAAGTCAGGTCAAGTCAGGTCAGGTCAAGTCAGGTCAGGTCAAGTCAGGTTAAGTCAAGTCAGGTCAGGTCAAGTCAGGTTAGGTCAAGTCAGGTCAAGTCAAGTCAGATCAAGTCAAGTAAGGTCAAGTCAAGTCAGATCAAGTCAAGTAAGGTAAGGTCAAGTCTGGTCAAGTCAGGTCAGGTCACGTCAAATCAGGTCAAGTCAGGTCAGGTCAAGTCAGATCAAGTTAGGTCAGGTCAAGTCAGGTTAAGTCAGGTCAAGTCAGGTCAGGTCAGGTCAGGTCAAGTCAGGTTAAGTCAGGTCAAGTCAGGTCAGGTCAAGTCAGGTCAAGTCAGGTCAGGTCAAGTCAGGTCAAGTCAGGTTAAGTCAGGTCAAGTCAGGTTAAGTCAGGTCAGGTCAGGTCAAGTGAAGTCAGATCAGGTCAAGTCAGGTCAGGTCAAGTCAGCTCAAGTCAGGTCAGGTCAAGTCAGGTTAAATCAAGTCAGGTCAAATCATATCAAATCAGGTCATGTCAAGTCAGGTTAAGTCAGGTCAAGTCAGGTCAGGTCAAGTCAGGTCAAGTCAGGTCAAGTCAAGTCAGGTCAGGTCAATACAGGTCAAGTCAGGTAAGGTCATGTCAGGTCAAGTCAGGTCAAATCAGGTCAGGTCAAGTCAGGTCAGGTCACGTTAAGTCAGGTCAATTCAGCTCAGGTCAGGTCAAGTCAGGTCAGGTCAAGTCAGGTCAAGTCAGGTCAGGTCAAGTCAGGTCAGGTCAAGTCAGGTTAAGTCAGGTCAAGTCAGGTAAGGTCAAGTCAGGTCAAGGCAGGGCAGGTCAGGTCAGGTCAAGTCAGGTCAGGTCAAGTCAGGTTAGGTCAAGTCAGGTCAGGTCAATTCAGGTCAAGTCAGGTAAGGTCATGTCAGGTCAAGTTAGGTCAAATCAGGTCAGGTCAAGTCAGGTCAGGTCACGTTAAGTCAGGTCAAGTCAGGTCAGGTCAAGTAAGGTCAGGTCAAGTCAGGTCAGGTCAAGTCAGGTCAAGTCAGGTCAGGTCAAGTCAGGTACGGTCAATTCA
The DNA here is from genome assembly GCA_037103525.1 of Ganaspis brasiliensis. Lineage (NCBI taxonomy): Eukaryota > Metazoa > Arthropoda > Insecta > Hymenoptera > Figitidae > Ganaspis > Ganaspis brasiliensis. The sequence goes on from JAZKLR010000727.1 coordinate 233,173, forward strand.
GGTCAAGTCAGGTAAGGTCATGTCAGGTCAAGTTAGGTCAAATCAGGTCAGGTCAAGTCAGGTCAGGTCACGTTAAGTCAGGTCAAGTCAGGTCAGGTCAGGTCAAGTCAGGTCAGGTCAAGTCAGGTCAAGTCAGGTCAGGTCAAGTCAGGTCAGGTCAAGTCAGGTCAGGTTAAGTCAGGTTAGGTCAGGTCACGTTAAGTCAGGTCGAGTCAGGTCAGGTCAGGTCAAGTCAGGTCAGGTCAAGTCAGGTCAAGTCAGGTCAGGTCAAGTCAGGTCAGGTCAAGTCAGGTCAGGTCAAGTCAGGTTAGGTCAGGTCACGTTAAGTCAGGTCGAGTCAGGTCAGGTCAGGTCAAGTCAGGTCAGGTCAAGTCAGGTCAAGTCAGGTCAGGTCAAGTCAGGTCAGGTCAAGTCAGGTCAGGTCAAGTCAGGTTAAGTCAGGTCAAGTCAGGTCAGGTCAAGTCAAGTCAAGTCAGGTTAAGTCAGGTCAAGTCAGGTCAGGTCAGGTCAGGTCAAGTCAGGTTAAGTCAGGTCAAGTCAGGTTAAGTCAGGTCAAGTCAGGTTAAGTCAGGTCAGGTCAGGTCAAGTGAAGTCAGATCAGGTCAAGTCAGGTCAGGTTAAGTCAGCTCAAGTCAGGTCAGGTCAAGTCAGGTTAAATCAATTCAGGTCAAATCATATCAAATCAGGTCAGGTCAAGTCAGGTTAAGTCCGGTCAAGTCAGGTCAGGTCAAGTCAGGTCAAGTCAGGTAAGGTCATGTCAGGTCAAGTCAGGTCAAATCAGGTCAGGTCAAGTCAGGTCAGGTCACGTTAAGTAAGGTCAAGTCAGGTCAGGTCAAGTCAGTTCAGGTCAAGTCAGGTTAGGTCAGGTCAGGTCAAGTCAGGTCAGGTCAAGTCAGGTCAAGTCAGGTCAGGTCAAGTCAGGTCAGGTCAATACAGGTCAAGTCAGGTAAGGTCATGTCAGGTCAAGTCAGGTCAAATCAGGTCAGGTCAAGTCAGGTCAGGTCACGTTAAGTCAGGTCAAGTCAGGTCAGGTCAGGTCAAGTCAGGTCAGGTCAAGTCAGGTCAAGTCAGGTCAGGTCAAGTCAGGTCAGGTCAAGTCAGGTCAAGTCAGGTCAAGTCAGGTCAAGTCAAGTCAAGTCAGGTCAGGTCAGGTCAGTCAGGTCAGGTCAAGTAAGCTCAAGTCAGGTCAGGTCAAGTCAGGTTAAGTCAAGTCAGGTCAGGTCAAGTCAGGTCAAGTTAGGTCAGGTCAAGTCAGGTTAAGTCAGGTCAAGTCAGGTCAGGTCAGGTCAGGTCAGGTCAAGTCAGGTCAGGTCAAGTCAGGTCAAGTCAGGTCAAGTCAGGTCAGGTTAGGTCAATTCAGGTCAAGTCAGGTCAAGTCAGGTCAGGACACGTTAAGTCAGGTCGAGTCAGGTCAGGTCAAGTCAGGTCAAGTCAGGTCAGGTCAAGTCAGGTCAGGTCAATTCAGGTCAAGTCAGGTCAAGTCAGGGCAAGTCAAGTCAAGTCATTTCAGGTCAGGTCAGTCAGGTCAGGTCAAGTCAGCTCAAGTCAGGTCAGGTCAAGTCAGGTTAAATCAAGTCAGGTCAAATCATATCAAATCAGGTCAGGTCAAGTCAGGTTAAGTCAGGTCAACTCAGGTCAGGTCAAGTCAAGTCAAGTCAGGTAAGGTCATGTCAGGTCAAGTCAGGTCAAATCAGGTCAGGTCAAGTCAGGTCAGGTCACGTTAAGTCAGGTCAAGTCAGGTCAGGTCAGGTCAAGTCAGGTCAGGTCAGGTCAAGTCAGGTCAAGTCAGGTCAGGTTACGTCAAATCAGGTCAAGTCAGGTCAGGTCAGGTCACGTTAAGTCAGGTCAAGTAAGGTAAGGTCAAGTCTGGTCAGGTCAAGTCAGGTCAAGTCAGGTCAGGTCAAGTCAGGTCAAGTCAAGTCAAGTCAGGTCAAGTCAAGTCAGGTCAAGTCAGATCAGGTCAACTCAGGTTAAGTCAGGTCAAGTAAGGTAAGGTCAAGTCTGGTTAAGTCAGGTCAGGTTACGTCAAATCAGGTCAAGTCAGGTCAGGTCAGGTCACGTTAAGTCAGGTCAAGTAAGGTAAGGTCAAGTCTGGTCAATTCAGGTCACGTTAAGTCAGGTCAAGTCAGGTCAAGTCAGGTCAGGTCAAGTCAGGTCAGGTCAATTCAGGTCAAGTCAGGTCAAGTCAGGTCAGGTCACGTTAAGTCAGGTCGACTCAGGTCAGGTCAAGTCAGGTCAGGTCATGTCAGCTTAAGTCAGGTCAGGTCAAGTCAGGTTAGGTCAATCAGGTCAAGTCAAGTCAGGTCAAGTCAAGTAAGGTAAGGTCAAGTCTGGTTAAGTCAGGTCAGGTTTCGTCAAGTCAGGTCAAGTCAGATCAGGTCAAGTCAGGTTAAGTCAGGTCAAGTCAGGTAAGGTCAAGTCAGGTCAAGTCAGGGCAGGTCAGGTCAGGTCAAGTCAGGTCAGGTCAAGTCAGGTCAAGTCAGGGCAGGTCAGGTCAGGTCAAGTCAGGTCAGGTCAAGTCAGGTTAAGTCAAGTCAGGTCAGGTCAAGTCAGGTTAGGTCAAGTCAGGTCAAGTCAAGTCAGATCAAGTCAAGTAAGGTCAAGTCAAGTCAGATCAAGTCAAGTAAGGTAAGGTCAAGTCTGGTCAAGTCAGGTCAGGTCACGTCAAATCAGGTCAAGTCAGGTCAGGTCAAGTCAGATCAAGTTAGGTCAGGTCAAGTCAGGTTAAGTCAGGTCAAGTCAGGTCAGGTCAGGTCAGGTTAAGTCAGGTCAAGTCAGGTCAGGTCAAGTCAGGTCAAGTCAGGTCAGGTCAAGTCAGGTCAAGTCAGGTTAAGTCAGGTCAAGTCAGGTTAAGTCAGGTCAGGTCAGGTCAAGTGAAGTCAGATCAGGTCAAGTCAGGTCAGGTCAAGTCAGCTCAAGTCAGGTCAGGTCAAGTCAGGTTAAATCAAGTCAGGTCAAATCATATCAAATCAGGTCATGTCAAGTCAGGTTAAGTCAGGTCAAGTCAGGTCAGGTCAAGTCAGGTCAAGTCAGGTCAGGTCAAGTCAGGTCAGGTCAATACAGGTCAAGTCAGGTAAGGTCATGTCAGGTCAAGTCAGGTCAAATCAGGTCAGGTCAAGTCAGGTCAGGTCACGTTAAGTCAGGTCAATTCAGCTCAGGTCAGGTCAAGTCAGGTCAGGTCAAGTCAGGTCAAGTCAGGTCAGGTCAAGTCAGGTCAGGTCAAGTCAGGTTAAGTCAGGTCAAGTCAGGTAAGGTCAAGTCAGGTCAAGGCAGGGCAGGTCAGGTCAGGTCAAGTCAGGTCAGGTCAAGTCAGGTTAGGTCAAGTCAGGTCAGGTCAATTCAGGTCAAGTCAGGTAAGGTCATGTCAGGTCAAGTTAGGTCAAATCAGGTCAGGTCAAGTCAGGTCAGGTCACGTTAAGTCAGGTCAAGTCAGGTCAGGTCAAGTAAGGTCAGGTCAAGTCAGGTCAGGTCAAGTCAGGTCAAGTCAGGTCAGGTCAAGTCAGGTACGGTCAATTCAGGTCAAGTCAGGTAAGGTCATGTCAGGTCAAGTTAGGTCAAATCAGGTCAGGTCAAGTCAGGTCAGGTCACGTTAAGTCAGGTCAAGTCAGGTCAGGTCAGGTCAAGTCAGGTCAGGTCAAGTCAGGTCAAGTCAGGTCAGGTCAAGTCAGGTCAGGTCAAGTCAGGTCAGGTTAAGTCAGGTTAGGTCAGGTCACGTTAAGTCAGGTCGAGTCAGGTCAGGTCAGGTCAAGTCAGGTCAGGTCAAGTCAGGTCAAGTCAGGTCAGGTCAAGTCAGGTCAGGTCAAGTCAGGTCAGGTCAAGTCAGGTTAGGTCAGGTCACGTTAAGTCAGGTCGAGTCAGGTCAGGTCAAGTCAGGTCAGATCAAGTCAGGTCAGGTCAAGTCAGGTTAGGTCAGGTCACGTTAAGTCAGGTCGAGTCAGGTCAGGTCAAGTCAGGTCAAGTCAGGTCAAGTCAAGTCAAGTCAGGTCAGGTCAGGTCAGTCAGGTCAGGTCAAGTCAGCTCAAGTCAGGTCAGGTCAAGTCAGGTTAAATCAAGTCAGGTCAAATAATATCAAATCAGGTCAGGTCAAGTCAGGTTAAGTCAGGTCAAGTCAGGTCAGGTCAAGTCAAGTCAAGTCAGGTTAAGTCAGGTCAAGTCAGGTCAGGTCAGGTCAGGTCAAGTCAGGTTAAGTCAGGTCAAGTCAGGTTAAGTCAGGTCAAGTCAGGTTAAGTCAGGTCAGGTCAGGTCAAGTGAAGTCAGATCAGGTCAAGTCAGGTCAGGTTAAGTCAGCTCAAGTCAGGTCAGGTCAAGTCAGGTTAAATCAATTCAGGTCAAATCATATCAAATCAGGTCAGGTCAAGTCAGGTTAAGTCAGGTCAAGTCAGGTCAGGTCAAGTCAGGTCAAGTCAGGTAAGGTCATGTCAGGTCAAGTCAGGTCAAATCAGGTCAGGTCAAGTCAGGTCAGGTCACGTTAAGTAAGGTCAAGTCAGGTCAGGTCAAGTCAGTTTAGGTCAAGTCAGGTTAGGTCAGGTCAGGTCAAGTCAGGTCAGGTCAAGTCAGGTCAAGTCAGGTCAGGTCAAGTCAGGTCAGGTCAATACAGGTCAAGTCAGGTAAGGTCATGTCAGGTCAAGTCAGGTCAAATCAGGTCAGGTCAAGTCAGGTCAGGTCACGTTAAGTCAGGTCAAGTCAGGTCAGGTCAGGTCAAGTCAGGTCAGGTCAAGTCAGGTCAAGTCAGGTCAGGTCAAGTCAGGTCAGGTCAAGTCAGGTCAAGTCAGGTCAAGTCAGGTCAAGTCAAGTCAAGTCAGGTCAGGTCAGGTCAGTCAGGTCAGGTCAAGTAAGCTCAAGTCAGGTCAGGTCAAGTCAGGTTAAATCAAGTCAGGTCAAATCATATCAAATCAGGTCAGGTCAAGTCAGGTTAAGTCAGGTCAAGTCAGGTCAGGTCAAGTCAGGTCAAGTCAGGTAAGGTCATGTCAGGTCAAGTCAGGTCAAATCAGGTCAGGTCAAGTCAGGTTAAGTCAAGTCAGGTCAGGTCAAGTCAGGTTAGGTCAAGTCAGGTCAAGTCAAGTCAGATCAAGTCAAGTAAGGTAAGGTCAAGTCTGGTCAAGTCAGGTCAGGTCACGTCAAATCAGGTCAAGTCAAGTAAGGTAAGGTCAAGTCTGGTTAAGTCAGGTCAGGTTACGTCAAATCAGGTCAAGTCAGGTCAGGTCAGGTCACGTTAAGTCAGGTCAAGTAAGGTAAGGTCAAGTCTGGTCAAGTCAGGTCAGGTCAAGTCAGGTTAAGTCAAGTCAGGTCAGGTCAAGTCAGGTTAGGTCAAGTCAGGTCAAGTCAGGTCAGGTGAAGTCAGGTCAAGTCAGGGCAGGTCAGGTCAGGTCAAGTCAGGTCAAGTCAGGGCAAGTCAAGTCAAGTCATTTCAGGTCAGGTCAGTCAGGTCAGGTCAAGTCAGCTCAAGTCAGGTCAGGTCAAGTCAGGTTAAATCAAGTCAGGTCAAATCATATCAAATCAGGTCAGGTCAAGTCAGGTTAAGTCAGGTCAAGTCAGGTCAGGTCAAGTCAAGTCAAGTCAGGTAAGGTCATGTCAGGTCAAGTCAGGTCAAATCAGGTCAGGTCAAGTCAGGTCAGGTCACGTTAAGTCAGGTCAAGTCAGGTCAGGTCAGGTCAAGTCAGGTCAGGTCAGGTCAAGTCAGGTCAAGTCAGGTCAGGTTACGTCAAATCAGGTCAAGTCAGGTCAGGTCAGGTCACGTTAAGTCAGGTCAAGTAAGGTAAGGTCAAGTCTGGTCAGGTCAAGTCAGGTCAAGTCAGGTCAGGTCAGGTCAAGTCAGGTCAAGTCAAGTCAGGTCAAGTCAAGTCAGGTCAAGTCAGATCAGGTCAAGTCAGGTTAAGTCAGGTCAAGTAAGGTAAGGTCAAGTCTGGTTAAGTCAGGTCAGGTTACGTCAAATCAGGTCAAGTCAGGTCAGGTCAGGTCACGTTAAGTCAGGTCAAGTAAGGTAAGGTCAAGTCTGGTCAATTCAGGTCACGTTAAGTCAGGTCAAGTCAGGTCAAGTCAGGTCAGGTCAAGTCAGGTCAGGTCAATTCAGGTCAAGTCAGGTCAAGTCAGGTCAGGTCACGTTAAGTCAGGTCGACTCAGGTCAGGTCAAGTCAGGTCAGGTCATGTCAGCTTAAGTCAGGTCAGGTCAAGTCAGGTTAGGTCAATCAGGTCAAGTCAAGTCAGGTCAAGTCAAGTAAGGTAAGGTCAAGTCTGGTTAAGTCAGGTCAGGTTTCGTCAAGTCAGGTCAAGTCAGATCAGGTCAAGTCAGGTTAAGTCAGGTCAAGTCAGGTAAGGTCAAGTCAGGTCAAGTCAGGGCAGGTCAGGTCAGGTCAAGTCAGGTCAGGTCAAGTCAGGTCAAGTCAGGGCAGGTCAGGTCAGGTCAAGTCAGGTCAGGTCAAGTCAGGTTAAGTCAAGTCAGGTCAGGTCAAGTCAGGTTAGGTCAAGTCAGGTCAAGTCAAGTCAGATCAAGTCAAGTAAGGTCAAGTCAAGTCAGATCAAGTCAAGTAAGGTAAGGTCAAGTCTGGTCAAGTCAGGTCATGTCACGTCAAATCAGGTCAAGTCAGGTCAGGTCAAGTCAGATCAAGTTAGGTCAGGTCAAGTCAGGTCAAGTCAGGTCAGGTCAAGTCAGGTCAAGTCAGGTCAGGTCAAGTCAGGTCAAGTCAGGTTAAGTCAGGTCAAGTCAGGTTAAGTCAGGTCAGGTCAGGTCAAGTGAAGTCAGATCAGGTCAAGTCAGGTCAGGTGAAGTCAGCTCAAGTCAGGTCAGGTCAAGTCAGGTTAAATCAAGTCAGGTCAAATCATATCAAATCAGGTCATGTCAAGTCAGGTTAAGTCAGGTCAAGTCAGGTCAGGTCAAGTCAGGTCAAGTCAGGTCAGGTCAAGTCAGGTCAGGTCAATACAGGTCAAGTCAGGTAAGGTCATGTCAGGTCAAGTCAGGTCAAATCAGGTCAGGTCAAGTCAGGTCAGGTCACGTTAAGTCAGGTCAATTCAGCTCAGGTCAGGTCAAGTCAGGTCAGGTCAAGTCAGGTCAAGTCAGGTCAGGTCAAGTCAGGTCAGGTCAAGTCAGGTTAAGTCAGGTCAAGTCAGGTAAGGTCAAGTCAGGTCAAGGCAGGGCAGGTCAGGTCAGGTCAAGTCAGGTCAGGTCAAGTCAGGTTAGGTCAAGTCAGGTCAGGTCAATTCAGGTCAAGTCAGGTAAGGTCATGTCAGGTCAAGTTAGGTCAAATCAGGTCAGGTCAAGTCAGGTCAGGTCACGTTAAGTCAGGTCAAGTCAGGTCAGGTCAAGTAAGGTCAGGTCAAGTCAGGTCAGGTCAAGTCAGTTCAAGTCAGGTCAGGTCAAGTCAGGTACGGTCAATTCAGGTCAAGTCAGGTAAGGTCATGTCAGGTCAAGTTAGGTCAAATCAGGTCAGGTCAAGTCAGGTCAGGTCACGTTAAGTCAGGTCAAGTCAGGTCAGGTCAGGTCAAGTCAGGTCAGGTCAAGTCAGGTCAAGTCAGGTCAGGTCAAGTCAGGTCAGGTCAAGTCAGGTCAGGTTAAGTCAGGTTAGGTCAGGTCACGTTAAGTCAGGTCGAGTCAGGTCAGGTCAGGTCAAGTCAGGTCAGGTCAAGTCAGGTCAAGTCAGGTCAGGTCAAGTCAGGTCAGGTCAAGTCAGGTCAGGTCAAGTCAGGTTAGGTCAGGTCACGTTAAGTCAGGTCGAGTCAGGTCAGGTCAAGTCAGGTCAGATCAAGTCAGGTCAGGTCAAGTCAGGTTAGGTCAGGTCACGTTAAGTCAGGTCGAGTCAGGTCAGGTCAAGTCAGGTCAAGTCAGGTCAAGTCAAGTCAAGTCAGGTCAGGTCAGGTCAGTCAGGTCAGGTCAAGTCAGCTCAAGTCAGGTCAGGTCAAGTCAGGTTAAATCAAGTCAGGTCAAATAATATCAAATCAGGTCAGGTCAAGTCAGGTTAAGTCAGGTCAAGTCAGGTCAGGTCAAGTCAAGTCAAGTCAGGTTAAGTCAGGTCAAGTCAGGTCAGGTCAGGTCAGGTCAAGTCAGGTTAAGTCAGGTCAAGTCAGGTTAAGTCAGGTCAAGTCAGGTTAAGTCAGGTCAGGTCAGGTCAAGTGAAGTCAGATCAGGTCAAGTCAGGTCAGGTCAAGTCAGCTCAAGTCAGGTCAGGTCAAGTCAGGTTAAATCAATTCAGGTCAAATCATATCAAATCAGGTCAGGTCAAGTCAGGTTAAGTCAGGTCAAGTCAGGTCAGGTCAAGTCAGGTCAAGTCAGGTAAGGTCATGTCAGGTCAAGTCAGGTCAAATCAGGTCAGGTCAAGTCAGGTCAGGTCACGTTAAGTAAGGTCAAGTCAGGTCAGGTCAAGTCAGTTCAGGTCAAGTCAGGTTAGGTCAGGTCAGGTCAAGTCAGGTCAGGTCAAGTCAGGTCAAGTCAGGTCAGGTCAAGTCAGGTCAGGTCAATACAGGTCAAGTCAGGTAAGGTCATGTCAGGTCAAGTCAGGTCAAATCAGGTCAGGTCAAGTCAGGTCAGGTCACGTTAAGTCAGGTCAAGTCAGGTCAGGTCAGGTCAAGTCAGGTCAGGTCAAGTCAGGTCAAGTCAGGTCAGGTCAAGTCAGGTCAGGTCAAGTCAGGTCAAGTCAGGTCAAGTCAGGTCAAGTCAAGTCAAGTCAGGTCAGGTCAGGTCAGTCAGGTCAGGTCAAGTAAGCTCAAGTCAGGTCAGGTCAAGTCAGGATAAATCAAGTCAGGTCAAATCATATCAAATCAGGTCAGGTCAAGTCAGGTTAAGTCAGGTCAAGTCAGGTCAGGTCAAGTCAGGTCAAGTCAGGTAAGGTCATGTCAGGTCAAGTCAGGTCAAATCAGGTCAGGTCAAGTCAGGTTAAGTCAAGTCAGGTCAGGTCAAGTCAGGTTAGGTCAAGTCAGGTCAAGTCAAGTCAGATCAAGTCAAGTAAGGTAAGGTCAAGTCTGGTCAAGTCAGGTCAGGTCACGTCAAATCAGGTCAAGTCAGGTCAAGTCAGGTCAGGTCAAGTCAGGTCAAGTTAGGTCAGGTCAAGTCTGGTCAAGTCAGGTCAGGTCAAGTCAGGTTAAGTCAAGTCAGGTCAGGTCAAGTCAGGTTAGGTCAAGTCAGGTCAAGTCAAGTCAGATCAAGTCAAGTAAGGTAAGGTCAAGTCTGGTCAAGTCAGGTCAGGTCACGTCAAATCAGGTCAAGTCAAGTAAGGTAAGGTCAAGTCTGGTTAAGTCAGGTCAGGTTACGTCAAATCAGGTCAAGTCAGGTCAGGTCAGGTCACGTTAAGTCAGGTCAAGTAAGGTAAGGTCAAGTCTGGTCAAGTCAGGTCAGGTCAAGTCAGGTTAAGTCAAGTCAGGTCAGGTCAAGTCAGGTTAGGTCAAGTCAGGTCAAGTCAGGTCAGGTGAAGTCAGGTCAAGTCAGGGCAGGTCAGGTCAGGTCAAGTCAGGTCAGGTCAAGTCAGGTCAAGTCAGGGCAGGTCATGTCAGGTCAAGTCAGGTCAAATCAGGTCAGGTCAATTCAAGTAAGGTAAGGTCAAGTCTGGTTAAGTCAGGTCAGGTTACGTCAAATCAGGTCAAGTCAGGTCAGGTCAGGTCACGTTAAGTCAGGTCAAGTAAGGTAAGGTCAAGTCTGGTCAAGTCAGGCCACGTTAAGTCAGGTCAAGTCAGGTCAAGTCAGGTCAGGTCAAGTCAGGTCAAGTCAAGTCAGGTCAAGTCAAGTCAGGTCAAGTCAGATCAGGTCAAGTCAGGTTAAGTCAGGTCAAGTAAGGTAAGGTCAAGTCTGGTTAAGTCAGGTCAGGTTACGTCAAATCAGGTCAAGTCAGGTCAGGTCAGGTCACGTTAAGTCAGGTCAAGTCAGGTCAAGTCAGGTCAGGTCAAGTCAGGTCAAGTCAAGCCTGTCAAGTCAAGTCAGGTCAAGTCAGATCAGGTCAAGTCAGGTTAAGTAAGGTCAAGTCAGGTAAGGTCAAGTCAGGTCAAGTTAGGTCAGGTCAAGTCAGGTCAGGTCAGGTCAGGTCAGGTCAAGTCAGGTCAGGTCAAGTCAGGTCAAGTCAAGTCAAGTCAGGTCAAGTCAGGTTAGGTCAAGTCAGGTTAAGTCAAGTCAGGTCAGGTCAAGTCAGGTCAAGTTAGGTCAGGTCAAGTCAGGTTAAGTCAGGTCAAGTCAGGTCAAGTCAGGTCAGGTCAGGTCAAGTCAGGTCAGGTCAAGTCAGGTCAAGTCAAGTCAAGTCAGGTCAAGTCAGGTTAGGTCAAGTCAGGTCAAGTCAAGTCAGATCAAGTCAAGTAAGGTAAGGTCAAGTCTGGTCAATTCAGGTCAGGTCACGTAAAATCAGGTCAAGTCAGGTCAAGTCAGGTCAGGTCAAGTCAGGTCAAGTTAGGTCAGGTCAAGTCAGGTTAAGTCAGGTCAAGTCAGGTCAAGTTAGGTCAGGTCAAGTCAGGTCAGGTCAAGTCAGGTCAAGTCAGGGCAGGTCAGGTCAGGTCAAGTCAGGTCAGGTCAAGTCAGGTCAAGTCAGGCAGGTCATGTCAGGTCAAGTCAGGTCAAATCAGGTCAGGTCAAGTCAAGTAAGGTAAGGTCAAGTCTGGTTAAGTCAGGTCAGGTTACGTCAAATCAGGTCAAGTCAGGTCAGGTCAGGTCACGTTAAGTCAGGTCAAGTAAGGTAAGTTCAAGTCTGGTCAAGTCAGGTCAGGTCACGTCAGGTCAGGTCACGTTAAGTCAGGACAAGTCAGGTCAAGTCAGGTCAGGTCAAGTCAGGGCAAGTCAAGTCAGGTCAAGTCAAGTCAGGTCAAGTCAGGTTAAGTCAGGTCAAGTCAGGTAAGGTCAAGTCAGGTCAAGTTAGGTCAGGTCAAGTCAGGTTAAGTCAGGTCAAGTCAGGTCAGGTCAGGTCAGGTCAAGTCAGGTCAGGTCAAGTCAGGTTAAGTCAGATCAGGTCAAGTCAGGTTAGGTCAATTCAGGTCAAGTCAGGTCAAGTCAGGTCAAATCAGGTCAGGTCAAGTCAGGTCAGGTCAGGTCAATTCAGGTCAAGTCAGGTCAAGTCAGGTCAGGTCAAGTCAGGTCAAGTCAGGTCAGGTCATGTCAGGTTAAGTCAGGTCAGGTCAAGTCAGGTTAGGTCAATTCAGGTCAAGTCAGGTCAAGTCAGGTCAGGTCACGTTAAGTCAGGTCGAGTCAGGTCAGGTCAAGTCAGGTCAAGTCAGGTCAGGTCAAGTCAGGTTAAGTCAGGTCAAGTCAGGTCAGGTCAGGTCAGGTCAAGTCAGGTCAGGTCAAGTCAGGTTAAGTCAGATCAGGTCAAGTCAGGTTAGGTCAATTCAGGTCAAGTCAGGTCAAGTCAGGTCAAATCAGGTCAGGTCAAGTCAGGTCAAGTCAGGTCAAGTCAGGTCAAGTCAGGTCAGGTCACGTTAAGTCAGGTCGACTCAGGTCAGGTCAAGTCAGGTCAGGTCATGTCAGCTTAAGTCAGGTCAGGTCAAGTCAGGTTAAGTCAGGTCAAGTCAGGTAAGGTCAAGTCAGGTCAAGTCAGGGCAGGTCAGGTCAGGTCAAGTCAGGTCAGGTCAAGTCAGGTTAGGTCAAGTCAGGTCAGGTCAATTCAGGTCAAGTTAGGTAAGGTCATGTCAGGTCAAGTTAGGTCAAATCAGGTCAGGTCAAGTCAGGTCAGGTCACGTTAAGTCAGGTCAAGTCAGGTCAGGTCAAGTCAGGTCAGGTCAAGTCAGGTCAGGTCCAGTCAGGTCAAGTCAGGTCAGGTCAAGTCAGGTCAGGTCAATTCAGGTCAAGTCAGGTAAGGTCATGTCAGGTCAAGTTAGGTCAAATCAGGTCAGGTCAAGTCAGGTCAGGTCACGTTAAGTCAGGTCAAGTCAGGTCAGGTCAGGTCAAGTCAGGTCAGGTCAAGTCAGGTCAAGTCAGGTCAGGTCAAGTCAGGTCAGGTCAATTCAGGTCAAGTCAGGTCAAGTCAGGTCAGGTCACGTTAAGTCAGGTCGAGTCAGGTCAGGTCAAGTCAGGTCAAGTCAGGTCAAGTCAAGTCAAGTCAGGTCAGGTCAGGTCAGTCAGGTCAGGTCAAGTCAGCTCAAGTCAAGTAAGGTAAGGTCAAGTCTGGTTAAGTCAGGTCAGGTTACGTCAAGTCAGGTCAAGTCAGATCAGGTCAAGTCAGGTTAAGTCAGGTCAAGTCAGGTAAGGTCAAGTCAGGTCAAGTCAGGGCAGGTCAGGTCAGGTCAAGTCAGGTCAGGTCAAGTCAGGTTAGGTCAAGTCAGGTCAGGTCAATTCAGGTCAAGTTAGGTAAGGTCATGTCAGGTCAAGTTAGGTCAAATCAGGTCAGGTCAAGTCAGGTCAGGTCACGTTAAGTCAGGTCAAGTCAGGTCAGGTCAAGTCAGGTCAGGTCAAGTCAGGTCAGGTCAAGTCAGGTCAAGTCAGGTCAGGTCAAGTCAGGTCAGGTCAATTCAGGTCAAGTCAGGTAAGGTCATGTCAGGTCAAGTTAGGTCAAATCAGGTCAGGTCAAGTCAGGTCAGGTCACGTTAAGTCAGGTCAAGTCAGGTCAGGTCAGGTCAAGTCAGGTCAGGTCAAGTCAGGTCAAGTCAGGTCAGGTCAAGTCAGGTCAGGTCAATTCAGGTCAAGTCAGGTCAAGTCAGGTCAGGTCACGTTAAGTCAGGTCGAGTCAGGTCAGGTCAAGTCAGGTCAAGTCAGGTCAAGTCAAGTCAAGTCAGGTCAGGTCAGGTCAGTCAGGTCAGGTCAAGTCAGCTCAAGTCAGGTCAGGTCAAGTCAGGTTAAATCAAGTCAGGTAAAATCATATCAAATCAGGTCAGGTCAAGTCAGGTTAAGTCAGGTCAAGTCAGGTCAGGTCAAGTCAAGTCAAGTCAGGTAAGGTCATGTCAGGTCAAGTCAGGTCAAATCAGGTCAGGTCAAGTCAGGTCAGGTCACGTTAAGTCAGGTCAAGTCAGGTCAGGTCAGGTCAAGTCAGGTCAGGTCAGGTCAAGTCAGGTCAAGTCAGGTCAGGTCAAGTCAGGTCAGGTCAATTCAGGTCAAGTCAGGTCAAGTCAGGTCAGGTCATGTCAGCTTAAGTCAGGTCAGGTCAAGTCAGGTTAGGTCAATCAGGTCAAGTCAAGTCAGGTCAAGTCAAGTAAGGTAAGGTCAAGTCTGGTTAAGTAAGGTCAGGTTTCGTCAAGTCAGGTCAAGTCAGATCAGGTCAAGTCAGGTTAAGTCAGGTCAAGTCAGGTAAGGTCAAGTCAGGTCAAGTCAGGGCAGGTCAGGTCAGGTCAAGTCAGGTCAGGTCAAGTCAGGTCAAGTCAGGTCAGGTCAAGTCAGGTCAAGTTAGGTCAGGTCAAGTCTGGTCAAGTCAGGTCAGGTCAAGTCAGGTTAAGTCAAGTCAGGTCAGGTCAAGTCAGGTTAGGTCAAGTCAGGTCAAGTCAAGTCAGATCAAGTCAAGTAAGGTAAGGTCAAGTCTGGTCAAGTCAGGTCAGGTCACGTCAAATCAGGTCAAGTCAAGTAAGGTAAGGTCAAGTCTGGTTAAGTCAGGTCAGGTTACGTCAAATCAGGTCAAGTCAGGTCAGGTCAGGTCACGTTAAGTCAGGTCACGTAAGGTAAGGTCAAGTCTGGTCAAGTCAGGCCACGTTAAGTCAGGTCAAGTCAGGTCAAGTCAGGTCAGGTCAAGTCAGGTCAAGTCAAGTCAGGTCAAGTCAAGTCAGGTCAAGTCAGATCAGGTCAAGTCAGGTTAAGTCAGGTCAAGTAAAGTAAGGTCAAGTCTGGTTAAGTCAGGTCAGGTTACGTCAAATCAGGTCAAGTCAGGTCAGGTCAGGTCACGTTAAGTCAGGTCAAGTAAGGTAAGGTCAAGTCTGGTCAAGTCAGGTCACGTTAAGTCAGGTCAAGTCAGGTTAAGTCAGGTCAGGTCAAGTCAGGTCAAGTTAAGCCTGTCAAGTCAAGTCAGGTCAAGTCAGATCAGGTCAAGTCAGGTTAAGTAAGGTCAAGTCAGGTAAGGTCAAGTCAGGTCAAGTTAGGTCAGGTCAAGTCAGGTCAGGTCAGGTCAGGTCAGGTCAAGTCAGGTCAGGTCAAGTCAGGTCAAGTCAAGTCATGTCAGGTTAAGTCAGGTTAGGTCAAGTCAGGTTAAGTCAAGTCAGGTCAGGTCAAGTCAGGTCAAGTTAGGTCAGGTCAAGTCAGGTTAAGTCAGGTCAAGTCAGGTCAGGTCAGGTCAGGTCAGGTCAAGTCAGGTCAGGTCAAGTCAGGTCAAGTCAGGTCAAGTCAGGTCAGGTTAGGTCAATTCAGGTCAAGTCAGGTCAAGTCAGGTCAGGACACGTTAAGTCAGGTCGAGTCAGGTCAGGTCAAGTCAGGTCAAGTCAGGTCAGGTCAAGTCAGGTCAGGTCAATTCAGGTCAAGTCAGGTCAAGTCAGGGCAAGTCAAGTCAAGTCATTTCAGGTCAGGTCAGTCAGGTCAGGTCAAGTCAGCTCAAGTCAGGTCAGGTCAAGTCAGGTTAAATCAAGTCAGGTCAAATCATATCAAATCAGGTCAGGTCAAGTCAGGTTAAGTCAGGTCAAGTCAGGTCAGGTCAAGTCAAGTCAAGTCAGGTAAGGTCATGTCAGGTCAAGTCAGGTCAAATCAGGTCAGGTCAAGTCAGGTCAGGTCACGTTAAGTCAGGTCAAGTCAGGTCAGGTCAGGTCAAGTCAGGTCAGGTCAGGTCAAGTCAGGTCAAGTCAGGTCAGGTCAAGTCAGGTCAGGTCAATTCAGGTCAAGTCAGGTCAAGTCAGGTCAGGTCACGTTAAGTCAGGTCGACTCAGGTCAGGTCAAGTCGGGTCAGGTTATGTCAGCTTAAGTCAGGTCAGGTCAAGTCAGGTTAGGTCAATCAGGTCAAGTCAAGTCAGGTCAAGTCAGGTCAGGTCACGTTAAGTCAGGTCGACTCAGGTCAGGTCAAGTCAGGTCAGGTCATGTCAGCTTAAGTCAGGTCAGGTCAAGTCAGGTTAGGTCAATCAGGTCAAGTCAAGTCAGGTCAAGTCAAGTAAGGTAAGGTCAAGTCTGGTTAAGTCAGGTCAGGTTTCGTCAAGTCAGGTCAAGTCAGATCAGGTCAAGTCAGGTTAAGTCAGGTCAAGTCAGGTAAGGTCAAGTCAGGTCAAGTCAGGGCAGGTCAGGTCAGGTCAAGTCAGGTCAGGTCAAGTCAGGTCAAGTCAGGGCAGGTCAGGTCAGGTCAAGTCAGGTCAGGTCAAGTCAGGTTAAGTCAAGTCAGGTCAGCTCAAGTCAGGTTAGGTCAAGTCAGGTCAAGTCAAGTCAGATCAAGTCAAGTAAGGTCAAGTCAAGTCAGATCAAGTCAAGTAAGGTAAGGTCAAGTCTGGTCAAGTCAGGTCAGGTCACGTCAAATCAGGTCAAGTCAGGTCAGGTCAAGTCAGATCAAGTTAGGTCAGGTCAAGTCAGGTTAAGTCAGGTCAAGTCAGGTCAGGTCAGGTCAGGTCAAGTCAGGTTAAGTCAGGTCAAGTCAGGTCAGGTCAAGTCAGGTCAAGTCAGGTCAGGTCATGTCAGGTCAAGTCAGGTTAAGTCAGGTCAAGTCAGGTTAAGTCAGGTCAGGTCAGATCAGGTCAAGTCAGGTCAGGTCAAGTCAGCTCAAGTCAGGTCAGGTCAAGTCAGGTTAAATCAAGTCAGGTCAAATCATATCAAATCAGGTCAGGTCAAGTCAGGTTAAGTCAGGTCAAGTCAGGTCAGGTCAAGTCAGGTCAAGTCAGGTCAGGTCAAGTCAGGTCAGGTCAATACAGGTCAAGTCAGGTAAGGTCATGTCAGGTCAAGTCAGGTCAAATCAGGTCAGGTCAAGTCAGGTCAGGTCACGTTAAGTCAGGTCAAGTCAGCTCAGGTCAGGTCAAGTCAGGTCAGGTCAAGTCAGGTCAAGTCAGGTCAGGTCAAGTCAGGTCAGGTCAAGTCAGGTTAAGTCAGGTCAAGTCAGGTAAGGTCAAGTCAGGTCAAGTCAGGGCAGGTCAGGTCAGGTCAAGTCAGGTCAGGTCAAGTCAGGTTAGGTCAAGTCAGGTCAGGTCAATTCAGGTCAAGTCAGGTAAGGTCATGTCAGGTCAAGTTAGGTCAAATCAGGTCAGGTCAAGTCAGGTCAGGTCACGTTAAGTCAGGTCAAGTCAGGTCAGGTCAAGTAA
The DNA here is from genome assembly GCA_037103525.1 of Ganaspis brasiliensis. NCBI lineage: Eukaryota > Metazoa > Arthropoda > Insecta > Hymenoptera > Figitidae > Ganaspis > Ganaspis brasiliensis. The sequence continues at coordinate 249,250 of JAZKLR010000727.1, forward strand.
GGTCAGGTCAAGTCAGGTCAGGTCAAGTCAGGTCAAGTCAGGTCAGGTCAAGTCAGGTACGGTCAATTCAGGTCAAGTCAGGTAAGGTCATGTCAGGTCAAGTTAGGTCAAATCAGGTCAGGTCAAGTCAGGTCAGATCACGTTAAGTCAGGTCAAGTCAGGTCAGGTCAGGTCAAGTCAGGTCAGGTCAAGTCAGGTCAAGTCAGGTCAGGTCAAGTCAGGTCAGGTCAAGTCAGGTCAGGTTAAGTCAGGTTAGGTCAGGTCACGTTAAGTCAGGTCGAGTCAGGTCAGGTCAGGTCAAGTCAGGTCAGGTCAAGTCAGGTCAAGTCAGGTCAGGTCAAGTCAGGTCAGGTCAAGTCAGGTCAGGTCAAGTCAGGTTAGGTCAGGTCACGTTAAGTCAGGTCGAGTCAGGTCAGGTCAAGTCAGGTCAGGTCAAGTCAGGTCAGGTCAAGTCAGGTTAGGTCAGGTCACGTTAAGTCAGGTCGAGTCAGGTCAGGTCATGTCAGGTCTAGTCAGGTCAAGTCAAGTCAAGTCAGGTCAGGTCAGGTCAGTCAGGTCAGGTCAAGTCAGCTCAAGTCAGGTCAGGTCAAGTCAGGTTAAATCAAGTCAGGTCAAATAATATCAAATCAGGTCAGGTCAAGTCAGGTTAAGTCAGGTCAAGTCAGGTCAGGTCAAGTCAAGTCAAGTCAGGTAAGGTCATGTCAGGTCAAGTCAGGTCAAATCAGGTCAGGTCAAGTCAGGTCAGGTCACGTTAAGTCAGGTCAAGTCAGGTCAGGTCAGGTCAAGTCAGGTCAGGTCAAGTCAGGTCAAGTCAGGTCAGGTCAAGTCAGGTCAGGTCAATTCAGGTCAAGTCAGGTCAAGTCAGGTAAGGTCACGTTAAGTCAGGTCGACTCAGGTCAGGTCAAGTCAGGTCAGGTCATGTCAGCTTAAGTCAGGTCAGGTCAAGTCAGGTTAGGTCAATCAGGTCAAGTCAAGTCAGGTCAAGTCAAGTAAGGTAAGGTCAAGTCTGGTTAAGTCAGGTCAGGTTTCGTCAAGTCAGGTCAAGTCAGATCAGGTCAAGTCAGGTTAAGTCAGGTCAAGTCAGGTATGGTCAAGTCAGGTCAAGTCAGGGCAGGTCAGGTCAGGTCAAGTCAGGTCAGGTCAAGTCAGGTCAAGTCAGGGCAGGCCAGGTCAGGTCAAGTCAGGTCAGGTCAAGTCAGGTTAAGTCAAGTCAGGTCAGGTCAAGTCAGGTTAGGTCAAGTCAGGTCAAGTCAAGTCAGATCAAGTCAAGTAAGGTCAAGTCAAGTCAGATCAAGTCAAGTAAGGTAAGGTCAAGTCTGGTCAAGTCAGGTCAGGTCACGTCAAATCAGGTCAAGTCAGGTCAGGTCAAGTCAGATCAAGTTAGGTCAGGTCAAGTCAGGTTAAGTCAGGTCAAGTCAGGTCAGGTCAGGTCAGGTCAAGTCAGGTTAAGTCAGGTCAAGTCAGGTCAGGTCAAGTCAGGTCAAGTCAGGTCAGGTCAAGTCAGGTCAAGTCAGGTTAAGTCAGGTCAAGTCAGGTTAAGTCAGGTCAGGTCAGGTCAAGTGAAGTCAGATCAGGTCAAGTCAGGTCAGGTCAAGTCAGCTCAAGTCAGGTCAGGTCAAGTCAGGTTAAATCAATTCAGGTCAAATCATATCAAATCAGGTCAGGTCAAGTCAGGTTAAGTCAGGTCAAGTCAGGTCAGGTCAAGTCAGGTCAAGTCAGGTAAGGTCATGTCAGGTCAAGTCAGGTCAAATCAGGTCAGGTCAAGTCAGGTCAGGTCACGTTAAGTAAGGTCAAGTCAGGTCAGGTCAAGTCAGTTCAGGTCAAGTCAGGTTAGGTCAGGTCAGGTCAAGTCAGGTCAGGTCAAGTCAGGTCAAGTCAGGTCAGGTCAAGTCAGGTCAGGTCAATACAGGTCAAGTCAGGTAAGGTCATGTCAGGTCAAGTCAGGTCAAATCAGGTCAGGTCAAGTCAGGTCAGGTCACGTTAAGTCAGGTCAAGTCAGGTCAGGTCAGGTCAAGTCAGGTCAGGTCAAGTCAGGTCAAGTCAGGTCAGGTCAAGTCAGGTCAGGTCAAGTCAGGTCAAGTCAGGTCAAGTCAGGTCAAGTCAAGTCAAGTCAGGACAGGTCAGGTCAGTCAGGTCAGGTCAAGTAAGCTCAAGTCAGGTCAGGTCAAGTCAGGTTAAATCAAGTCAGGTCAAATCATATCAAATCAGGTCAGGTCAAGTCAGGTTAAGTCAGGTCAAGTCAGGTCAGGTCAAGTCAGGTCAAGTCAGGTAAGGTCATGTCAGGTCAAGTCAGGTCAAATCAGGTCAGGTCAAGTCAGGTTAAGTCAAGTCAGGTCAGGTCAAGTCAGGTAAGGTCAAGTCAGGTCAAGTCAAGTCAGATCAAGTCAAGTAAGGTAAGGTCAAGTCTGGTCAAGTCAGGTCAGGTCACGTCAAATCAGGTCAAGTCAGGTCAAGTCAGGTCAGGTCAAGTCAGGTCAAGTTAGGTCAGGTCAAGTCTGGTCAAGTCAGGTCAGGTCAAGTCAGGTTAAGTCAAGTCAGGTCAGCTCAAGTCAGGTTAGGTCAAGTCAGGTCAAGTCAAGTCAGATCAAGTCAAGTAAGGTCAAGTCAAGTCAGATCAAGTCAAGTAAGGTAAGGTCAAGTCTGGTCAAGTCAGGTCAGGTCACGTCAAATCAGGTCAAGTCAGGTCAGGTCAAGTCAGATCAAGTTAGGTCAGGTCAAGTCAGGTTAAGTCAGGTCAAGTCAGGTCAGGTCAGGTCAGGTCAAGTCAGGTTAAGTCAGGTCAAGTCAGGTCAGGTCAAGTCAGGTCAAGTCAGGTCAGGTCAAGTCAGGTCAAGTCAGGTTAAGTCAGGTCAAGTCAGGTTAAGTCAGGTCAGGTCAGGTCAAGTGAAGTCAGATCAGGTCAAGTTAGGTCAGGTCAAGTCAGCTCAAGTCAGGTCAGGTCAAGTCAGGTTAAATCAAGTCAGGTCAAATCATATCAAATCAGGTCAGGTCAAGTCAGGTTAAGTCAGGTCAAGTCAGGTCAGGTCAAGTCAGGTCAAGTCAGGTCAGGTCAAGTCAGGTCAGGTCAATACAGGTCAAGTCAGGTAAGGTCATGTCAGGTCAAGTCAGGTCAAATCAGGTCAGGTCAAGTCAGGTCAGGTCACGTTAAGTCAGGTCAAGTCAGGTCAGGTCAAGTAAGGTCAGGTCAAGTCAGGTCAGGTCAAGTCAGGTCAAGTCAGGTCAGGTCAAGTCAGGTACGGTCAATTCAGGTCAAGTCAGGTAAGGTCATGTCAGGTCAAGTTAGGTCAAATCAGGTCAGGTCAAGTCAGGTCAGATCACGTTAAGTCAGGTCAAGTCAGGTCAGGTCAGGTCAAGTCAGGTCAGGTCAAGTCAGGTCAAGTCAGGTCAGGTCAGGTCAAGTCAGGTCAGGTCAAGTCAGGTCAGGTTAAGTCAGGTTAGGTCAGGTCACGTTAAGTCAGGTCGAGTCAGGTCAGGTCAGGTCAAGTCAGGTCAGGTCAAGTCAGGTCAAGTCAGGTCAGGTCAAGTCAGGTCAGGTCAAGTCAGGTCAGGTCAAGTCAGGTTAGGTCAGGTCACGTTAAGTCAGGTCGAGTCAGGTCAGGTCAAGTCAGGTCAGGTCAAGTCAGGTCAGGTCAAGTCAGGTTAGGTCTGGTCACGTTAAGTCAGGTCGAGTCAGGTCAGGTCAAGTCAGGTCAAGTCAGGTCAAGTCAAGTCAAGTCAGGTCAGGTCAGGTCAGTCAGGTCAGGTCAAGTCAGCTCAAGTCAGGTCAGGTCAAGTCAGGTTAAATCAAGTCAGGTCAAATAATATCAAATCAGGTCAGGTCAAGTCAGGTTAAGTCAGGTCAAGTCAGGTCAGGTCAAGTCAAGTCAGGTCACGTTAAGTCAGGTCAGGTCAAGTCAGGTCAAGTTAGGTCAGGTCAAGTCAGGTTAAGTCAGGTCAAGTCAGGTCAGGTCAGGTCAGGTCAGGTCAAGTCAGGTCAGGTCAAGTCAGGTCAAGTCAAGTCAAGTCAGGTCAAGTCAGGTTAGGTCAAGTCAGGTCAAGTCAAGTCAGATCAAGTCAAGTAAGGTAAGGTCAAGTCTGGTCAAGTCAGGTCAGGTCACGTAAAATCAGGTCAAGTCAGGTCAAGTCAGGTCAGGTCAAGTCAGGTCAAGTTAGGTCAGGTCAAGTCAGGTTAAGTCAGGTCAAGTCAGGTCAAGTTAGGTCAGGTCAAGTCAGGTCAGGTCAAGTCAGGTCAAGTCAGGGCAGGTCAGGTCAGGTCAAGTCAGGTCAGGTCAAGTCAGGTCAAGTCAGGTCAGGTCACGTCAGGTCAGGTCACGTTAAGTCAGGACAAGTCAGGTCAAGTCAGGTCAGGTCAAGTCAGGGCAAGTCAAGTCAGGTCAAGTCAAGTCAGGTCAAGTCAGGTTAAGTCAGGTCAAGTCAGGTAAGGTCAAGTCAGGTCAAGTTAGGTCAGGTCAAGTCAGGTTAAGTCAGGTCAAGTCAGGTCAGGTCAGGTCAGGTCAAGTCAGGTCAGGTCAAGTCAGGTTAAGTCAGATCAGGTCAAGTCAGGTTAGGTCAATTCAGGTCAAGTCAGGTCAAGTCAGGTCAAATCAGGTCAGGTCAAGTCAGGTCAGGTCAGGTCAATTCAGGTCAAGTCAGGTCAAGTCAGGTCAGGTCAAGTCAGGTCAAGTCAGGTCAGGTCATGTCAGGTTAAGTCAGGTCAGGTCAAGTCAGGTTAGGTCAATTCAGGTCAAGTCAGGTCAAGTCAGGTCAGGTCACGTTAATTCAGGTCGAGTCAGGTCAGGTCAAGTCAGGTCAAGTCAGGTCAGGTCAAGTCAGGTCAGGTCAATTCAGGTCAAGTCAGGTCAAGTCAGGGCAAGTCAAGTCAAGTCATTTCAGGTCAGGTCAGTCAGGTCAGGTCAAGTCAGCTCAAGTCAGGTCAGGTCAAGTCAGGTTAAATCAAGTCAGGTCAAATCATATCAAATCAGGTCAGGTTAAGTCAGGTCAAGTCAGGTCAGGTCAAGTCAGGTCAAGTCAGGTAAGGTCATGTCAGGTCAAGTCAGGTCAAGTCAGGTCAGGTCAAGTCAGTTCAGGTCAAGTCAGGTTAGGTCAGGTCAGGTCAAGTCAGGTCAGGTCAAGTCAGGTCAGGTCAAGTCAGGTCAGGTCAAGTCAGGTCAGGTCAATTCAGTTCAAGTCAGGTCAAGTCAGGTCAGGTCACGTTAAGTCAGGTCGAGTCAGGTCAGGTCAAGTCAGGTCAAGTCAGGTCAAGTCAAGTCAAGTCAGGTCAGGTCAGGTCAGTAAGGTAAGGTCAAGTCTGGTCAAGTCAGGTCAGGTCACGTCAGGTCAGGTCACGTTAAGTCAGGACAAGTCAGGTCAAGTCAGGTCAGGTCAAGTCAGGTTAAGTCAGGTCAAGTCAGGTCAGGTCAGGTCAGGTCCAGTCAGGTCAGGTCAAGTCAGGTTAAGTCAGGTCAGGTCAAGTCAGGTTAGGTCAATTCAGGTCAAGTCAGGTCAAGTCATGTCAAATCAGGTCAGGTCAGGTCAGGTCAGGTCACGTTAAGTAAGGTCAAGTCAGGTCAGGTCAAGTCAGTTCAGGTCAAGTCAGGTTAGGTCAGGTCAGGTCAAGTCAGGTCAGGTCAAGTCAGGTCAAGTCAGGTCAGGTCAATTCAGGTCAAGTCAGGTAAGGTCATGTCAGGTCAAGTTAGGTCAAATCAGGTCAGGTCAAGTCAGGTCAGGTCACGTTAAGTCAGGTCAAGTCAGGTCAGGTCAAGTCAGGTCAAGTCAGGTCAGGTCAAGTCAGGTCAGGTCAATTCAGGTCAAGTCAGGTCAAGTCAGGTCAGGTCACGTTAAGTCAGGTCGACTCAGGTCAGGTCAAGTCAGGTCAGGTCATGTCAGCTTAAGTCAGGTCAGGTCAAGTCAGGTTAGGTCATTCAGGTCAAGTCAAGTCAGGTCAAGTCAAGTAAGGTAAGGTCAAGTCTGGTTAAGTCAGGTCAGGTTACGTCAAGTCAGGTCAAGTCAGATCAGGTCAAGTCAGGTTAAGTCAGGTCAAGTCAGGTAAGGTCAAGTCAGGTCAAGTCAGGGCAGGTCAGGACAGGTCAAGTCAGGTCAGGTCAAGTCAGGTTAGGTCAAGTCAGGTCAGGTCAATTCAGGTCAAGTTAGGTAAGGTCATGTCAGGTCAAGTTAGGTCAAATCAGGTCAGGTCAAGTCAGGTCAGGTCACGTTAAGTCAGGTCAAGTCAGGTCAGGTCAAGTCAGGTCAGGTCAAGTCAGGTCAGGTCAAGTCAGGTCAAGTCAGGTCAGGTCAAGTCAGGTCAGGTCAATTCAGGTCAAGTCAGGTAAGGTCATGTCAGGTCAAGTTAGGTCAAATCAGGTCAGGTCAAGTCAGGTCAGGTCACGTTAAGTCAGGTCAAGTCAGGTCAGGTCAGGTCAAGTCAGGTCAGGTCAAGTCAGGTCAAGTCAGGTCAGGTCAAGTCAGGTCAGGTCAATTCAGGTCAAGTCAGGTCAAGTCAGGTCAGGTCACGTTAAGTCAGGTCGAGTCAGGTCAGGTCAAGTCAGGTCAAGTCAGGTCAAGTCAAGTCAAGTCAGGTCAGGTCAGGTCAGTCAGGTCAGGTCAAGTCAGCTCAAGTCAGGTTAGGTCAAGTCAGGTTAAATCAAGTCAGGTCAAATCATATCAAATCAGGTCAGGTCAAGTCAGGTCAAATCAGGTCAGGTCAAGTCAGGTCAGGTCACGTTAAGTCAGGTCAAGTCAGGTCAGGTCAGGTCAAGTCAGGTCAGGTCAGGTCAAGTCAGGTCAAGTCAGGTCAGGTCAAGTCAGGTCAGGTCAATTCAGGTCAAGTCAGGTCAAGTCAGGTCAGGTCATGTCAGCTTAAGTCAGGTCAGGTCAAGTCAGGTTAGGTCAATCAGGTCAAGTCAAGTCAGGTCAAGTCAAGTAAGGTAAGGTCAAGTCTGGTTAAGTAAGGTCAGGTTTCGTCAAGTCAGGTCAAGTCAGATCAGGTCAAGTCAGGTTAAGTCAGGTCAAGTCAGGTAAGGTCAAGTCAGGTCAAGTCAGGGCAGGTCAGGTCAGGTCAAGTCAGGTCAGGTCAAGTCAGGTGAAGTCAGGGCAGGTCAGGTCAGGTCAAGTCAGGTCAGGTCAAGTCAGGTTAAGTCAAGTCAGGTCAGGTCAAGTCAGGTTAGGTCAAGTCAGGTCAAGTCAAGTCAGATCAAGTCAAGTAAGGTCAAGTCAAGTCAGATCAAGTCAAGTAAGGTAAGGTCAAGTCTGGTCAAGTCAGGTCAGGTCACGTCAAATCAGGTCAAGTCAGGTCAGGTCAAGTCAGGTCAAGTTAGGTCAGGTCAAGTCAGGTTAAGTCAGGTCAAGTCAGGTCAGGTCAGGTCAGGTCAAGTAAGGTTAAGTCAGGTCAAGTCAGGTCAGGTCAAGTCAGGTCAAGTCAGGTCAGGTCAAGTCAGGTCAAGTCAGGTTAAGTCAGGTCAAGTCAGGTTAAGTCAGGTCAGGTCAGGTCAAGTGAAGTCAGGTCAAGTCAGGTAAGGTCATGTCAGGTCAAGTCAGGTCAAATCAGGTCAGGTCAAGTCAGGTCAGGTCACGTTAAGTTAGGTCAAGTCAGGTCAGGTCAAGTCAGTTCAGGTCAATTTAGGTTAGGTCAGGTCAGGTCAGGTCAAGTCAGGTCAGGTCAAGTCAGGTCAAGTCAAGTCAAGTCAGGTCAAGTCAGGTCAGGTTACGTCAAATCAGGTCAAGTCAGGTCAGGTCAGGTCACGTTAAGTCAGGTCAAGTAAGGTAAGGTCAAGTCTGGTCAAGTCAGGCCACGTTAAGTCAGGACAAGTCAGGTCAAGTCAGGTCAGGTCAAGTCAGGTCAAGTCAAGTCAGGTCAAGTCAAGTCAGGTCAAGTCAGATCAGGTCAAGTCAGGTTAAGTCAGGTCAAGTAAGGTAAGGTCAAGTCTGGTTAAGTCAGGTCAGGTTACGTCAAATCAGGTCAAGTCAGGTTAGGTCAGGTCACGTTAAGTCAGGTCAAGTAAGGTAAGGTCAAGTCTGGTCAAGTCAGGTCACGTTAAGTCAGGTCAAGTCAGGTCAAGTCAGGTCAGGTCAAGTCAGGTCAAGTCAAGCCTGTCAAGTCAAGTCAGGTCAAGTCAGATCAGGTCAAGTCAGGTTAAGTAAGGTCAAGTCAGGGAAGGTCAAGTCAGGTCAAGTTAGGTCAGGTCAAGTCAGGTCAGGTCAGGTCAGGTCAGGTCAAGTCAGGTCAGGTCAAGTTAGGTCAAGTCAAGTCAAGTCAGGTCAAGTCAGGTTAGGTCAAGTCAGGTTAAGTCAAGTCAGGTCAGGTCAAGTCAGGTCAAGTTAGGTCAGGTCAAGTCAGGTTAAGTCAGGTCAAGTCAGGTCAGGTCAGGTCAGGTCAGGTCAAGTCAGGTCAAGTCAGGTCAGGTGAAGTCAGGTCAAGTCAAGTCAAGTCAGGTCAAGTCAGGTCAAGTCAGGTCAGGTCAAGTCAGGTCAAGTCAAGTCAAGTCAGGTCAAGTCAGGTTAGGTCAAGTCAGGTTAAGTCAAGTCAGGTCAGGTCAAGTCAGGTAAGTTAGGTCAGGTCAAGTCAGGTTAAGTCAGGTCAAGTCAGGTCAGGTCAGGTCAGGTCAGGTCAAGTCAGGTCAGGTCAAGTCAGGTCAAGTCAAGTCAAGTCAGGTCAAGTCAGGTTAGGTCAAGTCAGGTCAAGTCAAGTCAGGTTAAGTCAGGTCAAGTCAGGTCAGGTCAGGTCAGGTCAAGTCAGGTCAGGTCAAGTCAGGTTAAGTCAGATCAGGTCAAGTCAGGTTAGGTCAATTCAGGTCAAGTCAGGTCAAGTCAGGTCAAATCAGGTCAGGTCAAGTCAGGTCAGGTCAGGTCAATTCAGGTCAAGTCAGGTCAAGTCAGGTCAGGTCAAGTCAGGTCAAGTCAGGTCAGGTCATGTCAGGTTAAGTCAGGTCAGGTCAAGTCAGGTTAGGTCAATTCAGGTCAAGTCAGGTCAAGTCAGGTCAGGTCACGTTAAGTCAGGTCGAGTCAGGTCAGGTCAAGTCAGGTCAAGTCAGGTCAGGTCAAGTCAGGTCAGGTCAATTCAGGTCAAGTCAGGTCAAGTCAGGGCAAGTCAAGTCAAGTCATTTCAGGTCAGGTCAGTCAGGTCAGGTCAAGTCAGCTCAAGTCAGGTCAGGTCAAGTCAGGTTAAATCAAGTCAGGTCAAATCATATCAAATCAGGTCAGGTTAAGTCAGGTCAAGTCAGGTCAGGTCAAGTCAGGTCAAGTCAGGTAAGGTCATGTCAGGTCAAGTCAGGTCAAGTCAGGTCAGGTCAAGTCAGTTCAGGTCAAGTCAGGTTAGGTCAGGTCAGGTCAAGTCAGGTCAGGTCAAGTCAGGTCAGGTCAAGTCAGGTCAGGTCAAGTCAGGTCAGGTCAATTCAGTTCAAGTCAGGTCAAGTCAGGTCAGGTCACGTTAAGTCAGGTCGAGTCAGGTCAGGTCAAGTCAGGTCAAGTCAGGTCAAGTCAAGTCAAGTCAGGTCAGGTCAGGTTAGTAAGGTAAGGTCAAGTCTGGTCAAGTCAGGTCAGGTCACGTCAGGTCAGGTCACGTTAAGTCAGAACAAGTCAGGTCAAGTCAGGTCAGGTCAAGTCAGGTTAAGTCAGGTCAAGTCAAGTCAGGTCAGGTCAGGTCAAGTCAGGTCAGGTCAAGTCAGGTTAAGTCAGGTCAGGTCAAGTCAGGTTAGGTCAATTCAGGTCGACTCAGGTCAGGTCAAGTCAGGTCAGGTCATGTCAGCTTAAGTCAGGTCAGGTCAAGTCAGGTTAGGTCAAGTCAGGTCAGGTCAATTCAGGTCAAGTCAGGTCAAGTCAGGTCAGGTCACGTTAAGTCAGGTCGACTCAGGTCAGGTCAAGTCAGGTCAGGTCATGTCAGCTTAAGTCAGGTCAGGTCAAGTCAGGTTAGGTCATTCAGGTCACGTTAAGTCAGGTCAAGTCAGGTCAGGTCAAGTCAGGTCAAGTCAGGTCAGGTCAAGTCAGGTCAGGTCAATTCAGGTCAAGTCAGGTCAAGTCAGGTCAGGTCACGTTAAGTCAGGTCGACTCAGGTCAGGTCAAGTCAGGTCAGGTCATGTCAGCTTAAGTCAGGTCAGGTCAAGTCAGGTTAGGTCATTCAGGTCAAGTCAAGTCAGGTCAAGTCAAGTAAGGTAAGGTCAAGTCTGGTTAAGTCAGGTCAGGTTACGTCAAGTCAGGTCAAGTCAGATCAGGTCAAGTCAGGTTAAGTCAGGTCAAGTCAGGTAAGGTCAAGTCAGGTCAAGTCAGGGCAGGTCAGGACAGGTCAAGTCAGGTCAGGTCAAGTCAGGTTAGGTCAAGTCAGGTCAGGTCAATTCAGGTCAAGTTAGGTAAGGTCATGTCAGGTCAAGTTAGGTCAAATCAGGTCAGGTCAAGTCAGGTCAGGTCACGTTAAGTCAGGTCAAGTCAGGTCAGGTCAAGTCAGGTCAGGTCAAGTCAGGTCAGGTCAAGTCAGGTCAAGTCAGGTCAGGTCAAGTCAGGTCAGGTCAATTCAGGTCAAGTCAGGTAAGGTCATGTCAGGTCAAGTTAGGTCAAATCAGGTCAGGTCAAGTCAGGTCAGGTCACGTTAAGTCAGGTCAAGTCAGGTCAGGTCAGGTCAAGTCAGGTCAGGTCAAGTCAGGTCAAGTCAGGTCAGGTCAAGTCAGGTCAGGTCAATTCAGGTCAAGTCAGGTCAAGTCAGGTCAGGTCACGTTAAGTCAGGTCGAGTCAGGTCAGGTCAAGTCAGGTCAAGTCAGGTCAAGTCAAGTCAAGTCAGGTCAGGTCAGGTCAGTCAGGTCAGGTCAAGTCAGCTCAAGTCAGGTTAGGTCAAGTCAGGTTAAATCAAGTCAGGTCAAATCATATTAAATCAGGTCAGGTCAAGTCAGGTCAAATCAGGTCAGGTCAAGTCAGGTCAGGTCACGTTAAGTCAGGTCAAGTCAGGTCAGGTCAGGTCAAGTCAGGTCAGGTCAGGTCAAGTCAGGTCAAGTCAGGTCAGGTCAAGTCAGGTCAGGTCAATTCAGGTCAAGTCAGGTCAAGTCAGGTCAGGTCATGTCAGCTTAAGTCAGGTCAGGTCAAGTCAGGTTAGGTCAATCAGGTCAAGTCAAGTCAGGTCAAGTCAAGTAAGGTAAGGTCAAGTCTGGTTAAGTAAGGTCAGGTTTCGTCAAGTCAGGTCAAGTCAGATCAGGTCAAGTCAGGTTAAGTCAGGTCAAGTCAGGTAAGGTCAAGTCAGGTCAAGTCAGGGCAGGTCAGGTCAGGTCAAGTCAGGTCAGGTCAAGTCAGGTGAAGTCAGGGCAGGTCAGGTCAGGTCAAGTCAGGTCAGGTCAAGTCAGGTTAAGTCAAGTCAGGTCAGGTCAAGTCAGGTTAGGTCAAGTCAGGTCAAGTCAAGTCAGATCAAGTCAAGTAAGGTCAAGTCAAGTCAGATCAAGTCAAGTAAGGTAAGGTCAAGTCTGGTCAAGTCAGGTGAGGTCACGTCAAATCAGGTCAAGTCAGGTCAGGTCAAGTCAGGTCAAGTTAGGTCAGGTCAAGTCAGGTTAAGTCAGGTCAAGTCAGGTCAGGTCAGGTCAGGTCAAGTCAGGTTAAGTCAGGTCAAGTCAGGTCAGGTCAAGTCAGGTCAAGTCAGGTCAGGTCAAGTCAGGTCAAGTCAGGTTAAGTCAGGTCAAGTCAGGTTAAGTCAGGTCAGGTCAGGTCAAGTGAAGTCAGGTCAAGTCAGGTAAGGTCATGTCAGGTCAAGTCAGGTCAAATCAGGTCAGGTCAAGTCAGGTCAGGTCACGTTAAGTTAGGTCAAGTCAGGTCAGGTCAAGTCAGTTCAGGTCAATTTAGGTTAGGTCAGGTCAGGTCAGGTCAAGTCAGGTCAGGTCAAGTCAGGTCAAGTCAAGTCAAGTCAGGTCAAGTCAGGTCAGGTTACGTCAAATCAGGTCAAGTCAGGTCAGGTCAGGTCACGTTAAGTCAGGTCAAGTAAGGTAAGGTCAAGTCTGGTCAAGTCAGGCCACGTTAAGTCAGGACAAGTCAGATCAGGTCAAGTCAGGTTAAGTCAGGTCAAGTAAGGTAAGGTCAAGTCTGGTTAAGTCAGGTCAGGTTACGTCAAATCAGGTCAAGTCAGGTTAGGTCAGGTCACGTTAAGTCAGGTCAAGTAAGGTAAGGTCAAGTCTGGTCAAGTCAGGTCACGTTAAGTCAGGTCAAGTCAGGTCAAGTCAGGTCAGGTCAAGTCAGGTCAAGTCAAGCCTGTCAAGTCAAGTCAGGTCAAGTCAGATCAGGTCAAGTCAGGTTAAGTAAGGTCAAGTCAGGGAAGGTCAAGTCAGGTCAAGTTAGGTCAGGTCAAGTCAGGCAGGTCATGTCAGGTCAAGTCAGGTCAAATCAGGTCAAGTCAGGTCAAGTCAGGGCAGGTCAGGTCAGGTCAAGTCAGGTCAGGTCAAGTCAGGTCAAGTCAGGCAGGTCATGTCAGGTCAAGTCAGGTCAAATCAGGTCAGGTCAAGTCAAGTAAGGTAAGGTCAAGTCTGGTTAAGTCAGGTCAGGTTACGTCAAATCAGGTCAAGTCAGGTCAGGTCAGGTCACGTTAAGTCAGGTCAAGTAAGGTAAGTTCAAGTCTGGTCAAGTCAGGTCAGGTCACGTCAGGACAGGTCACGTTAAGTCAGGACAAGTCAGGTCAAGTCAGGTCAGGTCAAGTCAGGGCAAGTCAAGTCAGGTCAAGTCAAGTCAGGTCAAGTCAGGTTAAGTCAGGTCAAGTCAGGTAAGGTCAAGTCAGGTCAAGTTAGGTCAGGTCAAGTCAGGTTAAGTCAGGTCAAGTCAGGTCAGGTCAGGTCAGGTCAAGTCAGGTCAGGTCAAGTCAGGTTAAGTCAGATCAGGTCAAGTCAGGTTAGGTCAATTCAGGTCAAGTCAGGTCAAGTCAGGTCAAATCAGGTCAGGTCAAGTCAGGTCAGGTCAGGTCAATTCAGGTCAAGTCAGGTCAAGTCAGGTCAGGTCAAGGCAGGTCAAGTCAGGTCAGGTCATGTCAGGTTAAGTCAGGTCAGGTCAAGTCAGGTTAGGTCAATTCAGGTCAAGTCAGGTCAAGTCAGGTCAGGTCACGTTAAGTCAGGTCGAGTCAGGTCAGGTCAAGTCAGGTCAAGTCAGGTCAGGTCAAGTCAGGTCAGGTCAATTCAGGTCAAGTCAGGTCAAGTCAGGGCAAGTCAAGTCAAGTCATTTCAGGTCAGGTCAGTCAGGTCAGGTCAAGTCAGCTCAAGTCAGGTCAGGTCAAGTCAGGTTAAATCAAGTCAGGTCAAATCATATCAAATCAGGTCAGGTTAAGTCAGGTCAAGTCAGGTCAGGTCAAGTCAGGTCAAGTCAGGTAAGGTCATGTCAGGTCAAGTCAGGTCAAGTCAGGTCAGGTCAAGTCAGTTCAGGTCAAGTCAGGTTAGGTCAGGTCAGGTCAAGTCAGGTCAGGTCAAGTCAGGTCAGGTCAAGTCAGGTCAGGTCAAGTCAGGTCAGGTCAATTCAGTTCAAGTCAGGTCAAGTCAGGTCAGGTCACGTTAAGTCAGGTCGAGTCAGGTCAGGTCAAGTCAGGTCAAGTCAGGTCAAGTCAAGTCAAGTCAGGTCAGGTCAGGTTAGTAAGGTAAGGTCAAGTCTGGTCAAGTCAGGTCAGGTCACGTCAGGTCAGGTCACGTTAAGTCAGAACAAGTCAGGTCAAGTCAGGTCAGGTCAAGTCAGGTTAAGTCAGGTCAAGTCAGGTCAGGTCAGGTCAGGTCAAGTCAGGTCAGGTCAAGTCAGGTTAAGTCAGGTCAGGTCAAGTCAGGTTAGGTCAATTCAGGTCGACTCAGGTCAGGTCAAGTCAGGTCAGGTCATGTCAGCTTAAGTCAGGTCAGGTCAAGTCAGGTTAGGTCAAGTCAGGTCAGGTCAATTCAGGTCAAGTCAGGTCAAGTCAGGTCAGGTCACGTTAAGTCAGGTCGACTCAGGTCAGGTCAAGTCAGGTCAGGTCATGTCAGCTTAAGTCAGGTCAGGTCAAGTCAGGTTAGGTCATTCAGGTCACGTTAAGTCAGGTCAAGTCAGGTCAGGTCAAGTCAGGTCAAGTCAGGTCAGGTCAAGTCAGGTCAGGTCAATTCAGGTCAAGTCAGGTCAAGTCAGGTCAGGTCACGTTAAGTCAGGTCGACTCAGGTCAGGTCAAGTCAGGTCAGGTCATGTCAGCTTAAGTCAGGTCAGGTCAAGTCAGGTTAGGTCATTCAGGTCAAGTCAAGTCAGGTCAAGTCAAGTAAGGTAAGGTCAAGTCTGGTTAAGTCAGGTCAGGTTACGTCAAGTCAGGTCAAGTCAGATCAGGTCAAGTCAGGTTAAGTCAGGTCAAGTCAGGTAAGGTCAAGTCAGGTCAAGTCAGGGCAGGTCAGGACAGGTCAAGTCAGGTCAGGTCAAGTCAGGTTAGGTCAAGTCAGGTCAGGTCAATTCAGGTCAAGTTAGGTAAGGTCATGTCAGGTCAAGTTAGGTCAAATCAGGTCAGGTCAAGTCAGGTCAGGTCACGTTAAGTCAGGTCAAGTCAGGTCAGGTCAAGTCAGGTCAGGTCAAGTCAGGTCAGGTCAAGTCAGGTCAAGTCAGGTCAGGTCAAGTCAGGTCAGGTCAATTCAGGTCAAGTCAGGTAAGGTCATGTCAGGTCAAGTTAGGTCAAATCAGGTCAGGTCAAGTCAGGTCAGGTCACGTTAAGTCAGGTCAAGTCAGGTCAGGTCAGGTCAAGTCAGGTCAGGTCAAGTCAGGTCAAGTCAGGTCAGGTCAAGTCAGGTCAGGTCAATTCAGGTCAAGTCAGGTCAAGTCAGGTCAGGTCACGTTAAGTCAGGTCGAGTCAGGTCAGGTCAAGTCAGGTCAAGTCAGGTCAAGTCAAGTCAAGTCAGGTCAGGTCAGGTCAGTCAGGTCAGGTCAAGTCAGCTCAAGTCAGGTTAGGTCAAGTCAGGTTAAATCAAGTCAGGTCAAATCATATTAAATCAGGTCAGGTCAAGTCAGGTCAAATCAGGTCAGGTCAAGTCAGGTCAGGTCACGTTAAGTCAGGTCAAGTCAGGTCAGGTCAGGTCAAGTCAGGTCAGGTCAGGTCAAGTCAGGTCAAGTCAGGTCAGGTCAAGTCAGGTCAGGTCAATTCAGGTCAAGTCAGGTCAAGTCAGGTCAGGTCATGTCAGCTTAAGTCAGGTCAGGTCAAGTCAGGTTAGGTCAATCAGGTCAAGTCAAGTCAGGTCAAGTCAAGTAAGGTAAGGTCAAGTCTGGTTAAGTAAGGTCAGGTTTCGTCAAGTCAGGTCAAGTCAGATCAGGTCAAGTCAGGTTAAGTCAGGTCAAGTCAGGTAAGGTCAAGTAAGGTCAAGTCAGGGCAGGTCAGGTCAGGTCAAGTCAGGTCAGGTCAAGTCAGGTGAAGTCAGGGCAGGTCAGGTCAGGTCAAGTCAGGTCAGGTCAAGTCAGGTTAAGTCAAGTCAGGTCAGGTCAAGTCAGGTTAGGTCAAGTCAGGTCAAGTCAAGTCAGATCAAGTCAAGTAAGGTCAAGTCAAGTCAGATCAAGTCAAGTAAGGTAAGGTCAAGTCTGGTCAAGTCAGGTCAGGTCACGTCAAATCAGGTCAAGTCAGGTCATGTCAAGTCAGGTCAAGTTAGGTCAGGTCAAGTCAGGTTAAGTCAGGTCAAGTCAGGTCAGGTCAGGTCAGGTCAAGTCAGGTTAAGTCAGGTCAAGTCAGGTCAGGTCAAGTCAGGTCAAGTCAGGTCAGGTCAAGTCAGGTCAAGTCAGGTTAAGTCAGGTCAAGTCAGGTTAAGTCAGGTCAGGTCAGGTCAAGTGAAGTCAGGTCAAGTCAGGTAAGGTCATGTCAGGTCAAGTCAGGTCAAATCAGGTCAGGTCAAGTCAGGTCAGGTCACGTTAAGTTAGGTCAAGTCAGGTCAGGTCAAGTCAGTTCAGGTCAATTTAGGTTAGGTCAGGTCAGGTCAGGTCAAGTCAGGTCAGGTCAAGTCAGGTCAAGTCAAGTCAAGTCAGGTCAAGTCAGGTCAGGTTACGTCAAATCAGGTCAAGTCAGGTCAGGTCAGGTCACGTTAAGTCAGGTCAAGTAAGGTAAGGTCAAGTCTGGTCAAGTCAGGCCACGTTAAGTCAGGACAAGTCAGATCAGGTCAAGTCAGGTTAAGTCAGGTCAAGTAAGGTAAGGTCAAGTCTGGTTAAGTCAGGTCAGGTTACGTCAAATCAGGTCAAGTCAGGTTAGGTCAGGTCACGTTAAGTCAGGTCAAGTAAGGTAAGGTCAAGTCTGGTCAAGTCAGGTCACGTTAAGTCAGGTCAAGTCAGGTCAAGTCAGGTCAGGTCAAGTCAGGTCAAGTCAAGCCTGTCAAGTCAAGTCAGGTCAAGTCAGATCAGGTCAAGTCAGGTTAAGTAAGGTCAAGTCAGGGAAGGTCAAGTCAGGTCAAGTTAGGTCAGGTCAAGTCAGGCAGGTCATGTCAGGTCAAGTCAGGTCAAATCAGGTCAAGTCAGGTCAAGTCAGGGCAGGTCAGGTCAGGTCAAGTCAGGTCAGGTCAAGTCAGGTCAAGTCAGGCAGGTCATGTCAGGTCAAGTCAGGTCAAATCAGGTCAGGTCAAGTCAAGTAAGGTAAGGTCAAGTCTGGTTAAGTCAGGTCAGGTTACGTCAAATCAGGTCAAGTCAGGTCAGGTCCGGTCACGTTAAGTCAGGTCAAGTAAGGTAAGTTCAAGTCTGGTCAAGTCAGGTCAGGTCACGTCAGGACAGGTCACGTTAAGTCAGGACAAGTCAGGTCAAGTCAGGTCAGGTCAAGTCAGGGCAAGTCAAGTCAGGTCAAGTCAAGTCAGGTCAAGTCAGGTTAAGTCAGGTCAAGTCAGGTAAGGTCAAGTCAGGTCAAGTTAGGTCAGGTCAAGTCAGGTTAAGTCAGGTCAAGTCAGGTCAGGTCAGGTCAGGTCAAGTCAGGTCAGGTCAAGTCAGGTTAAGTCAGATCAGGTCAAGTCAGGTTAGGTCAATTCAGGTCAAGTCAGGTCAAGTCAGGTCAAATCAGGTCAGGTCAAGTCAGGTCAGGTCAGGTCAATTCAGGTCAAGTCAGGTCAAGTCAGGTCAGGTCAAGGCAGGTCAAGTCAGGTCAGGTCATGTCAGGTTAAGTCAGGTCAGGTCAAGTCAGGTTAGGTCAATTCAGGTCAAGTCAGGTCAAGTCAGGTCAGGTCACGTTAAGTCAGGTCGAGTCAGGTCAGGTCAAGTCAGGTCAAGTCAGGTCAGGTCAAGTCAGGTCAGGTCAATTCAGGTCAAGTCAGGTCAAGTCAGGGCAAGTCAAGTCAAGTCATTTCAGGTCAGGTCAGTCAGGTCAGGTCAAGTCAGCTCAAGTCAGGTCAGGTCAAGTCAGGTTAAATCAAGTCAGGTCAAATCATATCAAATCAGGTCAGGTTAAGTCAGGTCAAGTCAGGTCAGGTCAAGTCAGGTCAAGTCAGGTAAGGTCATGTCAGGTCAAGTCAGGTCAAGTCAGGTCAGGTCAAGTCAGTTCAGGTCAAGTCAGGTTAGGTCAGGTCAGGTCAAGTCAGGTCAGGTCAAGTCAGGTCAGGTCAAGTCAGGTCAGGTCAAGTCAGGTCAGGTCAATTCAGTTTAAGTCAGGTCAAGTCAGGTCAGGTCACGTTAAGTCAGGTCGAGTCAGGTCAGGTCAAGTCAGGTCAAGTCAGGTCAAGTCAAGTCAAGTCAGGTCAGGTCAGGTCAGTAAGGTAAGGTCAAGTCTGGTCAAGTCAGGTCATGTCACGTCAGGTCAGGTCACGTTAAGTCAGGACAAGTCAGGTCAAGTCAGGTCAGGTCAAGTCAGGTTAAGTCAGGTCAAGTCAGGTCAGGTCAGGTCAGGTCAAGTCAGGTCAGGTCAAGTCAGGTTAAGTCAGGTCAGGTCAAGTCAGGTTAGGTCAATTCAGGTCAAGTCAGGTCAAGTCAGGTCAAATCAGGTCAGGTCAGGTCAGGTCAGGTCACGTTAAGTAAGGTCAAGTCAGGTCAGGTCAAGTCAGTTCAGGTCAAGTCAGGTTAGGTCAGGTCAGGTCAAGTCAGGTCAGGTCAAGTCAGGTCAAGTCAGGTCAGGTCAATTCAGGTCAAGTCAGGTAAGGTCATGTCAGGTCAAGTTAGGTCAAATCAGGTCAGGTCAAGTCAGGTCAGGTCACGTTAAGTCAGGTCAAGTCAGGTCAGGTCAAGTCAGGTCAAGTCAGGTCAGGTCAAGTCAGGTCAGGTCAATTCAGGTCAAGTCAGGTCAAGTCAGGTCAGGTCACGTTAAGTCAGGTCGACTCAGGTCAGGTCAAGTCAGGTCAGGTCATGTCAGCTTAAGTCAGGTCAGGTCAAGTCAGGTTAGGTCATTCAGGTCAAGTCAAGTCAGGTCAAGTCAAGTAAGGTAAGGTCAAGTCTGGTTAAGTCAGGTCAGGTTACGTCAAGTCAGGTCAAGTCAGATCAGGTCAAGTCAGGTTAAGTCAGGTCAAGTCAGGTAAGGTCAAGTCAGGTCAAGTCAGGGCAGGTCAGGACAGGTCAAGTCAGGTCAGGTCAAGTCAGGTTAGGTCAAGTCAGGTCAGGTCAATTCAGGTCAAGTTAGGTAAGGTCATGTCAGGTCAAGTTAGGTCAAATCAGGTCAGGTCAAGTCAGGTCAGGTCACGTTAAGTCAGGTCAAGTCAGGTCAGGTCAAGTCAGGTCAGGTCAAGTCAGGTCAGGTCAAGTCAGGTCAAGTCAGGTCAGGTCAAGTCAGGTCAGGTCAATTCAGGTCAAGTCAGGTAAGGTCATGTCAGGTCAAGTTAGGTCAAATCAGGTCAGGTCAAGTCAGGTCAGGTCACGTTAAGTCAGGTCAAGTCAGGTCAGGTCAGGTCAAGTCAGGTCAGGTCAAGTCAGGTCAAGTCAGGTCAGGTCAAGTCAGGTCAGGTCAATTCAGGTCAAGTCAGGTCAAGTCAGGTCAGGTCACGTTAAGTCAGGTCGAGTCAGGTCAGGTCAAGTCAGGTCAAGTCAGGTCAAGTCAAGTCAAGTCAGGTCAGGTCAGGTCAGTCAGGTCAGGTCAAGTCAGCTCAAGTCAGGTTAGGTCAAGTCAGGTTAAATCAAGTCAGGTCAAATCATATCAAATCAGGTCAGGTCAAGTCAGGTCAAATCAGGTCAGGTCAAGTCAGGTCAGGTCACGTTAAGTCAGGTCAAGTCAGGTCAGGTCAGGTCAAGTCAGGTCAGGTCAGGTCAAGTCAGGTCAAGTCAGGTCAGGTCAAGTCAGGTCAGGTCAATTCAGGTCAAGTCAGGTCAAGTCAGGTCAGGTCATGTCAGCTTAAGTCAGGTCAGGTCAAGTCAGGTTAGGTCAATCAGGTCAAGTCAAGTCAGGTCAAGTCAAGTAAGGTAAGGTCAAGTCTGGTTAAGTAAGGTCAGGTTTCGTCAAGTCAGGTCAAGTCAGATCAGGTCAAGTCAGGTTAAGTCAGGTCAAGTCAGGTAAGGTCAAGTCAGGTCAAGTCAGGGCAGGTCAGGTCAGGTCAAGTCAGGTCAGGTCAAGTCAGGTGAAGTCAGGGCAGGTCAGGTCAGGTCAAGTCAGGTCAGGTCAAGTCAGGTTAAGTCAAGTCAGGTCAGGTCAAGTCAGGTTAGGTCAAGTCAGGTCAAGTCAAGTCAGATCAAGTCAAGTAAGGTCAAGTCAAGTCAGATCAAGTCAAGTAAGGTAAGGTCAAGTCTGGTCAAGTCAGGTCAGGTCACGTCAAATCAGGTCAAGTCAGGTCAGGTCAAGTCAGGTCAAGTTAGGTCAGGTCAAGTCAGGTTAAGTCAGGTCAAGTCAGGTCAGGTCAGGTCAGGTCAAGTCAGGTTAAGTCAGGTCAAGTCAGGTCAGGTCAAGTCAGGTCAAGTCAGGTCAGGTCAAGTCAGGTCAAGTCAGGTTAAGTCAGGTCAAGTCAGGTTAAGTCAGGTCAGGTCAGGTCAAGTGAAGTCAGGTCAAGTCAGGTAAGGTCATGTCAGGTCAAGTCAGGTCAAATCAGGTCAGGTCAAGTCAGGTCAGGTCACGTTAAGTTAGGTCAAGTCAGGTCAGGTCAAGTCAGTTCAGGTCAATTTAGGTTAGGTCAGGTCAGGTCAGGTCAAGTCAGGTCAGGTCAAGTCAGGTCAAGTCAAGTCAAGTCAGGTCAAGTCAGGTCAGGTTACGTCAAATCAGGTCAAGTCAGGTCAGGTCAGGTCACGTTAAGTCAGGTCAAGTAAGGTAAGGTCAAGTCTGGTCAAGTCAGGCCACGTTAAGTCAGGACAAGTCAGGTCAAGTCAGGTCAGGTCAAGTCAGGTCAAGTCAAGTCAGGTCAAGTCAAGTCAGGTCAAGTCAGATCAGGTCAAGTCAGGTTAAGTCAGGTCAAGTAAGGTAAGGTCAAGTCTGGTTAAGTCAGGTCAGGTTACGTCAAATCAGGTCAAGTCAGGTTAGGTCAGGTCACGTTAAGTCAGGTCAAGTAAGGTAAGGTCAAGTCTGGTCAAGTCAGGTCACGTTAAGTCAGGTCAAGTCAGGTCAAGTCAGGTCAGGTCAAGTCAGGTCAAGTCAAGCCTGTCAAGTCAAGTCAGGTCAAGTCAGATCAGGTCAAGTCAGGTTAAGTAAGGTCAAGTCAGGGAAGGTCAAGTCAGGTCAAGTTAGGTCAGGTCAAGTCAGGTCAGGTCAGGTCAGGTCAGGTCAAGTCAGGTCAGGTCAAGTTAGGTCAAGTCAAGTCAAGTCAGGTCAAGTCAGGTTAGGTCAAGTCAGGTTAAGTCAAGTCAGGTCAGGTCAAGTCAGGTCAAGTTAGGTCAGGTCAAGTCAGGTTAAGTCAGGTCAAGTCAGGTCAGGTCAGGTCAGGTCAGGTCAAGTCAGGTCAAGTCAGGTCAGGTGAAGTCAGGTCAAGTCAAGTCAAGTCAGGTCAAGTCAGGTCAAGTCAGGTCAGGTCAAGTCAGGTCAAGTCAAGTCAAGTCAGGTCAAGTCAGGTTAGGTCAAGTCAGGTTAAGTCAAGTCAGGTCAGGTCAAGTCAGGTAAGTTATGTCAGGTCAAGTCAGGTTAAGTCAGGTCAAGTCAGGTCAGGTCAGGTCAGGTCAGGTCAAGTCAGGTCAGGTCAAGTCAGGTCAAGTCAAGTCAAGTCAGGTCAAGTCAGGTTAGGTCAAGTCAGGTCAAGTCAAGTCAGGTTAAGTCAGGTCAAGTCAGGTCAGGTCAGGTCAGGTCAAGTCAGGTCAGGTCAAGTCAGGTTAAGTCAGATCAGGTCAAGTCAGGTTAGGTCAATTCAGGTCAAGTCAGGTCAAGTCAGGTCAAATCAGGTCAGGTCAAGTCAGGTCAGGTCAGGTCAATTCAGGTCAAGTCAGGTCAAGTCAGGTCAGGTCAAGTCAGGTCAAGTCAGGTCAGGTCATGTCAGGTTAAGTCAGGTCAGGTCAAGTCAGGTTAGGTCAATTCAGGTCAAGTCAGGTCAAGTCAGGTCAGGTCACGTTAAGTCAGGTCGAGTCAGGTCAGGTCAAGTCAGGTCAAGTCAGGTCAGGTCAAGTCAGGTCAGGTCAATTCAGGTCAAGTCAGGTCAAGTCAGGGCAAGTCAAGTCAAGTCATTTCAGGTCAGGTCAGTCAGGTCAGGTCAAGTCAGCTCAAGTCAGGTCAGGTCAAGTCAGGTTAAATCAAGTCAGGTCAAATCATATCAAATCAGGTCAGGTTAAGTCAGGTCAAGTCAGGTCAGGTCAAGTCAGGTCAAGTCAGGTAAGGTCATGTCAGGTCAAGTCAGGTCAAGTCAGGTCAGGTCAAGTCAGTTCAGGTCAAGTCAGGTTAGGTCAGGTCAGGTCAAGTCAGGTCAGGTCAAGTCAGGTCAGGTCAAGTCAGGTCAGGTCAATTCAGTTCAAGTCAGGTCAAGTCAGGTCAGGTCACGTTAAGTCAGGTCGAGTCAGGTCAGGTCAAGTCAGGTCAAGTCAGGTCAAGTCAAGTCAAGTCAGGTCAGGTCAGGTCAGTAAGGTAAGGTCAAGTCTGGTCAAGTCAGGTCAGGTCACGTCAGGTCAGGTCACGTTAAGTCAGGACAAGTCAGGTCAAGTCAGGTCAGGTCAAGTCAGGTTAAGTCAGGTCAAGTCAGGTCAGGTCAGGTCAGGTCAAGTCAGGTCAGGTCAAGTCAGGTTAAGTCAGGTCAGGTCAAGTCAGGTTAGGTCAATTCAGGTCAAGTCAGGTCAAGTCAGGTCAAATCAGGTCAGGTCAGGTCAGGTCAGGTCACGTTAAGTAAGGTCAAGTCAGGTCAGGTCAAGTCAGTTCAGGTCAAGTCAGGTTAGGTCAGGTCAGGTCAAGTCAGGTCAGGTCAAGTCAGGTCAAGTCAGGTCAGGTCAATTCAGGTCAAGTCAGGTAAGGTCATGTCAGGTCAAGTTAGGTCAAATCAGGTCAGGTCAAGTCAGGTCAGGTCACGTTAAGTCAGGTCAAGTCAGGTCAGGTCAAGTCAGGTCAAGTCAGGTCAGGTCAAGTCAGGTCAGGTCAATTCAGGTCAAGTCAGGTCAAGTCAGGTCAGGTCACGTTAAGTCAGGTCGACTCAGGTCAGGTCAAGTCAGGTCAGGTCATGTCAGCTTAAGTCAGGTCAGGTCAAGTCAGGTTAGGTCATTCAGGTCAAGTCAAGTCAGGTCAAGTCAAGTAAGGTAAGGTCAAGTCTGGTTAAGTCAGGTCAGGTTACGTCAAGTCAGGTCAAGTCAGATCAGGTCAAGTCAGGTTAAGTCAGGTCAAGTCAGGTAAGGTCAAGTCAGGTCAAGTCAGGGCAGGTCAGGACAGGTCAAGTCAGGTCAGGTCAAGTCAGGTTAGGTCAAGTCAGGTCAGGTCAATTCAGGTCAAGTTAGGTAAGGTCATGTCAGGTCAAGTTAGGTCAAATCAGGTCAGGTCAAGTCAGGTCAGGTCACGTTAAGTCAGGTCAAGTCAGGTCAGGTCAAGTCAGGTCAGGTCAAGTCAGGTCAGGTCAAGTCAGGTCAAGTCAGGTCAGGTCAAGTCAGGTCAGGTCAATTCAGGTCAAGTCAGGTAAGGTCATGTCAGGTCAAGTTAGGTCAAATCAGGTCAGGTCAAGTCAGGTCAGGTCACGTTAAGTCAGGTCAAGTCAGGTCAGGTCAGGTCAAGTCAGGTCAGGTCAAGTCAGGTCAAGTCAGGTCAGGTCAAGTCAGGTCAGGTCAATTCAGGTCAAGTCAGGTCAAGTCAGGTCAGGTCACGTTAAGTCAGGTCGAGTCAGGTCAGGTCAAGTCAGGTCAAGTCAGGTCAAGTCAAGTCAAGTCAGGTCAGGTCAGGTCAGTCAGGTCAGGTCAAGTCAGCTCAAGTCAGGTTAGGTCAAGTCAGGTTAAATCAAGTCAGGTCAAATCATATCAAATCAGGTCAGGTCAAGTCAGGTCAAATCAGGTCAGGTCAAGTCAGGTCAGGTCACGTTAAGTCAGGTCAAGTCAGGTCAGGTCAGGTCAAGTCAGGTCAGGTCAGGTCAAGTCAGGTCAAGTCAGGTCAGGTCAAGTCAGGTCAGGTCAATTCAGGTCAAGTCAGGTCAAGTCAGGTCAGGTCATGTCAGCTTAAGTCAGGTCAGGTCAAGTCAGGTTAGGTCAATCAGGTCAAGTCAAGTCAGGTCAAGTCAAGTAAGGTAAGGTCAAGTCTGGTTAAGTAAGGTCAGGTTTCGTCAAGTCAGGTCAAGTCAGATCAGGTCAAGTCAGGTTAAGTCAGGTCAAGTCAGGTAAGGTCAAGTCAGGTCAAGTCAGGGCAGGTCAGGTCAGGTCAAGTCAGGTCAGGTCAAGTCAGGTGAAGTCAGGGCAGGTCAGGTCAGGTCAAGTCAGGTCAGGTCAAGTCAGGTTAAGTCAAGTCAGGTCAGGTCAAGTCAGGTTAGGTCAAGTCAGGTCAAGTCAAGTCAGATCAAGTCAAGTAAGGTCAAGTCAAGTCAGATCAAGTCAAGTAAGGTAAGGTCAAGTCTGGTCAAGTCAGGTCAGGTCACGTCAAATCAGGTCAAGTCAGGTCAGGTCAAGTCAGGTCAAGTTAGGTCAGGTCAAGTCAGGTTAAGTCAGGTCAAGTCAGGTCAGGTCAGGTCAGGTCAAGTCAGGTTAAGTCAGGTCAAGTCAGGTCAGGTCAAGTCAGGTCAAGTCAGGTCAGGTCAAGTCAGGTCAAGTCAGGTTAAGTCAGGTCAAGTCAGGTTAAGTCAGGTCAGGTCAGGTCAAGTGAAGTCAGGTCAAGTCAGGTAAGGTCATGTCAGGTCAAGTCAGGTCAAATCAGGTCAGGTCAAGTCAGGTCAGGTCACGTTAAGTTAGGTCAAGTCAGGTCAGGTCAAGTCAGTTCAGGTCAATTTAGGTTAGGTCAGGTCAGGTCAGGTCAAGTCAGGTCAGGTCAAGTCAGGTCAAGTCAAGTCAAGTCAGGTCAAGTCAGGTCAGGTTACGTCAAATCAGGTCAAGTCAGGTCAGGTCAGGTCACGTTAAGTCAGGTCAAGTAAGGTAAGGTCAAGTCTGGTCAAGTCAGGCCACGTTAAGTCAGGACAAGTCAGGTCAAGTCAGGTCAGGTCAAGTCAGGTCAAGTCAAGTCAGGTCAAGTCAAGTCAGGTCAAGTCAGATCAGGTCAAGTCAGGTTAAGTCAGGTCAAGTAAGGTAAGGTCAAGTCTGGTTAAGTCAGGTCAGGTTACGTCAAATCAGGTCAAGTCAGGTTAGGTCAGGTCACGTTAAGTCAGGTCAAGTAAGGTAAGGTCAAGTCTGGTCAAGTCAGGTCACGTTAAGTCAGGTCAAGTCAGGTCAAGTCAGGTCAGGTCAAGTCAGGTCAAGTCAAGCCTGTCAAGTCAAGTCAGGTCAAGTCAGATCAGGTCAAGTCAGGTTAAGTAAGGTCAAGTCAGGGAAGGTCAAGTCAGGTCAAGTTAGGTCAGGTCAAGTCAGGTCAGGTCAGGTCAGGTCAGGTCAAGTCAGGTCAGGTCAAGTTAGGTCAAGTCAAGTCAAGTCAGGTCAAGTCAGGTAAGGTCAAGTCAGGTTAAGTCAAGTCAGGTCAGGTCAAGTCAGGTCAAGTTAGGTCAGGTCAAGTCAGGTTAAGTCAGGTCAAGTCAGGTCAGGTCAGGTCAGGTCAGGTCAAGTCAGGTCAAGTCAGGTCAGGTGAAGTCAGGTCAAGTCAAGTCAAGTCAGGTCAAGTCAGGTCAAGTCAGGTCAGGTCAAGTCAGGTCAAGTCAAGTCAAGTCAGGTCAAGTCAGGTTAGGTCAAGTCAGGTTAAGTCAAGTCAGGTCAGGTCAAGTCAGGTAAGTTAGGTCAGGTCAAGTCAGGTTAAGTCAGGTCAAGTCAGGTCAGGTCAGGTCAGGTCAGGTCAAGTCAGGTCAGGTCAAGTCAGGTCAAGTCAAGTCAAGTCAGGTCAAGTCAGGTTAGGTCAAGTCAGGTCAAGTCAAGTCAGGTTAAGTCAGGTCAAGTCAGGTCAGGTCAGGTCAGGTCAAGTCAGGTCAGGTCAAGTCAGGTTAAGTCAGATCAGGTCAAGTCAGGTTAGGTCAATTCAGGTCAAGTCAGGTCAAGTCAGGTCAAATCAGGTCAGGTCAAGTCAGGTCAGGTCAGGTCAATTCAGGTCAAGTCAGGTCAAGTCAGGTCAGGTCAAGTCAGGTCAAGTCAGGTCAGGTCATGTCAGGTTAAGTCAGGTCAGGTCAAGTCAGGTTAGGTCAATTCAGGTCAAGTCAGGTCAAGTCAGGTCAGGTCACGTTAAGTCAGGTCGAGTCAGGTCAGGTCAAGTCAGGTCAAGTCAGGTCAGGTCAAGTCAGGTCAGGTCAATTCAGGTCAAGTCAGGTCAAGTCAGGGCAAGTCAAGTCAAGTCATTTCAGGTCAGGTCAGTCAGGTCAGGTCAAGTCAGCTCAAGTCAGGTCAGGTCAAGTCAGGTTAAATCAAGTCAGGTCAAATCATATCAAATCAGGTCAGGTTAAGTCAGGTCAAGTCAGGTCAGGTCAAGTCAGGTCAAGTCAGGTAAGGTCATGTCAGGTCAAGTCAGGTCAAGTCAGGTCAGGTCAAGTCAGTTCAGGTCAAGTCAGGTTAGGTCAGGTCAGGTCAAGTCAGGTCAGGTCAAGTCAGGTCAGGTCAAGTCAGGTCAGGTCAAGTCAGGTCAGGTCAATTCAGTTCAAGTCAGGTCAAGTCAGGTCAGGTCACGTTAAGTCAGGTCGAGTCAGGTCAGGTCAAGTCAGGTCAAGTCAGGTCAAGTCAAGTCAAGTCAGGTCAGGTCAGTTCAGTAAGGTAAGGTCAAGTCTGGTCAAGTCAGGTCAGGTCACGTCAGGTCAGGTCACGTTAAGTCAGGACAAGTCAGGTCAAGTCAGGTCAGGTCAAGTCAGGTTAAGTCAGGTCAAGTCAGGTCAGGTCAGGTCAGGTCAAGTCAGGTCAGGTCAAGTCAGGTTAAGTCAGGTCAGGTCAAGTCAGGTTAGGTCAATTCAGGTCAAGTCAGGTCAAGTCAGGTCAAATCAGGTCAGGTCAGGTCAGGTCAGGACACGTTAAGTAAGGTCAAGTCAGGTCAGGTCAAGTCAGTTCAGGTCAAGTCAGGTTAGGTCAGGTCAGGTCAAGTCAGGTCAGGTCAAGTCAGGTCAAGTCAGGTCAGGTCAATTCAGGTCAAGTCAGGTAAGGTCATGTCAGGTCAAGTTAGGTCAAATCAGGTCAGGTCAAGTCAGGTCAGGTCACGTTAAGTCAGGTCAAGTCAGGTCAGGTCAAGTCAGGTCAAGTCAGGTCAGGTCAAGTCAGGTCAGGTCAATTCAGGTCAAGTCAGGTCAAGTCAGGTCAGGTCACGTTAAGTCAGGTCGACTCAGGTCAGGTCAAGTCAGGTCAGGTCATGTCAGCTTAAGTCAGGTCAGGTCAAGTCAGGTTAGGTCATTCAGGTCAAGTCAAGTCAGGTCAAGTCAAGTAAGGTAAGGTCAAGTCTGGTTAAGTCAGGTCAGGTTACGTCAAGTCAGGTCAAGTCAGATCAGGTCAAGTCAGGTTAAGTCAGGTCAAGTCAGGTAAGGTCAAGTCAGGTCAAGTCAGGGCAGGTCAGGACAGGTCAAGTCAGGTCAGGTCAAGTCAGGTTAGGTCAAGTCAGGTCAGGTCAATTCAGGTCAAGTTAGGTAAGGTCATGTCAGGTCAAGTTAGGTCAAATCAGGTCAGGTCAAGTCAGGTCAGGTCACGTTAAGTCAGGTCAAGTCAGGTCAGGTCAAGTCAGGTCAGGTCAAGTCAGGTCAGGTCAAGTCAGGTCAAGTCAGGTCAGGTCAAGTCAGGTCAGGTCAATTCAGGTCAAGTCAGGTAAGGTCATGTCAGGTCAAGTTAGGTCAAATCAGGTCAGGTCAAGTCAGGTCAGGTCACGTTAAGTCAGGTCAAGTCAGGTCAGGTCAGGTCAAGTCAGGTCAGGTCAAGTCAGGTCAAGTCAGGTCAGGTCAAGTCAGGTCAGGTCAATTCAGGTCAAGTCAGGTCAAGTCAGGTCAGGTCACGTTAAGTCAGGTCGAGTCAGGTCAGGTCAAGTCAGGTCAAGTCAGGTCAAGTCAAGTCAAGTCAGGTCAGGTCAGGTCAGTCAGGTCAGGTCAAGTCAGCTCAAGTCAGGTTAGGTCAAGTCAGGTTAAATCAAGTCAGGTCAAATCATATCAAATCAGGTCAGGTCAAGTCAGGTCAAATCAGGTCAGGTCAAGTCAGGTCAGGTCACGTTAAGTCAGGTCAAGTCAGGTCAGGTCAGGTCAAGTCAGGTCAGGTCAGGTCAAGTCAGGTCAAGTCAGGTCAGGTCAAGTCAGGTCAGGTCAATTCAGGTCAAGTCAGGTCAAGTCAGGTCAGGTCATGTCAGCTTAAGTCAGGTCAGGTCAAGTCAGGTTAGGTCAATCAGGTCAAGTCAAGTCAGGTCAAGTCAAGTAAGGTAAGGTCAAGTCTGGTTAAGTAAGGTCAGGTTTCGTCAAGTCAGGTCAAGTCAGATCAGGTCAAGTCAGGTTAAGTCAGGTCAAGTCAGGTAAGGTCAAGTCAGGTCAAGTCAGGGCAGGTCAGGTCAGGTCAAGTCAGGTCAGGTCAAGTCAGGTGAAGTCAGGGCAGGTCAGGTCAGGTCAAGTCAGGTCAGGTCAAGTCAGGTTAAGTCAAGTCAGGTCAGGTCAAGTCAGGTTAGGTCAAGTCAGGTCAAGTCAAGTCAGATCAAGTCAAGTAAGGTCAAGTCAAGTCAGATCAAGTCAAGTAAGGTAAGGTCAAGTCTGGTCAAGTCAGGTCAGGTCACGTCAAATCAGGTCAAGTCAGGTCAGGTCAAGTCAGGTCAAGTTAGGTCAGGTCAAGTCAGGTTAAGTCAGGTCAAGTCAGGTCAGGTCAGGTCAGGTCAAGTCAGGTTAAGTCAGGTCAAGTCAGGTCAGGTCAAGTCAGGTCAAGTCAGGTCAGGTCAAGTCAGGTCAAGTCAGGTTAAGTCAGGTCAAGTCAGGTTAAGTCAGGTCAGGTCAGGTCAAGTGAAGTCAGGTCAAGTCAGGTAAGGTCATGTCAGGTCAAGTCAGGTCAAATCAGGTCAGGTCAAGTCAGGTCAGGTCACGTTAAGTTAGGTCAAGTCAGGTCAGGTCAAGTCAGTTCAGGTCAATTTAGGTTAGGTCAGGTCAGGTCAGGTCAAGTCAGGTCAGGTCAAGTCAGGTCAAGTCAAGTCAAGTCAGGTCAAGTCAGGTCAGGTTACGTCAAATCAGGTCAAGTCAGGTCAGGTCAGGTCACGTTAAGTCAGGTCAAGTAAGGTAAGGTCAAGTCTGGTCAAGTCAGGCCACGTTAAGTCAGGACAAGTCAGGTCAAGTCAGGTCAGGTCAAGTCAGGTCAAGTCAAGTCAGGTCAAGTCAAGTCAGGTCAAGTCAGATCAGGTCAAGTCAGGTTAAGTCAGGTCAAGTAAGGTAAGGTCAAGTCTGGTTAAGTCAGGTCAGGTTACGTCAAATCAGGTCAAGTCAGGTTAGGTCAGGTCACGTTAAGTCAGGTCAAGTAAGGTAAGGTCAAGTCTGGTCAAGTCAGGTCACGTTAAGTCAGGTTAGGTCAGGTCAGGTCAAGTCAGGTCAGGTCAAGTCAGGTCAGGTCAAGTCAGGTCAGGTCAAGTCAGGTCAGGTCAATTCAGTTCAAGTCAGGTCAAGTCAGGTCAGGTCACGTTAAGTCAGGTCGAGTCAGGTCAGGTCAAGTCAGGTCAAGTCAGGTCAAGTCAAGTCAAGTCAGGTCAGGTCAGTTCAGTAAGGTAAGGTCAAGTCTGGTCAAGTCAGGTCAGGTCACGTCAGGTCAGGTCACGTTAAGTCAGGACAAGTCAGGTCAAGTCAGGTCAGGTCAAGTCAGGTTAAGTCAGGTCAAGTCAGGTCAGGTCAGGTCAGGTCAAGTCAGGTCAGGTCAAGTCAGGTTAAGTCAGGTCAGGTCAAGTCAGGTTAGGTCAATTCAGGTCAAGTCAGGTCAAGTCAGGTCAAATCAGGTCAGGTCAGGTCAGGTCAGGACACGTTAAGTAAGGTCAAGTCAGGTCAGGTCAAGTCAGTTCAGGTCAAGTCAGGTTAGGTCAGGTCAGGTCAAGTCAGGTCAGGTCAAGTCAGGTCAAGTCAGGTCAGGTCAATTCAGGTCAAGTCAGGTAAGGTCATGTCAGGTCAAGTTAGGTCAAATCAGGTCAGGTCAAGTCAGGTCAGGTCACGTTAAGTCAGGTCAAGTCAGGTCAGGTCAAGTCAGGTCAAGTCAGGTCAGGTCAAGTCAGGTCAGGTCAATTCAGGTCAAGTCAGGTCAAGTCAGGTCAGGTCACGTTAAGTCAGGTCGACTCAGGTCAGGTCAAGTCAGGTCAGGTCATGTCAGCTTAAGTCAGGTCAGGTCAAGTCAGGTTAGGTCATTCAGGTCAAGTCAAGTCAGGTCAAGTCAAGTAAGGTAAGGTCAAGTCTGGTTAAGTCAGGTCAGGTTACGTCAAGTCAGGTCAAGTCAGATCAGGTCAAGTCAGGTTAAGTCAGGTCAAGTCAGGTAAGGTCAAGTCAGGTCAAGTCAGGGCAGGTCAGGACAGGTCAAGTCAGGTCAGGTCAAGTCAGGTTAGGTCAAGTCAGGTCAGGTCAATTCAGGTCAAGTTAGGTAAGGTCATGTCAGGTCAAGTTAGGTCAAATCAGGTCAGGTCAAGTCAGGTCAGGTCACGTTAAGTCAGGTCAAGTCAGGTCAGGTCAAGTCAGGTCAGGTCAAGTCAGGTCAGGTCAAGTCAGGTCAAGTCAGGTCAGGTCAAGTCAGGTCAGGTCAATTCAGGTCAAGTCAGGTAAGGTCATGTCAGGTCAAGTTAGGTCAAATCAGGTCAGGTCAAGTCAGGTCAGGTCACGTTAAGTCAGGTCAAGTCAGGTCAGGTCAGGTCAAGTCAGGTCAGGTCAAGTCAGGTCAAGTCAGGTCAGGTCAAGTCAGGTCAGGTCAATTCAGGTCAAGTCAGGTCAAGTCAGGTCAGGTCACGTTAAGTCAGGTCGAGTCAGGTCAGGTCAAGTCAGGTCAAGTCAGGTCAAGTCAAGTCAAGTCAGGTCAGGTCAGGTCAGTCAGGTCAGGTCAAGTCAGCTCAAGTCAGGTTAGGTCAAGTCAGGTTAAATCAAGTCAGGTCAAATCATATCAAATCAGGTCAGGTCAAGTCAGGTCAAATCAGGTCAGGTCAAGTCAGGTCAGGTCACGTTAAGTCAGGTCAAGTCAGGTCAGGTCAGGTCAAGTCAGG
This sequence comes from Ganaspis brasiliensis, assembly GCA_037103525.1. Taxonomy (NCBI): domain Eukaryota; kingdom Metazoa; phylum Arthropoda; class Insecta; order Hymenoptera; family Figitidae; genus Ganaspis; species Ganaspis brasiliensis. The sequence goes on from JAZKLR010000727.1 coordinate 279,671, forward strand.
TCAGGTCAGGTCAAGTCAGGTCAAGTCAGGTCAGGTCAAGTCAGGTCAGGTCAATTCAGGTCAAGTCAGGTCAAGTCAGGTCAGGTCATGTCAGCTTAAGTCAGGTCAGGTCAAGTCAGGTTAGGTCAATCAGGTCAAGTCAAGTCAGGTCAAGTCAAGTAAGGTAAGGTCAAGTCTGGTTAAGTAAGGTCAGGTTTCGTCAAGTCAGGTCAAGTCAGATCAGGTCAAGTCAGGTTAAGTCAGGTCAAGTCAGGTAAGGTCAAGTCAGGTCAAGTCAGGGCAGGTCAGGTCAGGTCAAGTCAGGTCAGGTCAAGTCAGGTGAAGTCAGGGCAGGTCAGGTCAGGTCAAGTCAGGTCAGGTCAAGTCAGGTTAAGTCAAGTCAGGTCAGGTCAAGTCAGGTTAGGTCAAGTCAGGTCAAGTCAAGTCAGATCAAGTCAAGTAAGGTCAAGTCAAGTCAGATCAAGTCAAGTAAGGTAAGGTCAAGTCTGGTCAAGTCAGGTCAGGTCACGTCAAATCAGGTCAAGTCAGGTCAGGTCAAGTCAGGTCAAGTTAGGTCAGGTCAAGTCAGGTTAAGTCAGGTCAAGTCAGGTCAGGTCAGGTCAGGTCAAGTCAGGTTAAGTCAGGTCAAGTCAGGTCAGGTCAAGTCAGGTCAAGTCAGGTCAGGTCAAGTCAGGTCAAGTCAGGTTAAGTCAGGTCAAGTCAGGTTAAGTCAGGTCAGGTCAGGTCAAGTGAAGTCAGGTCAAGTCAGGTAAGGTCATGTCAGGTCAAGTCAGGTCAAGTCAAGTCAAGTCAGGTCAAGTCAGGTCAGGTTACGTCAAATCAGGTCAAGTCAGGTCAGGTCAGGTCACGTTAAGTCAGGTCAAGTAAGGTAAGGTCAAGTCTGGTCAAGTCAGGCCACGTTAAGTCAGGACAAGTCAGGTCAAGTCAGGTCAGGTCAAGTCAGGTCAAGTCAAGTCAGGTCAAGTCAAGTCAGGTCAAGTCAGATCAGGTCAAGTCAGGTTAAGTCAGGTCAAGTAAGGTAAGGTCAAGTCTGGTTAAGTCAGGTCAGGTTACGTCAAATCAGGTCAAGTCAGGTTAGGTCAGGTCACGTTAAGTCAGGTCAAGTAAGGTAAGGTCAAGTCTGGTCAAGTCAGGTCACGTTAAGTCAGGTCAAGTCAGGTCAAGTCAGGTCAGGTCAAGTCAGGTCAAGTCAAGCCTGTCAAGTCAAGTCAGGTCAAGTCAGATCAGGTCAAGTCAGGTTAAGTAAGGTCAAGTCAGGGAAGGTCAAGTCAGGTCAAGTTAGGTCAGGTCAAGTCAGGTCAGGTCAGGTCAGGTCAGGTCAAGTCAGGTCAGGTCAAGTTAGGTCAAGTCAAGTCAAGTCAGGTCAAGTCAGGTTAGGTCAAGTCAGGTTAAGTCAAGTCAGGTCAGGTCAAGTCAGGTCAAGTTAGGTCAGGTCAAGTCAGGTTAAGTCAGGTCAAGTCAGGTCAGGTCAGGTCAGGTCAGGTCAAGTCAGGTCAAGTCAGGTCAGGTGAAGTCAGGTCAAGTCAAGTCAAGTCAGGTCAAGTCAGGTCAAGTCAGGTCAGGTCAAGTCAGGTCAAGTCAAGTCAAGTCAGGTCAAGTCAGGTTAGGTCAAGTCAGGTTAAGTCAAGTCAGGTCAGGTCAAGTCAGGTAAGTTATGTCAGGTCAAGTCAGGTTAAGTCAGGTCAAGTCAGGTCAGGTCAGGTCAGGTCAGGTCAAGTCAGGTCAGGTCAAGTCAGGTCAAGTCAAGTCAAGTCAGGTCAAGTCAGGTTAGGTCAAGTCAGGTCAAGTCAAGTCAGGTTAAGTCAGGTCAAGTCAGGTCAGGTCAGGTCAGGTCAAGTCAGGTCAGGTCAAGTCAGGTTAAGTCAGATCAGGTCAAGTCAGGTTAGGTCAATTCAGGTCAAGTCAGGTCAAGTCAGGTCAAATCAGGTCAGGTCAAGTCAGGTCAGGTCAGGTCAATTCAGGTCAAGTCAGGTCAAGTCAGGTCAGGTCAAGTCAGGTCAAGTCAGGTCAGGTCATGTCAGGTTAAGTCAGGTCAGGTCAAGTCAGGTTAGGTCAATTCAGGTCAAGTCAGGTCAAGTCAGGTCAGGTCACGTTAAGTCAGGTCGAGTCAGGTCAGGTCAAGTCAGGTCAAGTCAGGTCAGGTCAAGTCAGGTCAGGTCAATTCAGGTCAAGTCAGGTCAAGTCAGGGCAAGTCAAGTCAAGTCATTTCAGGTCAGGTCAGTCAGGTCAGGTCAAGTCAGCTCAAGTCAGGTCAGGTCAAGTCAGGTTAAATCAAGTCAGGTCAAATCATATCAAATCAGGTCAGGTTAAGTCAGGTCAAGTCAGGTCAGGTCAAGTCAGGTCAAGTCAGGTAAGGTCATGTCAGGTCAAGTCAGGTCAAGTCAGGTCAGGTCAAGTCAGTTCAGGTCAAGTCAGGTTAGGTCAGGTCAGGTCAAGTCAGGTCAGGTCAAGTCAGGTCAGGTCAAGTCAGGTCAGGTCAAGTCAGGTCAGGTCAATTCAGTTCAAGTCAGGTCAAGTCAGGTCAGGTCACGTTAAGTCAGGTCGAGTCAGGTCAGGTCAAGTCAGGTCAAGTCAGGTCAAGTCAAGTCAAGTCAGGTCAGGTCAGGTCAGTAAGGTAAGGTCAAGTCTGGTCAAGTCAGGTCAGGTCACGTCAGGTCAGGTCACGTTAAGTCAGGACAAGTAAGGTCAAGTCAGGTCAGGTCAAGTCAGGTTAAGTCAGGTCAAGTCAGGTCAGGTCAGGTCAGGTCAAGTCAGGTCAGGTCAAGTCAGGTTAAGTCAGGTCAGGTCAAGTCAGGTTAGGTCAATTCAGGTCAAGTCAGGTCAAGTCAGGTCAAATCAGGTCAGGTCAGGTCAGGTCAGGTCACGTTAAGTAAGGTCAAGTCAGGTCAGGTCAAGTCAGTTCAGGTCAAGTCAGGTTAGGTCAGGTCAGGTCAAGTCAGGTCAGGTCAAGTCAGGTCAAGTCAGGTCAGGTCAATTCAGGTCAAGTCAGGTAAGGTCATGTCAGGTCAAGTTAGGTCAAATCAGGTCAGGTCAAGTCAGGTCAGGTCACGTTAAGTCAGGTCAAGTCAGGTCAGGTCAAGTCAGGTCAAGTCAGGTCAGGTCAAGTCAGGTCAGGTCAATTCAGGTCAAGTCAGGTCAAGTCAGGTCAGGTCACGTTAAGTCAGGTCGACTCAGGTCAGGTCAAGTCAGGTCAGGTCATGTCAGCTTAAGTCAGGTCAGGTCAAGTCAGGTTAGGTCATTCAGGTCAAGTCAAGTCAGGTCAAGTCAAGTAAGGTAAGGTCAAGTCTGGTTAAGTCAGGTCAGGTTACGTCAAGTCAGGTCAAGTCAGATCAGGTCAAGTCAGGTTAAGTCAGGTCAAGTCAGGTAAGGTCAAGTCAGGTCAAGTCAGGGCAGGTCAGGACAGGTCAAGTCAGGTCAGGTCAAGTCAGGTTAGGTCAAGTCAGGTCAGGTCAATTCAGGTCAAGTTAGGTAAGGTCATGTCAGGTCAAGTTAGGTCAAATCAGGTCAGGTCAAGTCAGGTCAGGTCACGTTAAGTCAGGTCAAGTCAGGTCAGGTCAAGTCAGGTCAGGTCAAGTCAGGTCAGGTCAAGTCAGGTCAAGTCAGGTCAGGTCAAGTCAGGTCAGGTCAATTCAGGTCAAGTCAGGTAAGGTCATGTCAGGTCAAGTTAGGTCAAATCAGGTCAGGTCAAGTCAGGTCAGGTCACGTTAAGTCAGGTCAAGTCAGGTCAGGTCAGGTCAAGTCAGGTCAGGTCAAGTCAGGTCAAGTCAGGTCAGGTCAAGTCAGGTCAGGTCAATTCAGGTCAAGTCAGGTCAAGTCAGGTCAGGTCACGTTAAGTCAGGTCGAGTCAGGTCAGGTCAAGTCAGGTCAAGTCAGGTCAAGTCAAGTCAAGTCAGGTCAGGTCAGGTCAGTCAGGTCAGGTCAAGTCAGCTCAAGTCAGGTTAGGTCAAGTCAGGTTAAATCAAGTCAGGTCAAATCATATCAAATCAGGTCAGGTCAAGTCAGGTCAAATCAGGTCAGGTCAAGTCAGGTCAGGTCACGTTAAGTCAGGTCAAGTCAGGTCAGGTCAGGTCAAGTCAGGTCAGGTCAGGTCAAGTCAGGTCAAGTCAGGTCAGGTCAAGTCAGGTCAGGTCAATTCAGGTCAAGTCAGGTCAAGTCAGGTCAGGTCATGTCAGCTTAAGTCAGGTCAGGTCAAGTCAGGTTAGGTCAATCAGGTCAAGTCAAGTCAGGTCAAGTCAAGTAAGGTAAGGTCAAGTCTGGTTAAGTAAGGTCAGGTTTCGTCAAGTCAGGTCAAGTCAGATCAGGTCAAGTCAGGTTAAGTCAGGTCAAGTCAGGTAAGGTCAAGTCAGGTCAAGTCAGGGCAGGTCAGGTCAGGTCAAGTCAGGTCAGGTCAAGTCAGGTGAAGTCAGGGCAGGTCAGGTCAGGTCAAGTCAGGTCAGGTCAAGTCAGGTTAAGTCAAGTCAGGTCAGGTCAAGTCAGGTTAGGTCAAGTCAGGTCAAGTCAAGTCAGATCAAGTCAAGTAAGGTCAAGTCAAGTCAGATCAAGTCAAGTAAGGTAAGGTCAAGTCTGGTCAAGTCAGGTCAGGTCACGTCAAATCAGGTCAAGTCAGGTCAGGTCAAGTCAGGTCAAGTTAGGTCAGGTCAAGTCAGGTTAAGTCAGGTCAAGTCAGGTCAGGTCAGGTCAGGTCAAGTCAGGTTAAGTCAGGTCAAGTCAGGTCAGGTCAAGTCAGGTCAAGTCAGGTCAGGTCAAGTCAGGTCAAGTCAGGTTAAGTCAGGTCAAGTCAGGTTAAGTCAGGTCAGGTCAGGTCAAGTGAAGTCAGGTCAAGTCAGGTAAGGTCATGTCAGGTCAAGTCAGGTCAAATCAGGTCAGGTCAAGTCAGGTCAGGTCACGTTAAGTTAGGTCAAGTCAGGTCAGGTCAAGTCAGTTCAGGTCAATTTAGGTTAGGTCAGGTCAGGTCAGGTCAAGTCAGGTCAGGTCAAGTCAGGTCAAGTCAAGTCAAGTCAGGTCAAGTCAGGTCAGGTTACGTCAAATCAGGTCAAGTCAGGTCAGGTCAGGTCACGTTAAGTCAGGTCAAGTAAGGTAAGGTCAAGTCTGGTCAAGTCAGGCCACGTTAAGTCAGGACAAGTCAGGTCAAGTCAGGTCAGGTCAAGTCAGGTCAAGTCAAGTCAGGTCAAGTCAAGTCAGGTCAAGTCAGATCAGGTCAAGTCAGGTTAAGTCAGGTCAAGTAAGGTAAGGTCAAGTCTGGTTAAGTCAGGTCAGGTTACGTCAAATCAGGTCAAGTCAGGTTAGGTCAGGTCACGTTAAGTCAGGTCAAGTAAGGTAAGGTCAAGTCTGGTCAAGTCAGGTCACGTTAAGTCAGGTCAAGTCAGGTCAAGTCAGGTCAGGTCAAGTCAGGTCAAGTCAAGCCTGTCAAGTCAAGTCAGGTCAAGTCAGATCAGGTCAAGTCAGGTTAAGTAAGGTCAAGTCAGGGAAGGTCAAGTCAGGTCAAGTTAGGTCAGGTCAAGTCAGGTCAGGTCAGGTCAGGTCAGGTCAAGTCAGGTCAGGTCAAGTTAGGTCAAGTCAAGTCAAGTCAGGTCAAGTCAGGTAAGGTCAAGTCAGGTTAAGTCAAGTCAGGTCAGGTCAAGTCAGGTCAAGTTAGGTCAGGTCAAGTCAGGTTAAGTCAGGTCAAGTCAGGTCAGGTCAGGTCAGGTCAGGTCAAGTCAGGTCAAGTCAGGTCAGGTGAAGTCAGGTCAAGTCAAGTCAAGTCAGGTCAAGTCAGGTCAAGTCAGGTCAGGTCAAGTCAGGTCAAGTCAAGTCAAGTCAGGTCAAGTCAGGTTAGGTCAAGTCAGGTTAAGTCAAGTCAGGTCAGGTCAAGTCAGGTAAGTTAGGTCAGGTCAAGTCAGGTTAAGTCAGGTCAAGTCAGGTCAGGTCAGGTCAGGTCAGGTCAAGTCAGGTCAGGTCAAGTCAGGTCAAGTCAAGTCAAGTCAGGTCAAGTCAGGTTAGGTCAAGTCAGGTCAAGTCAAGTCAGGTTAAGTCAGGTCAAGTCAGGTCAGGTCAGGTCAGGTCAAGTCAGGTCAGGTCAAGTCAGGTTAAGTCAGATCAGGTCAAGTCAGGTTAGGTCAATTCAGGTCAAGTCAGGTCAAGTCAGGTCAAATCAGGTCAGGTCAAGTCAGGTCAGGTCAGGTCAATTCAGGTCAAGTCAGGTCAAGTCAGGTCAGGTCAAGTCAGGTCAAGTCAGGTCAGGTCATGTCAGGTTAAGTCAGGTCAGGTCAAGTCAGGTTAGGTCAATTCAGGTCAAGTCAGGTCAAGTCAGGTCAGGTCACGTTAAGTCAGGTCGAGTCAGGTCAGGTCAAGTCAGGTCAAGTCAGGTCAGGTCAAGTCAGGTCAGGTCAATTCAGGTCAAGTCAGGTCAAGTCAGGGCAAGTCAAGTCAAGTCATTTCAGGTCAGGTCAGTCAGGTCAGGTCAAGTCAGCTCAAGTCAGGTCAGGTCAAGTCAGGTTAAATCAAGTCAGGTCAAATCATATCAAATCAGGTCAGGTTAAGTCAGGTCAAGTCAGGTCAGGTCAAGTCAGGTCAAGTCAGGTAAGGTCATGTCAGGTCAAGTCAGGTCAAGTCAGGTCAGGTCAAGTCAGTTCAGGTCAAGTCAGGTTAGGTCAGGTCAGGTCAAGTCAGGTCAGGTCAAGTCAGGTCAGGTCAAGTCAGGTCAGGTCAAGTCAGGTCAGGTCAATTCAGTTCAAGTCAGGTCAAGTCAGGTCAGGTCACGTTAAGTCAGGTCGAGTCAGGTCAGGTCAAGTCAGGTCAAGTCAGGTCAAGTCAAGTCAAGTCAGGTCAGGTCAGTTCAGTAAGGTAAGGTCAAGTCTGGTCAAGTCAGGTCAGGTCACGTCAGGTCAGGTCACGTTAAGTCAGGACAAGTCAGGTCAAGTCAGGTCAGGTCAAGTCAGGTTAAGTCAGGTCAAGTCAGGTCAGGTCAGGTCAGGTCAAGTCAGGTCAGGTCAAGTCAGGTTAAGTCAGGTCAGGTCAAGTCAGGTTAGGTCAATTCAGGTCAAGTCAGGTCAAGTCAGGTCAAATCAGGTCAGGTCAGGTCAGGTCAGGACACGTTAAGTAAGGTCAAGTCAGGTCAGGTCAAGTCAGTTCAGGTCAAGTCAGGTTAGGTCAGGTCAGGTCAAGTCAGGTCAGGTCAAGTCAGGTCAAGTCAGGTCAGGTCAATTCAGGTCAAGTCAGGTAAGGTCATGTCAGGTCAAGTTAGGTCAAATCAGGTCAGGTCAAGTCAGGTCAGGTCACGTTAAGTCAGGTCAAGTCAGGTCAGGTCAAGTCAGGTCAAGTCAGGTCAGGTCAAGTCAGGTCAGGTCAATTCAGGTCAAGTCAGGTCAAGTCAGGTCAGGTCACGTTAAGTCAGGTCGACTCAGGTCAGGTCAAGTCAGGTCAGGTCATGTCAGCTTAAGTCAGGTCAGGTCAAGTCAGGTTAGGTCATTCAGGTCAAGTCAAGTCAGGTCAAGTCAAGTAAGGTAAGGTCAAGTCTGGTTAAGTCAGGTCAGGTTACGTCAAGTCAGGTCAAGTCAGATCAGGTCAAGTCAGGTTAAGTCAGGTCAAGTCAGGTAAGGTCAAGTCAGGTCAAGTCAGGGCAGGTCAGGACAGGTCAAGTCAGGTCAGGTCAAGTCAGGTTAGGTCAAGTCAGGTCAGGTCAATTCAGGTCAAGTTAGGTAAGGTCATGTCAGGTCAAGTTAGGTCAAATCAGGTCAGGTCAAGTCAGGTCAGGTCACGTTAAGTCAGGTCAAGTCAGGTCAGGTCAAGTCAGGTCAGGTCAAGTCAGGTCAGGTCAAGTCAGGTCAAGTCAGGTCAGGTCAAGTCAGGTCAGGTCAATTCAGGTCAAGTCAGGTAAGGTCATGTCAGGTCAAGTTAGGTCAAATCAGGTCAGGTCAAGTCAGGTCAGGTCACGTTAAGTCAGGTCAAGTCAGGTCAGGTCAGGTCAAGTCAGGTCAGGTCAAGTCAGGTCAAGTCAGGTCAGGTCAAGTCAGGTCAGGTCAATTCAGGTCAAGTCAGGTCAAGTCAGGTCAGGTCACGTTAAGTCAGGTCGAGTCAGGTCAGGTCAAGTCAGGTCAAGTCAGGTCAAGTCAAGTCAAGTCAGGTCAGGTCAGGTCAGTCAGGTCAGGTCAAGTCAGCTCAAGTCAGGTTAGGTCAAGTCAGGTTAAATCAAGTCAGGTCAAATCATATCAAATCAGGTCAGGTCAAGTCAGGTCAAATCAGGTCAGGTCAAGTCAGGTCAGGTCACGTTAAGTCAGGTCAAGTCAGGTCAGGTCAGGTCAAGTCAGGTCAGGTCAGGTCAAGTCAGGTCAAGTCAGGTCAGGTCAAGTCAGGTCAGGTCAATTCAGGTCAAGTCAGGTCAAGTCAGGTCAGGTCATGTCAGCTTAAGTCAGGTCAGGTCAAGTCAGGTTAGGTCAATCAGGTCAAGTCAAGTCAGGTCAAGTCAAGTAAGGTAAGGTCAAGTCTGGTTAAGTAAGGTCAGGTTTCGTCAAGTCAGGTCAAGTCAGATCAGGTCAAGTCAGGTTAAGTCAGGTCAAGTCAGGTAAGGTCAAGTCAGGTCAAGTCAGGGCAGGTCAGGTCAGGTCAAGTCAGGTCAGGTCAAGTCAGGTGAAGTCAGGGCAGGTCAGGTCAGGTCATGTCAGGTCAGGTCAAGTCAGGTTAAGTCAAGTCAGGTCAGGTCAAGTCAGGTTAGGTCAAGTCAGGTCAAGTCAAGTCAGATCAAGTCAAGTAAGGTCAAGTCAAGTCAGATCAAGTCAAGTAAGGTAAGGTCAAGTCTGGTCAAGTCAGGTCAGGTCACGTCAAATCAGGTCAAGTCAGGTCAGGTCAAGTCAGGTCAAGTTAGGTCAGGTCAAGTCAGGTTAAGTCAGGTCAAGTCAGGTCAGGTCAGGTCAGGTCAAGTCAGGTTAAGTCAGGTCAAGTCAGGTCAGGTCAAGTCAGGTCAAGTCAGGTCAGGTCAAGTCAGGTCAAGTCAGGTTAAGTCAGGTCAAGTCAGGTTAAGTCAGGTCAGGTCAGGTCAAGTGAAGTCAGGTCAAGTCAGGTAAGGTCATGTCAGGTCAAGTCAGGTCAAATCAGGTCAGGTCAAGTCAGGTCAGGTCACGTTAAGTTAGGTCAAGTCAGGTCAGGTCAAGTCAGTTCAGGTCAATTTAGGTTAGGTCAGGTCAGGTCAGGTCAAGTCAGGTCAGGTCAAGTCAGGTCAAGTCAAGTCAAGTCAGGTCAAGTCAGGTCAGGTCAAGTCAGGTCAAGTCAAGTCAAGTCAGGTCAAGTCAGGTTAGGTCAAGTCAGGTTAAGTCAAGTCAGGTCAGGTCAAGTCAGGTCAAGTTAGGTCAAGTTAGGTCAGGTCAAGTCAGGTCAAGTCAGGTCAGGTCAGGTCAGGTCAGGTCAAGTCAGGTCAGGTCAAGTCAGGTCAAGTCAAGTCAAGTCAGGTCAAGTCAGGTTAGGTCAAGTCAGGTTAAGTCAAGTCAGGTCAGGTCAAGTCAGGTCAAGTTAGGTCAGGTCAAGTCAGGTTAAGTCAGGTCAAGTCAGGTCAGGTCAGGTCAGGTCAGGTCAAGTCAGGTCAAGTCAGGTCAGGTGAAGTCAGGTCAAGTCAAGTCAAGTCAGGTCAAGTCAGGTCAAGTCAGGTCAGGTCAAGTCAGGTCAAGTCAAGTCAAGTCAGGTCAAGTCAGGTTAGGTCAAGTCAGGTTAAGTCAAGTCAGGTCAGGTCAAGTCAGGTAAGTTAGGTCAGGTCAAGTCAGGTTAAGTCAGGTCAAGTCAGGTCAGGTCAGGTCAGGTCAGGTCAAGTCAGGTCAGGTCAAGTCAGGTCAAGTCAAGTCAAGTCAGGTCAAGTCAGGTTAGGTCAAGTCAGGTCAAGTCAAGTCAGATCAAGTCAAGTAAGGTAAGGTCAAGTCTGGTCAAGTCAGGTCAGGTCACGTAAAATCAGGTCAAGTCAGGTCAAGTCAGGTCAGGTCAAGTCAGGTCAAGTTAGGTCAGGTCAAGTCAGGTTAAGTCAGGTCAAGTCAGGTCAAGTTAGGTCAGGTCAAGTCAGGTCAAGTCAGGGCAGGTCAGGTCAGGTCAAGTCAGGTCAGGTCAAGTCAGGTCAAGTCAGGGCAGGTCATGTCAGGTCAAGTCAGGTCAAATCAGGTCAGGTCAAGTCAAGTAAGGTAAGGTCAAGTCTGGTTAAGTCAGGTCAGGTTACGTCAAATCAGGTCAAGTCAGGTCAGGTCAGGTCACGTTAAGTCAGGTCAAGTAAGGTAAGTTCAAGTCTGGTCAAGTCAGGTCAGGTCACGTCAGGTCAGGTCACGTTAAGTCAGGACAAGTCAGGTCAAGTCAGGTCAGGTCAAGTCAGGGCAAGTCAAGTCAGGTCAAGTCAAGTCAGGTCAAGTCCGGTTAAGTCAGGTCAAGTCAGGTAAGGTCAAGTCAGGTCAAGTTAGGTCAGGTCAAGTCAGGTTAAGTCAGGTCAAGTCAGGTCAGGTCAGGTCAGGTCAAGTCAGGTCAGGTCAAGTCAGGTTAAGTCAGATCAGGTCAAGTCAGGTTAGGTCAATTCAGGTCAAGTCAGGTCAAGTCAGGTCAAATCAGGTCAGGTCAAGTCATATCAAATCAGGTCAGGTCAAGTCAGGTTAAGTCAGGTCAAGTTAGGTCAGGTCAAGTCAGGTCAAGTCAGGTAAGGTCATGTCAGGTCAAGTCAGGTCAGGTCAAGTCAGGTCAGGTCAGGTCAAGTCAGGTCAAGTCAGGTCAGGTCAAATCATATCAAATCAGGTCAGGTCAAGTCAGGTTAAGTCAGGTCAAGTTAGGTCAGGTCAAGTCAGGTCAAGTCAGGTAAGGTCATGTCAGGTCAAGTCAGGTCAGGTCAAGTCAGGTCAAGTCAGGTCAAGTCAAGTCAAGTCAGGTCAGGTCAGGTCAGTCAGGTCAGGTCAAGTCAGCTCAAGTCAGGTCAGGTCAAGTCAGGTTAAATCAATTTAGGTCAAATCATATCAAATCAGGTCAGGTCAAGTCAGGTTAAGTCAGGTCAAGTCAGGTCAGGTCAAGTCAGGTCAAGTCAGGTATGGTCATGTCAGGTCAAGTCAGGTCAAATCAGGTCAGGTCAAGTCAGGTCAGGTCACGTTAAGTAAGGTCAAGTCAGGTCAGGTCAAGTCAGTTCAGGTCAAGTCAGGTTAGGTCAGGTCAGGTCAAGTCAGGTCAGGTCAAGTCAGGTCAAGTCAGGTCAGGTCAAGTCAGGTTAGGTCAAGTCAGGTCAAGTCAAGTCAGATCAAGTCAAGTAAGGTAAGGTCAAGTCTGGTCAAGTCAGGTCAGGTCACGTCAAATCAGGTCAAGTCAGGTCAAGTCAGGTCAGATCAAGTCAGGTCAAGTTAGGTCAAGTCAGGGCAGGTCAGGTCAGGTCAAGTCAGGTCAGGTCAAGTCAGGTCAAGTCAGGGCAGGTCATGTCAGGTCAAGTCAGGTCAAATCAGGTCAGGTCAAGTCAGGTCAAGTTATGTCAGGTCAAGTCAGGTTAAGTCAGGTCAAGTCAGGTCAGGTCAAGTCAGGTCAGGTCAAGTCAGGTCAAGTCAGGGCAGGACAGGTCAGGTCAAGTTAGAGAAGGTCATGTCAGGTCAAGTCAGGTCAAATCAGGTCAGGTCAAGTCAGGTTATGTCACGTTAAGTCAGGTCAAGTCAGGTCAGGTCAAGTCAGGTCAATCAAGTCAGGTTAAGTCAGGTTAAGTCAGGTCAAGTCAGTTTAAGTCAGGTTAAGTCAGGTCAAGTCAGGTTAAGTCAGGTCAGGTCAGGTCAAGTCATTTTAAATCAGGTCAAGTCAGGTCAGGTCATGTCAGTTTAAGTCAGGTCAGGTCAGGTAAGGTCATGTCAGGTCAAGTTAGGTCAAATCAGGTCAGGTCAAGTCAGGTCAGGTCACGTTAAGTCAGGTCAAGTCAGGTCAGGTCAAGTCAGGTCAGGTCACGTTAAGTCAGGTCGAGTCAGGTCAGGTCAAGTCAGGTCAAGTCAGGTCAAGTCAAGTCAAGTCAGGTCAGGTCAGGTCAGTCAGGTCAAGTCAGGTCAGGTCAAGTCAGGTCAGGTCAAGTCAGGTCAGGTCAAGTCAGGTCAAGTCAGGTCAGGTCAAGTCAGGTCAGGTCAATTCAGGTCAAGTCAGGTAAGGTCATGTCAGGTCAAGTTAGGTCAAATCAGGTCAGGTCAAGTCAGGTCAGGTCACGTTAAGTCAGGTCAAGTCAGGTCAGGTCAGGTCAAGTCAGGTCAGGTCAAGTCAGGTCAAGTCAGGTCAGGTCAAGTCAGGTCAGGTCAATTCAGGTCAAGTCAGGTCAAGTCAGGTCAGGTCACGTTAAGTCAGGTCGAGTCAGGTCAGGTCAAGTCAGGTCAAGTCAGGTCAAGTCAGGTCAAGTCAGGTCAGGTCAAGTCAGGTCAAGTCAGGTCAGGTCAAGTCAGGTCAGGTCAATTCAGGTCAAGTCAGGTCAGGTCAGGTCAGGTCAGGTCAAGTCAGGTCAAGTCAGGTCAGGTGAAGTCAGGTCAAGTCAAGTCAAGTCAGGTCAAGTCAGGTCAAGTCAGGTCAGGTCAAGTCAGGTCAAGTCAAGTCAAGTCAGGTCAAGTCAGGTTAGGTCAAGTCAGGTTAAGTCAAGTCAGGTCAGGTCAAGTCAGGTAAGTTAGGTCAGGTCAAGTCAGGTTAAGTCAGGTCAAGTCAGGTCAGGTCAGGTCAGGTCAGGTCAAGTCAGGTCAGGTCAAGTCAGGTCAAGTCAAGTCAAGTCAGGTCAAGTCAGGTTAGGTCAAGTCAGGTCAAGTCAAGTCAGGTTAAGTCAGGTCAAGTCAGGTCAGGTCAGGTCAGGTCAAGTCAGGTCAGGTCAAGTCAGGTTAAGTCAGATCAGGTCAAGTCAGGTTAGGTCAATTCAGGTCAAGTCAGGTCAAGTCAGGTCAAATCAGGTCAGGTCAAGTCAGGTCAGGTCAGGTCAATTCAGGTCAAGTCAGGTCAAGTCAGGTCAGGTCAAGTCAGGTCAAGTCAGGTCAGGTCATGTCAGGTTAAGTCAGGTCAGGTCAAGTCAGGTTAGGTCAATTCAGGTCAAGTCAGGTCAAGTCAGGTCAGGTCACGTTAAGTCAGGTCGAGTCAGGTCAGGTCAAGTCAGGTCAAGTCAGGTCAGGTCAAGTCAGGTCAGGTCAATTCAGGTCAAGTCAGGTCAAGTCAGGGCAAGTCAAGTCAAGTCATTTCAGGTCAGGTCAGTCAGGTCAGGTCAAGTCAGCTCAAGTCAGGTCAGGTCAAGTCAGGTTAAATCAAGTCAGGTCAAATCATATCAAATCAGGTCAGGTTAAGTCAGGTCAAGTCAGGTCAGGTCAAGTCAGGTCAAGTCAGGTAAGGTCATGTCAGGTCAAGTCAGGTCAAGTCAGGTCAGGTCAAGTCCGTTCAGGTCAAGTCAGGTTAGGTCAGGTCAGGTCAAGTCAGGTCAGGTCAAGTCAGGTCAGGTCAAGTCAGGTCAGGTCAAGTCAGGTCAGGTCAATTCAGTTCAAGTCAGGTCAAGTCAGGTCAGGTCACGTTAAGTCAGGTCGAGTCAGGTCAGGTCAAGTCAGGTCAAGTCAGGTCAAGTCAAGTCAAGTCAGGTCAGGTCAGGTCAGTAAGGTAAGGTCAAGTCTGGTCAAGTCAGGTCAGGTCACGTCAGGTCAGGTCACGTTAAGTCAGGACAAGTCAGGTCAAGTCAGGTCAGGTCAAGTCAGGTTAAGTCAGGTCAAGTCAGGTCAGGTCAGGTCAGGTCAAGTCAGGTCAGGTCAAGTCAGGTTAAGTCAGGTCAGGTCAAGTCAGGTTAGGTCAATTCAGGTCAAGTCAGGTCAAGTCAGGTCAAATCAGGTCAGGTCAGGTCAGGTCAGGTCACGTTAAGTAAGGTCAAGTCAGGTCAGGTCAAGTCAGTTCAGGTCAAGTCAGGTTAGGTCAGGTCAGGTCAAGTCAGGTCAGGTCAAGTCAGGTCAAGTCAGGTCAGGTCAATTCAGGTCAAGTCAGGTAAGGTCATGTCAGGTCAAGTTAGGTCAAATCAGGTCAGGTCAAGTCAGGTCAGGTCACGTTAAGTCAGGTCAAGTCAGGTCAGGTCAAGTCAGGTCAAGTCAGGTCAGGTCAAGTCAGGTCAGGTCAATTCAGGTCAAGTCAGGTCAAGTCAGGTCAGGTCACGTTAAGTCAGGTCGACTCAGGTCAGGTCAAGTCAGGTCAGGTCATGTCAGCTTAAGTCAGGTCAGGTCAAGTCAGGTTAGGTCATTCAGGTCAAGTCAAGTCAGGTCAAGTCAAGTAAGGTAAGGTCAAGTCTGGTTAAGTCAGGTCAGGTTACGTCAAGTCAGGTCAAGTCAGATCAGGTCAAGTCAGGTTAAGTCAGGTCAAGTCAGGTAAGGTCAAGTCAGGTCAAGTCAGGGCAGGTCAGGACAGGTCAAGTCAGGTCAGGTCAAGTCAGGTTAGGTCAAGTCAGGTCAGGTCAATTCAGGTCAAGTTAGGTAAGGTCATGTCAGGTCAAGTTAGGTCAAATCAGGTCAGGTCAAGTCAGGTCAGGTCACGTTAAGTCAGGTCAAGTCAGGTCAGGTCAAGTCAGGTCAGGTCAAGTCAGGTCAGGTCAAGTCAGGTCAAGTCAGGTCAGGTCAAGTCAGGTCAGGTCAATTCAGGTCAAGTCAGGTAAGGTCATGTCAGGTCAAGTTAGGTCAAATCAGGTCAGGTCAAGTCAGGTCAGGTCACGTTAAGTCAGGTCAAGTCAGGTCAGGTCAGGTCAAGTCAGGTCAGGTCAAGTCAGGTCAAGTCAGGTCAGGTCAAGTCAGGTCAGGTCAATTCAGGTCAAGTCAGGTCAAGTCAGGTCAGGTCACGTTAAGTCAGGTCGAGTCAGGTCAGGTCAAGTCAGGTCAAGTCAGGTCAAGTCTAGTCAAGTCAGGTCAGGTCAGGTCAGTCAGGTCAGGTCAAGTCAGCTCAAGTCAGGTTAGGTCAAGTCAGGATAAATCAAGTCAGGTCAAATCATATCAAATCAGGTCAGGTCAAGTCAGGTCAAATCAGGTCAGGTCAAGTCAGGTCAGGTCACGTTAAGTCAGGTCAAGTCAGGTCAGGTCAGGTCAAGTCAGGTCAGGTCAGGTCAAGTCAGGTCAAGTCAGGTCAGGTCAAGTCAGGTCAGGTCAATTCAGGTCAAGTCAGGTCAAGTCAGGTCAGGTCATGTCAGCTTAAGTCAGGTCAGGTCAAGTCAGGTTAGGTCAATCAGGTCAAGTCAAGTCAGGTCAAGTCAAGTAAGGTAAGGTCAAGTCTGGTTAAGTAAGGTCAGGTTTCGTCAAGTCAGGTCAAGTCAGATCAGGTCAAGTCAGGTTAAGTCAGGTCAAGTCAGGTAAGGTCAAGTCAGGTCAAGTCAGGGCAGGTCAGGTCAGGTCAAGTCAGGTCAGGTCAAGTCAGGTGAAGTCAGGGCAGGTCAGGTCAGGTCAAGTCAGGTCAGGTCAAGTCAGGTTAAGTCAAGTCAGGTCAGGTCAAGTCAGGTTAGGTCAAGTCAGGTCAAGTCAAGTCAGATCAAGTCAAGTAAGGTCAAGTCAAGTCAGATCAAGTCAAGTAAGGTAAGGTCAAGTCTGGTCAAGTCAGGTCAGGTCACGTCAAATCAGGTCAAGTCAGGTCAGGTCAAGTCAGGTCAAGTTAGGTCAGGTCAAGTCAGGTTAAGTCAGGTCAAGTCAGGTCAGGTCAGGTCAGGTCAAGTCAGGTTAAGTCAGGTCAAGTCAGGTCAGGTCAAGTCAGGTCAAGTCAGGTCAGGTCAAGTCAGGTCAAGTCAGGTTAAGTCAGGTCAAGTCAGGTTAAGTCAGGTCAGGTCAGGTCAAGTGAAGTCAGGTCAAGTCAGGTAAGGTCATGTCAGGTCAAGTCAGGTCAAATCAGGTCAGGTCAAGTCAGGTCAGGTCACGTTAAGTTAGGTCAAGTCAGGTCAGGTCAAGTCAGTTCAGGTCAATTTAGGTTAGGTCAGGTCAGGTCAGGTCAAGTCAGGTCAGGTCAAGTCAGGTCAAGTCAAGTCAAGTCAGGTCAAGTCAGGTCAGGTTACGTCAAATCAGGTCAAGTCAGGTCAGGTCAGGTCACGTTAAGTCAGGTCAAGTAAGGTAAGGTCAAGTCTGGTCAAGTCAGGCCACGTTAAGTCAGGACAAGTCAGGTCAAGTCAGGTCAGGTCAAGTCAGGTCAAGTCAAGTCAGGTCAAGTCAAGTCAGGTCAAGTCAGATCAGGTCAAGTCAGGTTAAGTCAGGTCAAGTAAGGTAAGGTCAAGTCTGGTTAAGTCAGGTCAGGTTACGTCAAATCAGGTCAAGTCAGGTTAGGTCAGGTCACGTTAAGTCAGGTCAAGTAAGGTAAGGTCAAGTCTGGTCAAGTCAGGTCACGTTAAGTCAGGTCAAGTCAGGTCAAGTCAGGTCAGGTCAAGTCAGGTCAAGTCAAGCCTGTCAAGTCAAGTCAGGTCAAGTCAGATCAGGTCAAGTCAGGTTAAGTAAGGTCAAGTCAGGGAAGGTCAAGTCAGGTCAAGTTAGGTCAGGTCAAGTCAGGTCAGGTCAGGTCAGGTCAGGTCAAGTCAGGTCAGGTCAAGTCAGGTCAAGTCAAGTCAAGTCAGGTCAAGTCAGGTTAGGTCAAGTCAGGTTAAGTCAAGTCAGGTCAGGTCAAGTCAGGTCAAGTTAGGTCAGGTCAAGTCAGGTTAAGTCAGGTCAAGTCAGGTCAGGTCAGGTCAGGTCAGGTCAAGTCAGGTCAAGTCAGGTCAGGTGAAGTCAGGTCAAGTCAAGTCAAGTCAGGTCAAGTCAGGTCAAGTCAGGTCAGGTCAAGTCAGGTCAAGTCAAGTCAAGTCAGGTCAAGTCAGGTTAGGTCAAGTCAGGTTAAGTCAAGTCAGGTCAGGTCAAGTCAGGTAAGTTAGGTCAGGTCAAGTCAGGTTAAGTCAGGTCAAGTCAGGTCAGGTCAGGTCAGGTCAGGTCAAGTCAGGTCAGGTCAAGTCAGGTCAAGTCAAGTCAAGTCAGGTCAAGTCAGGTTAGGTCAAGTCAGGTCAAGTCAAGTCAGATCAAGTCAAGTAAGGTAAGGTCAAGTCTGGTCAAGTCAGGTCAGGTCACGTAAAATCAGGTCAAGTCAGGTCAAGTCAGGTCAGGTCAAGTCAGGTCAAGTTAGGTCAGGTCAAGTCAGGTTAAGTCAGGTCAAGTCAGGTCAAGTTAGGTCAGGTCAAGTCAGGTCAAGTCAGGGCAGGTCAGGTCAGGTCAAGTCAGGTCAGGTCAAGTCAGGTCAAGTCAGGGCAGGTCATGTCAGGTCAAGTCAGGTCAAATCAGGTCAGGTCAAGTCAAGTAAGGTAAGGTCAAGTCTGGTTAAGTCAGGTCAGGTTACGTCAAATCAGGTCAAGTCAGGTCAGGTCAGGTCACGTTAAGTCAGGTCAAGTAAGGTAAGGTCAAGTCTGGTCAAGTCAGGTCAGGTCACGTCAGGTCAGGTCACGTTAAGTCAGGACAAGTCAGGTCAAGTCACGTCAGGTCAAGTCAGGGCAAGTCAAGTCAGGTCAAGTCAAGTCAGGTCAAGTCAGGTTAAGTCAGGTCAAGTCAGGTAAGGTCAAGTCAGGTCAAGTTAGGTCAGGTCAAGTCAGGTTAAGTCAGGTCAAGTCAGGTCAGGTCAGGTCAGGTCAAGTCAGGTCAGGTCAAGTCAGGTTAAGTCAGATCAGGTCAAGTCAGGTTAGGTCAATTCAGGTCAAGTCAGGTCAAGTCAGGTCAAATCAGGTCAGGTCAAGTCATATCAAATCAGGTCAGGTCAAGTCAGGTTAAGTCAGGTCAAGTTAGGTCAGGTCAAGTCAGGTCAAGTCAGGTAAGGTCAGGTCAGGTCAAGTCAGGTCAGGTCAAGTCAGGTCAGGTCAGGTCAAGTCAGGTCAAGTCAGGTCAGGTCAAATCATATCAAATCAGGTCAGGTCAAGTCAGGTTAAGTCAGGTCAAGTTAGGTCAGGTCAAGTCAGGTCAAGTCAGGTAAGGTCATGTCAGGTCAAGTCAGGTCAGGTCAAGTCAGGTCAAGTCAGGTCAAGTCAAGTCAAGTCAGGTCAGGTCAGGTCAGTCAGGTCAGGTCAAGTCAGCTCAAGTCAGGTCAGGTCAAGTCAGGTTAAATCAAGTCAGGTCAAATCATATCAAATCAGGTCAGGTCAAGTCAGGTTAAGTCAGGTCAAGTCAGGTCAGGTCAAGTCAGGTCAAGTCAGGTATGGTCATGTCAGGTCAAGTCAGGTCAAATCAGGTCAGGTCAAGTCAGGTCAGGTCACGTTAAGTCAGGTCAAGTCAGGTCAGGTCAGGTCAAGTCAGGTCAGGTCAAGTCAGGTCAAGTCAGGTCAGGTCAAGTCAGGTCAGGTCAATTCAGGTCAAGTCAGGTCAAGTCAGGTCAGGTCACGTTAAGTCAGGTCGAGTCAGGTCAGGTCAAGTCAGGTCAAGTCAGGTCAAGTCAAGTCAAGTCAGGTCAGGTCAGGTCAGTCAGGTCAGGTCAAGTCAGCTCAAGTCAGGTTAGGTCAAGTCAGGTTAAATCAAGTCAGGTCAAATCATATCAAATCAGGTCAGGTCAAGTCAGGTCAAATCAGGTCAGGTCAAGTCAGGTCAGGTCACGATAAGTCAGGTCAAGTCAGGTCAGGTCAGGTCAAGTCAGGTCAGGTCAGGTCAAGTCAGGTCAAGTCAGGTCAGGTCAAGTCAGGTCAGGTCAATTCAGGTCAAGTCAGGTCAAGTCAGGTCAGGTCATGTCAGCTTAAGTCAGGTCAGGTCAAGTCAGGTTAGGTCAATCAGGTCAAGTCAAGTCAGGTCAAGTCAAGTAAGGTAAGGTCAAGTCTGGTTAAGTAAGGTCAGGTTTTGTCAAGTCAGGTCAAGTCAGATCAGGTCAAGTCAGGTTAAGTCAGGTCAAGTCAGGTAAGGTCAAGTCAGGTCAAGTCAGGGCAGGTCAGGTCAGGTCAAGTCAGGTCAGGTCAAGTCAGGTGAAGTCAGGGCAGGTCAGGTCAGGTCAAGTCAGGTCAGGTCAAGTCAGGTTAAGTCAAGTCAGGTCAGGTCAAGTCAGGTTAGGTCAAGTCAGGTCAAGTCAAGTCAGATCAAGTCAAGTAAGGTCAAGTCAAGTCAGATCAAGTCAAGTAAGGTAAGGTCAAGTCTGGTCAAGTCAGGTCAGGTCACGTCAAATCAGGTCAAGTCAGGTCAGGTCAAGTCAGGTCAAGTTAGGTCAGGTCAAGTCAGGTTAAGTCAGGTCAAGTCAGGTCAGGTCAGGTCAGGTCAAGTCAGGTTAAGTCAGGTCAAGTCAGGTCAGGTCAAGTCAGGTCAAGTCAGGTCAGGTCAAGTCAGGTCAAGTCAGGTTAAGTCAGGTCAGGTCAGGTCAAGTGAAGTCAGGTCATGTCAGGTAAGGTCATGTCAGGTCAAGTCAGGTCAAATCAGGTCAGGTCAAGTCAGGTCAGGTCACGTTAAGTTAGGTCAAGTCAGGTCAGGTCAAGTCAGTTCAGGTCAATTTAGGTTAGGTCAGGTCAAGTCAGGTCAAGTCAGGTCAGGTCAAGTCAGGTCAAGTCAAGTCAAGTCAGGTCAAGTCAGGTCAGGTTACGTCAAATCAGGTCAAGTCAGGTCAGGTCAGGTCACGTTAAGTCAGGTCAAGTAAGGTAAGGTCAAGTCTGGTCAAGTCAGGCCACGTTAAGTCAGGACAAGTCAGGTCAAGTCAGGTCAGGTCAAGTCAGGTCAAGTCAAGTCAGGTCAAGTCAAGTCAGGTCAAGTCAGATCAGGTCAAGTCAGGTTAAGTCAGGTCAAGTAAGGTAAGGTCAAGTCTGGTTAAGTCAGGTCAGGTTACGTCAAATCAGGTCAAGTCAGGTTAGGTCAGGTCACGTTAAGTCAGGTCAAGTAAGGTAAGGTCAAGTCTGGTCAAGTCAGGTCACGTTAAGTCAGGTCAAGTCAGGTCAAGTCAGGTCAGGTCAAGTCAGGTCAAGTCAAGCCTGTCAAGTCAAGTCAGGTCAAGTCAGATCAGGTCAAGTCAGGTTAAGTAAGGTCAAGTCAGGGAAGGTCAAGTCAGGTCAAGTTAGGTCAGGTCAAGTCAGGTCAGGTCAGGTCAGGTCAGGTCAAGTCAGGTCAGGTCAAGTTAGGTCAAGTCAAGTCAAGTCAGGTCAAGTCAGGTTAGGTCAAGTCAGGTTAAGTCAAGTCAGGTCAGGTCAAGTCAGGTCAAGTTAGGTCAGGTCAAGTCAGGTTAAGTCAGGTCAAGTCAGGTCAGGTCAGGTCAGGTCAGGTCAAGTCAGGTCAAGTCAGGTCAGGTGAAGTCAGGTCAAGTCAAGTCAAGTCAGGTCAAGTCAGGTCAAGTCAGGTCAGGTCAAGTCAGGTCAAGTCAAGTCAAGTCAGGTCAAGTCAGGTTAGGTCAAGTCAGGTTAAGTCAAGTCAGGTCAGGTCAAGTCAGGTAAGTTAGGTCAGGTCAAGTCAGGTTAAGTCAGGTCAAGTCAGGTCAGGTCAGGTCAGGTCAGGTCAAGTCAGGTCAGGTCAAGTCAGGTCAAGTCAAGTCAAGTCAGGTCAAGTCAGGTTAGGTCAAGTCAGGTCAAGTCAAGTCAGGTTAAGTCAGGTCAAGTCAGGTCAGGTCAGGTCAGGTCAAGTCAGGTCAGGTCAAGTCAGGTTAAGTCAGTATTCAGGTCAAGTCAGGTTAGGTCAATTCAGGTCAAGTCAGGTCAAGTCAGGTCAAATCAGGTCAGGTCAAGTCAGGTCAGGTCAGGTCAATTCAGGTCAAGTCAGGTCAAGTCAGGTCAGGTCAAGTCAGGTCAAGTCAGGTCAGGTCATGTCAGGTTAAGTCAGGTCAGGTCAAGTCAGGTTAGGTCAATTCAGGTCAAGTCAGGTCAAGTCAGGTCAGGTCACGTTAAGTCAGGTCGAGTCAGGTCAGGTCAAGTCAGGTCAAGTCAGGTCAGGTCAAGTCAGGTCAGGTCAATTCAGGTCAAGTCAGGTCAAGTCAGGGCAAGTCAAGTCAAGTCATTTCAGGTCAGGTCAGTCAGGTCAGGTCAAGTCAGCTCAAGTCAGGTCAGGTCAAGTCAGGTTAAATCAAGTCAGGTCAAATCATATCAAATCAGGTCAGGTTAAGTCAGGTCAAGTCAGGTCAGGTCAAGTCAGGTCAAGTCAGGTAAGGTCATGTCAGGTCAAGTCAGGTCAAGTCAGGTCAGGTCAAGTCAGTTCAGGTCAAGTCAGGTTAGGTCAGGTCAGGTCAAGTCAGGTCA
This sequence comes from Ganaspis brasiliensis, assembly GCA_037103525.1. Taxonomy (NCBI): domain Eukaryota; kingdom Metazoa; phylum Arthropoda; class Insecta; order Hymenoptera; family Figitidae; genus Ganaspis; species Ganaspis brasiliensis. Next base: position 300,768 of record JAZKLR010000727.1, read on the forward strand.
GGTCAAGTCAGGTCAGGTCAAGTCAGGTCAGGTCAAGTCAGGTCAGGTCAATTCAGTTCAAGTCAGGTCAAGTCAGGTCAGGTCACGTTAAGTCAGGTCGAGTCAGGTCAGGTCAAGTCAGGTCAAGTCAGGTCAAGTCAAGTCAAGTCAGGTCAGGTCAGGTCAGTAAGGTAAGGTCAAGTCTGGTCAAGTCAGGTCAGGTCACGTCAGGTCAGGTCACGTTAAGTCAGGACAAGTCAGGTCAAGTCAGGTCAGGTCAAGTCAGGTTAAGTCAGGTCAAGTCAGGTCAGGTCAGGTCAGGTCAAGTCAGGTCAGGTCAAGTCAGGTTAAGTCAGGTCAGGTCAAGTCAGGTTAGGTCAATTCAGGTCAAGTCAGGTCAAGTCAGGTCAAATCAGGTCAGGTCAGGTCAGGTCACGTTAAGTAAGGTCAAGTCAGGTCAGGTCAAGTCAGTTCAGGTCAAGTCAGGTTAGGTCAGGTCAGGTCAAGTCAGGTCAGGTCAAGTCAGGTCAAGTCAGGTCAGGTCAATTCAGGTCAAGTCAGGTAAGGTCATGTCAGGTCAAGTTAGGTCAAATCAGGTCAGGTCAAGTCAGGTCAGGTCACGTTAAGTCAGGTCAAGTCAGGTCAGGTCAAGTCAGGTCAAGTCAGGTCAGGTCAAGTCAGGTCAGGTCAATTCAGGTCAAGTCAGGTCAAGTCAGGTCAGGTCACGTTAAGTCAGGTCGACTCAGGTCAGGTCAAGTCAGGTCAGGTCATGTCAGCTTAAGTCAGGTCAGGTCAAGTCAGGTTAGGTCATTCAGGTCAAGTCAAGTCAGGTCAAGTCAAGTAAGGTAAGGTCAAGTCTGGTTAAGTCAGGTCAGGTTACGTCAAGTCAGGTCAAGTCAGATCAGGTCAAGTCAGGTTAAGTCAGGTCAAGTCAGGTAAGGTCAAGTCAGGTCAAGTCAGGGCAGGTCAGGACAGGTCAAGTCAGGTCAGGTCAAGTCAGGTTAGGTCAAGTCAGGTCAGGTCAATTCAGGTCAAGTTAGGTAAGGTCATGTCAGGTCAAGTTAGGTCAAATCAGGTCAGGTCAAGTCAGGTCAGGTCACGTTAAGTCAGGTCAAGTCAGGTCAGGTCAAGTCAGGTCAGGTCAAGTCAGGTCAGGTCAAGTCAGGTCAAGTCAGGTCAGGTCAAGTCAGGTCAGGTCAATTCAGGTCAAGTCAGGTAAGGTCATGTCAGGTCAAGTTAGGTCAAATCAGGTCAGGTCAAGTCAGGTCAGGTCACGTTAAGTCAGGTCAAGTCAGGTCAGGTCAGGTCAAGTCAGGTCAGGTCAAGTCAGGTCAAGTCAGGTCAGGTCAAGTCAGGTCAGGTCAATTCAGGTCAAGTCAGGTCAAGTCAGGTCAGGTCACGTTAAGTCAGGTCGAGTCAGGTCAGGTCAAGTCAGGTCAAGTCAGGTCAACTCAAGTCAAGTCAGGTCAGGTCAGGTCAGTCAGGTCAGGTCAAGTCAGCTCAAGTCAGGTTAGGTCAAGTCAGGTTAAATCAAGTCAGGTCAAATCATATCAAATCAGGTCAGGTCAAGTCAGGTCAAATCAGGTCAGGTCAAGTCAGGTCAGGTCACGTTAAGTCAGATCAAGTCAGGTCAGGTCAGGTCAAGTCAGGTCAGGTCAGGTCAAGTCAGGTCAAGTCAGGTCAGGTCAAGTCAGGTCAGGTCAATTCAGGTCAAGTCAGGTCAAGTCAGGTCAGGTCATGTCAGCTTAAGTCAGGTCAGGTCAAGTCAGGTTAGGTCAATCAGGTCAAGTCAAGTCAGGTCAAGTCAAGTAAGGTAAGGTCAAGTCTGGTTAAGTAAGGTCAGGTTTCGTCAAGTCAGGTCAAGTCAGATCAGGTCAAGTCAGGTTAAGTCAGGTCAAGTCAGGTAAGGTCAAGTCAGGTCAAGTCAGGGCAGGTCAGGTCAGGTCAAGTCAGGTCAGGTCAAGTCAGGTGAAGTCAGGGCAGGTCAGGTCAGGTCAAGTCAGGTCAGGTCAAGTCAGGTTAAGTCAAGTCAGGTCAGGTCAAGTCAGGTTAGGTCAAGTCAGGTCAAGTCAAGTCAGATCAAGTCAAGTAAGGTCAAGTCAAGTCAGATCAAGTCAAGTAAGGTAAGGTCAAGTCTGGTCAAGTCAGGTCAGGTCACGTCAAATCAGGTCAAGTCAGGTCAGGTCAAGTCAGGTCAAGTTAGGTCAGGTCAAGTCAGGTTAAGTCAGGTCAAGTCAGGTCAGGTCAGGTCAGGTCAAGTCAGGTTAAGTCAGGTCAAGTCAGGTCAGGTCAAGTCAGGTCAAGTCAGGTCAGGTCAAGTCAGGTCAAGTCAGGTTAAGTCAGGTCAAGTCAGGTTAAGTCAGGTCAGGTCAGGTCAAGTGAAGTCAGGTCAAGTCAGGTAAGGTCATGTCAGGTCAAGTCAGGTCAAATCAGGTCAGGTCAAGTCAGGTCAGGTCACGTTAAGTTAGGTCAAGTCAGGTCAGGTCAAGTCAGTTCAGGTCAATTTAGGTTAGGTCAGGTCAGGTCAGGTCAAGTCAGGTCAGGTCAAGTCAGGTCAAGTCAAGTCAAGTCAGGTCAAGTCAGGTCAGGTTACGTCAAATCAGGTCAAGTCAGGTCAGGTCAGGTCACGTTAAGTCAGGTCAAGTAAGGTAAGGTCAAGTCTGGTCAAGTCAGGCCACGTTAAGTCAGGACAAGTCAGGTCAAGTCAGGTCAGGTCAAGTCAGGTCAAGTCAAGTCAGGTCAAGTCAAGTCAGGTCAAGTCAGATCAGGTCAAGTCAGGTTAAGTCAGGTCAAGTAAGGTAAGGTCAAGTCTGGTTAAGTCAGGTCAGGTTACGTCAAATCAGGTCAAGTCAGGTTAGGTCAGGTCACGTTAAGTCAGGTCAAGTAAGGTAAGGTCAAGTCTGGTCAAGTCAGGTCACGTTAAGTCAGGTCAAGTCAGGTCAAGTCAGGTCAGGTCAAGTCAGGTCAAGTCAAGCCTGTCAAGTCAAGTCAGGTCAAGTCAGATCAGGTCAAGTCAGGTTAAGTAAGGTCAAGTCAGGGAAGGTCAAGTCAGGTCAAGTTAGGTCAGGTCAAGTCAGGTCAGGTCAGGTCAGGTCAGGTCAAGTCAGGTCAGGTCAAGTCAGGTCAAGTCAAGTCAAGTCAGGTCAAGTCAGGTTAGGTCAAGTCAGGTTAAGTCAAGTCAGGTCAGGTCAAGTCAGGTCAAGTTAGGTCAGGTCAAGTCAGGTTAAGTCAGGTCAAGTCAGGTCAGGTCAGGTCAGGTCAGGTCAAGTCAGGTCAAGTCAGGTCAGGTGAAGTCAGGTCAAGTCAAGTCAAGTCAGGTCAAGTCAGGTCAAGTCAGGTCAGGTCAAGTCAGGTCAAGTCAAGTCAAGTCAGGTCAAGTCAGGTTAGGTCAAGTCAGGTTAAGTCAAGTCAGGTCAGGTCAAGTCAGGTAAGTTAGGTCAGGTCAAGTCAGGTTAAGTCAGGTCAAGTCAGGTCAGGTCAGGTCAGGTCAGGTCAAGTCAGGTCAGGTCAAGTCAGGTCAAGTCAAGTCAAGTCAGGTCAAGTCAGGTTAGGTCAAGTCAGGTCAAGTCAAGTCAGATCAAGTCAAGTAAGGTAAGGTCAAGTCTGGTCAAGTCAGGTCAAATCAGGTCAGGTCAAGTCAAGTAAGGTAAGGTCAAGTCTGGTTAAGTCAGGTCAGGTTACGTCAAATCAGGTCAAGTCAGGTCAGGTCAGGTCACGTTAAGTCAGGTCAAGTAAGGTAAGGTCAAGTCTGGTCAAGTCAGGTCAGGTCACGTCAGGTCAGGTCACGTTAAGTCAGGACAAGTCAGGTCAAGTCAGGTCAGGTCAAGTCAGGGCAAGTCAAGTCAGGTCAAGTCAAGTCAGGTCAAGTCAGGTTAAGTCAGGTCAAGTCAGGTAAGGTCAAGTCAGGTCAAGTTAGGTCAGGTCAAGTCAGGTTAAGTCAGGTCAAGTCAGGTCAGGTCAGGTCAGGTCAAGTCAGGTCAGGTCAAGTCAGGTTAAGTCAGATCAGGTCAAGTCAGGTTAGGTCAATTCAGGTCAAGTCAGGTCAAGTCAGGTCCAATCAGGTCAGGTCAAGTCATATCAAATCAGGTCAGGTCAAGTCAGGTTAAGTCAGGTCAAGTTAGGTCAGGTCAAGTCAGGTCAAGTCAGGTAAGGTCATGTCAGGTCAAGTCAGGTCAGGTCAAGTCAGGTCAGGTCAGGTCAAGTCAGGTCAAGTCAGGTCAGGTCAAATCATATCAAATCAGGTCAGGTCAAGTCAGGTTAAGTCAGGTCAAGTTAGGTCAGGTCAAGTCAGGTCAAGTCAGGTAAGGTCATGTCAGGTCAAGTCAGGTCAGGTCAAGTCAGGTCAAGTCAGGTCAAGTCAAGTCAAGTCAGGTCAGGTCAGGTCAGTCAGGTCAGGTCAAGTCATCTCAAGTCAGGTCAGGTCAAGTCAGGTTAAATCAAGTCAGGTCAAATCATATCAAATCAGGTCAGGTCAAGTCAGGTTAAGTCAGGTCAAGTCAGGTCAGGTCAAGTCAGGTCAAGTCAGGTATGGTCATGTCAGGTCAAGTCAGGTCAAATCAGGTCAGGTCAAGTCAGGTCAGGTCACGTTAAGTAAGGTCAAGTCAGGTCAGGTCAAGTCAGTTCAGGTCAAGTCAGGTTAGCTCAGGTCAGGTCAAGTCAGGTCAGGTCAAGTCAGGTCAAGTCAGGTCAGGTCAAGTCAGGTTAGGTCAAGTCAGGTCAAGTCAAGTCAGATCAAGTCAAGTAAGGTAAGGTCAAGTCTGGTCAAGTCAGGTCAGGTCACGTCAAATCAGGTCAAGTCAGGTCAAGTCAGGTCAGATCAAGTCAGGTCAAGTTAGGTCAAGTCAGGGCAGGTCAGGTCAGGTCAAGTCAGGTCAGGTCAAGTCAGGTCAAGTCAGGGCAGGTCATGTCAGGTCAAGTCAGGTCAAATCAGGTCAGGTCAAGTCAGGTCAAGTTATGTCAGGTCAAGTCAGGTTAAGTCAGGTCAAGTCAGGTCAGGTCAAGTCAGGTCAGGTCAAGTCAGGTCAAGTCAGGGCAGGACAGGTCAGGTCAAGTTAGAGAAGGTCATGTCAGGTCAAGTCAGGTCAAATCAGGTCAGGTCAAGTCAGGTTATGTCACGTTAAGTCAGGTCAAGTCAGTTCAGGTCAAGTCAGGTCAATCAAGTCAGGTTAAGTCAGGTTAAGTCAGGTCAAGTCAGTTTAAGTCAGGTTAAGTCAGGTCAAGTCAGGTTAAGTCAGGTCAGGTCAGGTCAAGTCATTTTAAATCAGGTCAAGTCAGGTCAGGTCATGTCAGTTTAAGTCAGGTCAGGTCAGGTCAAGTCAGGTCAAGTCAGGTCAAGTCAGGTCAGGTCAAGTCAGCTCAAGTCAGGTTAAATCAAGTCAGGTCAAATCATATCAAATCAGGTCAGGTCAAGTCAGGTTAAGTCAGGTCAAGTCAGGTCAGGTCAAGTCAGGTCAAGTCAGGTAAGGTCATGTCAGGTCAAGTCAGGTCAAATCAGGTCAGGTCAGGTCAGGTCAGGTCACGTTAAGTAAGGTCGAGTCAGGTCAGGTCAAGTCAGTTCAGGTCAAGTCAGGTTAGGTCAGGTCAGGTCAAGTCAGGTCAGGTCAAGTCAGGTCAAGTCAGGTCAGGTCAAGCCAGGTCAAGTCAGGTCAGGTCAAGTCAGGTCAGGTCAATTCAGGTCAAGTCAGGTAAGGTCATGTCAGGTCAAGTTAGGACAAATCAGGTCAGGTCAAGTCAGGTCAGGTCACGTTAAGTCAGGTCAAGTCAGGTCAGGTCAGGTCAAGTCAGGTCAGGTCAGGTCACGTTAAGTCAGGTCGAGTCAGGTCAGGTCAAGTCAGGTCAAGTCAGGTCAAGTCAAGTCAAGTCAGGTCAGGTCAGGTCAGTCAGGTCAGGTCAAGTCAGCTCAAGTCAGGTCAGTCAGGTCAGGTCAAGTCAGCTCAAGTCAGGTCAGGTCAAGTCAGGTTAAATCAAGTCAGGTCAAATCATATCAAATCAGGTCAGGTCAAGTCAGGTTAAGTCAGGTCAAGTCAGGTCAGGTCAAGTCAGGTCAAGTCAGGTAAGGTCATGTCAGGTCAAGTCAGGTCAAATCAGGTCAGGTCAAGTCAGGTCAGGTCACGTTAAGTCAGGTCAAGTCAGGTCAGGTCAGGTCAAGTCAGGTCAGGTCAAGTCAGGTCAAGTCAGGTCAGCTTAAGTCAGGTCAGGTCAAGTCAGGTTAGGTCAATCAGGTCAAGTCAAGTCAGGTCAAGTCAAGTAAGGTAAGGTCAAGTCTGGTTAAGTCAGGTCAGGTTACGTCAAGTCAGGTCAAGTCAGATCAGGTCAAGTCAGGTTAAGTCAGTTCAAGTCAGGTAAGGTCAAGTCAGGTCAAGTCAGGGCAGGTCAGGTCAGGTCAAGTCAGGTCAGGTCAAGTCAGGTCAAGTCAGGGCAGGTCAGGTCAGGTCAAGTCAGGTCAGGTCAAGTCAGGTTAAGTCAAGTCAGGTCAGGTCAAGTCAGGTTAGGTCAAGTCAGGTCAAGTCAAGTCAGATCAAGTCAAGTAAGGTCAAGTCAAGTCAGATCAAGTCAAGTAAGGTAAGGTCAAGTCTGGTCAAGTCAGGTCAGGTCACGTCAAATCAGGTCAAGTCAGGTCAGGTCAAGTCAGGTCAAGTTAGGTCAGGTCAAGTCAGGTTAAGTCAGGTCAAGTCAGGTCAGGTCAGGTCAGGTCAAGTCAGGTTAAGTCAGGTCAAGTCAGGTCAGGTCAAGTCAGCACAGGTCAAGTCAGGTCAAGTCAGGTCAGGTCAAGTCAGGTTAAGTCAAGTCAGGTCAGGTCAAGTCAGGTTAGGTCAAGTCAGGTCAAGTCAAGTCAGATCAAGTCAAGTAAGGTCAGGTCAGGTAAGGTCATGTCAGGTCAAGTCAGGTCAGGTCAAGTCAGGTCAAGTCAGGTCAAGTCAAGTCAAGTCAGGTCAGGTCAGGTCAGTCAGGTCAGGTCAAGTCAGCTCAAGTCAGGTCAGGTCAAGTCAGGTTAAATCAAGTCAGGTCAAATCATATCAAATCAGGTCAGGTCAAGTCAGGTTAAGTCAGGTCAAGTCAGGTCAGGTCACGTTAAGTAAGGTCAAGTCAGGTCAGGTCAAGTCAGTTCAGGTCAAGTCAGGTTAGGTCAGGTCAGGTCAAGTCATGTCAAGTCAGGTCAGGTCACGTTAAGTCAGGTCGAGTCAGGTCAGGTCAAGTCAGGTCAAGTCAGGTCAAATCAGGTCAGGTCAAGTCAGGTCAGGTCACGTTAAGTAAGGTCAAGTCAGGTCAGGTCAAGTCAGTTCAGGTCAAGTCAGCACAGGTCAAGTCAGCTCAAGTCAGGTCAGGTCAAGTCAGGTTAAGTCAGGTCAAGTCTGGTCAAGTCAGGTCAGGTCACGTCAAATCAGGTCAAGTCAGGTCAGGTCAAGTCAGGTCAAGTTAGGTCAGGTCAAGTCAGGTTAAGTCAGGTCAGGTCAAGTCAGCACAGGTCAAGTCAGCTCAAGTCAGGTCAGGTCAAGTCAGGTTAAATCAAGTCAGGTCAAATCATATCAAATCAGGTCAGGTCAAGTCAGGTTAAGTCAGGTCAAGTCAGTTCAGGTCAAGTCAGGTCAAGTCAGGTAAGGTCATGTCAGGTCAAGTCAGGTCAGGTCAAGTCAGGTCAAGTCAGGTCAAGTCAAGTCAAGTCAGGTCAGGTCAGGTCAGTCAGGTCAGGTCAAGTCAGCTCAAGTCAGGTCAGGTCAAGTCAGGTTAAATCAAGTCAGGTCAAATCATATCAAATCAGGTCAGGTCAAGTCAGGTTAAGTCAGGTCAAGTCAGGTCAGGTCACGTTAAGTAAGGTCAAGTCAGGTCAGGTCAAGTCAGTTCAGGTCAAGTCAGGTTAGGTCAGGTCAGGTCAAGTCATGTCAAGTCAGGTCAGGTCACGTTAAGTCAAGTCGAGTCAGGTCAGGTCAAGTCAGGTCAAGTCAGGTCAAATCAGGTCAGGTCAAGTCAGGTCAGGTCACGTTAAGTAAGGTCAAGTCAGGTCAGGTCAAGTCAGTTCAGGTCAAGTCAGGTTAGGTCAGGTCAGGTCAAGTCAGGTCAGGTCAAGTCAGGTCAAGTCAGGTCAGGTCAAGTCTGGTCAAGTCAGGTCAGGTCACGTTAAGTAAGGTCAAGTCAGGTCAGGTCAAGTCAGTTCAGGTCAAGTCAGGTTAGGTCAGGTCAGGTCAAGTCATGTCAGGTCAAGTCAGGTCAAATCAGGTCAGGTCAAGTCAGGTCAGGTCACGTTAAGTAAGGTCAAGTCAGGTCAGGTCAAGTCAGTTCAGGTCAAGTCAGGTTAGGTCAGGTCAGGTCAAGTCATGTCAGGTCAAGTCAGGTCAAATCAGGTCAGGTCAAGTCAGGTTAGGTCACGTTAAGTCAGGTCAAGTCAGGTCAGGTCAGGTCAAGTCAGGTCAGGTCAAGTCAGGTCAAGTCAGGTCAGGTCAAGTCAGGTCAGGTCAATTCAGGTCAAGTCAGGTCAAGTCAGGTCAGGTCACGTTAAGTCAGGTCGAGTCAGGTCAGGTCAAGTCAGGTCAAGTCAGGTCAAGTCAAGTCAAGTCAGGTCAGGTCAAGTCAGGTTAAATCAAGTCAGGTCAAATCATATCAAATCAGGTCAGGTCAAGTCAGGTTAAGTCAGGTCAAGTCAGGTCAGGTCAAGTCAGGTCAAGTCAGGTAAGGTCATGTCAGGTCAAGTCAGGTCAAATCAGGTCAGGTCAAGTCAGGTTAAGTCAAGTTAGGTCAGGTCAAGTCAGGTTAGGTCAAGTCAGGTCAAGTTAAGTCAGATCAAGTCAAGTAAGGTAAGGTCAAGTCTGGTCAAGCCAGGTCAGGTCACGTCAAATCAGGTCAAGTCAGGTCAAGTCAGGTCAGGTCAAGTCAGATCAAGTTAGGTCAGGTCAAGTCTGGTCAAGTCAGGTCAGGTCAAGTCAGGTTAAGTCAAGTCAGGTCAGGTCAAGTCAGGTTAGGTCAAGTCAGGTCAAGTCAAGTCAGATCAAGTCAGCTCAAGTCAGGTTAAATCAAGTCAGGTCAAATCATATCAAATCAGGTCAGGTCAAGTCAGGTTAAGTCAGGTCAAGTCGGGTCAGGTCAAGTCAAGTCATTTTAAATCAGGTCAAGTCAGGTCAGGTCATGTCAGTTTAAGTCAGATCAGGTAAGGTCAAGTCAGGTCAAGTCAGGTCAAGTCAGGTCAGGTCAAGTCAGCTCAAGTCAGGTTAAATCAAGTCAGGTCAAATCATATCAAATCAGGTCAGGTTAAGTCAGGTTAAGTCAGGTCAAGTCAGGTCAGGTCAAGTCAGGTCAAGTCAGGTAAGGTCATGTCAGGTCAAGTCAGGTCAAATCAGGTCAGGTCAGGTCAGGTCAGGTCACGTTAAGTAAGGTCAAGTCAGGTCAGGTCAAGTCAGTTCAGGTCAAGTCAGGTTAGGTCAGGTCAGGTCAAGTCAGGTCAGGTCAAGTCAGGTCAAGTCAGGTCAGGTCAATTCAGGTCAAGTCAGGTAAGGTCATGTCAGGTCAAGTTAGGTCAAATCAGGTCAGGTCAAGTCAGGTCAGGTCAAGTCAGGTCAAGTCAGGTCAGGTCAAGTCAGGTCAGGTCAATTCAGGTCAAGTCAGGTCAAGTCAGGTCAGGTCACGTTAAGTCAGGTCGACTCAGGTCAGGTCAAGTCAGGTCAGGTCATGTCAGGTCAAGTCAGGTCAGGTCATGTCAGCTTAAGTCAGGTCAGGTCAAGTCAGGTTAGGTCAATCAGGTCAAGTCAAGTCAGGTCAAGTCAAGTAAGGTAAGGTCAAGTCTGGTTAAGTCAGGTCAGGTTACGTCAAGTCAGGTCAAGTCAGATCAGGTCAAGTCAGGTTAAGTCAGGTCAAGTCAGGTAAGGTCAAGTCAGGTCAGGTCAATTCAGGTCAAGTCAGGTCAAGTCAGGTCAGGTCAGGTCAGGTCAAGTCAGGTCAGGTCAAGTCAGGTCAAGTCAGGTCAGGTCAATTCAGGTCAAGTCAGGTAAGGTCATGTCAGGTCAAGTTAGGTCAAATCAGGTCAGGTCAAGTCAGGTCAGGTCACGTTAAGTCAGGTCAAGTCAGGTCAGGTCAAGTCAGGTCAAGTCAGGTCAGGTCAAGTCAGGTCAGGTCAATTCAGGTCAAGTAAGGTCAAGTCAGGTCAGGTCAGGTCAGGTCAAGTCAGGTCAGGTCAAGTCAGGTCAAGTCAGGTCAGGTCAATTCAGGTCAAGTCAGGTAAGGTCATGTCAGGTCAAGTTAGGTCAAATCAGGTCAGGTCAAGTCAGGTCAGGTCACGTTAAGTCAGGTCAAGTCAGGTCAGGTCAAGTCAGGTCAAGTCAGGTCAGGTCAAGTCAGGTCAGGTCAATTCAGGTCAAGTCAGGTCAAGTCAGGTCAGGTCACGTTAAGTCAGGTCGACTCAGGTCAGGTCAAGTCAGGTCAGGTCATGTCAGGTCAAGTCAGGTCAGGTCATGTCAGCTTAAGTCAGGTCAGGTCAAGTCAGGTTAGGTCAATCAGGTCAAGTCAAGTCAGGTCAAGTCAAGTAAGGTAAGGTCAAGTCAGGTCAAGTCAGGTAAGGTCAAGTCAGGTCAAGTCAGGGCAGGTCAGGTCAGGTCAAGTCAGGTCAGGTCAAGTCAGGTTAGGTCAAGTCAGGTCAGGTCAATTCAGGTCAAGTCAGGTAAGGTCATGTCAGGTCAAGTTAGGTCAAATCAGGTCAGGTCAAGTCAGGTCAGGTCACGTTAAGTTAGGTCAAGTCAGGTCAGGTCAAGTCAGGTCAGGTCAAGTCAGGTCAGGTCAAGTCAGGTCAAGTCAGGTCAGGTCAAGTCAGGTCAGGTCAATTCAGGTCAAGTCAGGTAAGGTCATGTCAGGTCAAGTTAGGTCAAATCAGGTCAGGTCAAGTCAGGTCAGGTCACGTTAAGTCAGGTCAAGTCAGGTCAGGTCAGGTCAAGTCAGGTCAGGTCAAGTCAGGTCAAGTCAGGTCAGGTCAAGTCAGGTCAGGTCAAGTCAGGTCAGGTCAAGTCAGGTTAGGTCAGGTCACGTTAAGTCAGGTCGAGTCAGGTCAGGTCAAGTCAGGTCAAGTCAGGTCAAGTCAAGTCAAGTCAGGTCAGGTCAGGTCAGTCAGGTCAGGTCAAGTCAGGTTAAGTCAGGTCAAGTCAGGTCAGGTCAAGTCAAGTCAAGTCAGGTAAGGTCATGTCAGGTCAAGTCAGGTCAAATCAGGTCAGGTCAAGTCAGGTCAGGTCACGTTAAGTCAGGTCAAGTCAGGTCAGGTCAGGTCAAGTCAGGTCAGGTCAAGTCAGGTCAAGTCAGGTCAGGTCAAGTCAGGTCAGGTCAATTCAGGTCAAGTCAGGTCAAGTCAGGTCAGGTCACGTTAAGTCAGGTCGACTCAGGTCAGGTCAAGTCAGGTCAGGTCATGTCAGCTTAAGTCAGGTCAGGTCAAGTCAGGTTAGGTCAATCAGGTCAAGTCAAGTCAGGTCAAGTCAAGTAAGGTAAGGTCAAGTCTGGTTAAGTCAGGTCAGGTTTCGTCAAGTCAGGTCAAGTCAGATCAGGTCAAGTCAGGTTAAGTCAGGTCAAGTCAGGTAAGGTCAAGTCAGGTCAAGTCAGGGCAGGTCAGGTCAGGTCAAGTCAGGTCAGGTCAAGTCAGGTCAAGTCAGGGCAGGTCAGGTCAGGTCAAGTCAGGTCAGGTCAAGTCAGGTTAAGTCAAGTCAGGTCAGGTCAAGTCAGGTTAGGTCAAGTCAGGTCAAGTCAAGTCAGATCAAGTCAAGTAAGGTCAAGTCAAGTCAGATCAAGTCAAGTAAGGTAAGGTCAAGTCTGGTCAAGTCAGGTCAGGTCACGTCAAATCAGGTCAAGTCAGGTCAGGTCAAGTCAGATCAAGTTAGGTCAGGTCAAGTCAGGTTAAGTCAGGTCAAGTCAGGACAGGTCAGGTCAGGTCAAGTCAGGTTAAGTCAGGTCAAGTCAGGTCAGGTCAAGTCAAGTAAGGTAAGGTCAAGTCTGGTTAAGTCAGGTCAGGTTACGTCAAGTCAGGTCAAGTCAGATCAGGTCAAGTCAGGTTAAGTCAGGTCAAGTCAGGTAAGGTCAAGTCAGGTCAAGTCAGGGCAGGTCAGGACAGGTCAAGTCAGGTCAGGTCAAGTCAGGTTAGGTCAAGTCAGGTCAGGTCAATTCAGGTCAAGTTAGGTAAGGTCATGTCAGGTCAAGTTAGGTCAAATCAGGTCAGGTCAAGTCAGGTCAGGTCACGTTAAGTCAGGTCAAGTCAGGTCAGGTCAAGTCAGGTCAGGTCAAGTCAGGTCAGGTCAAGTCAGGTCAAGTCAGGTCAGGTCAAGTCAGGTCAGGTCAATTCAGGTCAAGTCAGGTAAGGTCATGTCAGGTCAAGTTAGGTCAAATCAGGTCAGGTCAAGTCAGGTCAGGTCACGTTAAGTCAGGTCAAGTCAGGTCAGGTCAGGTCAAGTCAGGTCAGGTCAAGTCAGGTCAAGTCAGGTCAGGTCAAGTCAGGTCAGGTCAATTCAGGTCAAGTCAGGTCAAGTCAGGTCAGGTCACGTTAAGTCAGGTCGAGTCAGGTCAGGTCAAGTCAGGTCAAGTCAGGTCAAGTCAAGTCAAGTCAGGTCAGGTCAGGTCAGTCAGGTCAGGTCAAGTCAGCTCAAGTCAGGTTAGGTCAAGTCAGGTTAAATCAAGTCAGGTCAAATCATATCAAATCAGGTCAGGTCAAGTCAGGTCAAATCAGGTCAGGTCAAGTCAGGTCAGGTCACGTTAAGTCAGGTCAAGTCAGGTCAGGTCAGGTCAAGTCAGGTCAGGTCAGGTCAAGTCAGGTCAAGTCAGGTCAGGTCAAGTCAGGTCAGGTCAATTCAGGTCAAGTCAGGTCAAGTCAGGTCAGGTCATGTCAGCTTAAGTCAGGTCAGGTCAAGTCAGGTTAGGTCAATCAGGTCAAGTCAAGTCAGGTCAAGTCAAGTAAGGTAAGGTCAAGTCTGGTTAAGTAAGGTCAGGTTTCGTCAAGTCAGGTCAAGTCAGATCAGGTCAAGTCAGGTTAAGTCAGGTCAAGTCAGGTAAGGTCAAGTCAGGTCAAGTCAGGGCAGGTCAGGTCAGGTCAAGTCAGGTCAGGTCAAGTCAGGTGAAGTCAGGGCAGGTCAGGTCAGGTCAAGTCAGGTCAGGTCAAGTCAGGTTAAGTCAAGTCAGGTCAGGTCAAGTCAGGTTAGGTCAAGTCAGGTCAAGTCAAGTCAGATCAAGTCAAGTAAGGTCAAGTCAAGTCAGATCAAGTCAAGTAAGGTAAGGTCAAGTCTGGTCAAGTCAGGTCAGGTCACGTCAAATCAGGTCAAGTCAGGTCAGGTCAAGTCAGGTCAAGTTAGGTCAGGTCAAGTCAGGTTAAGTCAGGTCAAGTCAGGTCAGGTCAGGTCAGGTCAAGTCAGGTTAAGTCAGGTCAAGTCAGGTCAGGTCAAGTCAGGTCAAGTCAGGTCAGGTCAAGTCAGGTCAAGTCAGGTTAAGTCAGGTCAAGTCAGGTTAAGTCAGGTCAGGTCAGGTCAAGTGAAGTCAGGTCAAGTCAGGTAAGGTCATGTCAGGTCAAGTCAGGTCAAATCAGGTCAGGTCAAGTCAGGTCAGGTCACGTTAAGTAAGGTCAAGTCAGGTCAGGTCAAGTCAGTTCAGGTCAATTTAGGTTAGGTCAGGTCAGGTCAGGTCAAGTCAGGTCAGGTCAAGTCAGGTCAAGTCAAGTCAAGTCAGGTCAAGTCATGTCAGGTTACGTCAAATCAGGTCAAGTCAGGTCAGGTCAGGTCACGTTAAGTCAGGTCAAGTAAGGTAAGGTCAAGTCTGGTCAAGTCAGGCCACGTTAAGTCAGGACAAGTCAGGTCAAGTCAGGTCAGGTCAAGTCAGGTCAAGTCAAGTCAGGTCAAGTCAAGTCAGGTCAAGTCAGATCAGGTCAAGTCAGGTTAAGTCAGGTCAAGTAAGGTAAGGTCAAGTCTGGTTAAGTCAGGTCAGGTTACGTCAAATCAGGTCAAGTCAGGTTAGGTCAGGTCACGTTAAGTCAGGTCAAGTAAGGTAAGGTCAAGTCTGGTCAAGTCAGGTCACGTTAAGTCAGGTCAAGTCAGGTCAAGTCAGGTCAGGTCAAGTCAGGTCAAGTCAAGCCTGTCAAGTCAAGTCAGGTCAAGTCAGATCAGGTCAAGTCAGGTTAAGTAAGGTCAAGTCAGGGAAGGTCAAGTCAGGTCAAGTTAGGTCAGGTCAAGTCAGGTCAGGTCAGATCAGGTCAGGTCAAGTCAGGTCAGGTCAAGTCAGGTCAAGTCAAGTCAAGTCAGGTCAAGTCAGGTTAGGTCAAGTCAGGTTAAGTCAAGTCAGGTCAGGTCAAGTCAGGTCAAGTTAGGTCAGGTCAAGTCAGGTTAAGTCAGGTCAAGTCAGGTCAGGTCAGGTCAGGTCAGGTCAAGTCAGGTCAAGTCAGGTCAGGTGAAGTCAGGTCAAGTCAAGTCAAGTCAGGTCAAGTCAGGTCAAGTCAGGTCAGGTCAAGTCAGGTCAAGTCAAGTCAAGTCAGGTCAAGTCAGGTTAGGTCAAGTCAGGTTAAGTCAAGTCAGGTCAGGTCAATTCAGGTCAAGTTAGGTAAGGTCATGTCAGGTCAAGTTAGGTCAAATCAGGTCAGGTCAAGTCAGGTCAGGTCACGTTAAGTCAGGTCAAGTCAGGTCAGGTCAAGTCAGGTCAGGTCAAGTTAGGTCAGGTCAAGTCAGGTCAAGTCAGGTCAGGTCAAGTCAGGTCAGGTCAATTCAGGTCAAGTCAGGTAAGGTCATGTCAGGTCAAGTTAGGTCAAATCAGGTCAGGTCAAGTCAGGTCAGGTCACGTTAAGTCAGGTCAAGTCAGGTCAGGTCAGGTCAAGTCAGGTCAGGTCAAGTCAGGTCAAGTCAGGTCAGGTCAAGTCAGGTCAGGTCAATTCAGGTCAAGTCAGGTCAAGTCAGGTCAGGTCACGTTAAGTCAGGTCGAGTCAGGTCAGGTCAAGTCAGGTCAAGTCAGGTCAAGTCAAGTCAAGTCAGGTCAGGTCAGGTCAGTCAGGTCAGGTCAAGTCAGCTCAAGTCAGGTTAGGTCAAGTCAGGTTAAATCAAGTCAGGTCAAATCATATCAAATCAGGTCAGGTCAAGTCAGGTCAAATCAGGTCAGGTCAAGTCAGGTCAGGTCACGTTAAGTCAGGTCAAGTCAGGTCAGGTCAGGTCAAGTCAGGTCAGGTCAGGTCAAGTCAGGTCAAGTCAGGTCAGGTCAAGTCAGGTCAGGTCAATTCAGGTCAAGTCAGGTCAAGTCAGGTCAGGTCATGTCAGCTTAAGTCAGGTCAGGTCAAGTCAGGTTAGGTCAATCAGGTCAAGTCAAGTCAGGTCAAGTCAAGTAAGGTAAGGTCATGTCTGGTTAAGTAAGGTCAGGTTTCGTCAAGTCAGGTCAAGTCAGATCAGGTCAAGTCAGGTAAAGTCAGGTCAAGTCAGGTAAGGTCAAGTCAGGTCAAGTCAGGGCAGGTCAGGTCAGGTCAAGTCAGGTCAGGTCAAGTCAGGTGAAGTCAGGGCAGGTCAGGTCAGGTCAAGTCAGGTCAGGTCAAGTCAGGTTAAGTCAAGTCAGGTCAGGTCAAGTCAGGTTAGGTCAAGTCAGGTCAAGTCAAGTCAGATCAAGTCAAGTAAGGTCAAGTCAAGTCAGATCAAGTCAAGTAAGGTAAGGTCAAGTCTGGTCAAGTCAGGTCAGGTCACGTCAAATCAGGTCAAGTCAGGTCAGGTCAAGTCAGGTCAAGTTAGGTCAGGTCAAGTCAGGTTAAGTCAGGTCAAGTCAGGTCAGGTCAGGTCAGGTCAAGTCAGGTTAAGTCAGGTCAAGTCAGGTCAGGTCAAGTCAGGTCAAGTCAGGTCAGGTCAAGTCAGGTCAAGTCAGGTTAAGTCAGGTCAAGTCAGGTTAAGTCAGGTCAGGTCAGGTCAAGTGAAGTCAGGTCAAGTCAGGTAAGGTCATGTCAGGTCAAGTCAGGTCAAATCAGGTCAGGTCAAGTCAGGTCAGGTCACGTTAAGTTAGGTCAAGTCAGGTCAGGTCAAGTCAGTTCAGGTCAATTTAGGTTAGGTCAGGTCAGGTCAGGTCAAGTCAGGTCAGGTCAAGTCAGGTCAAGTCAAGTCAAGTCAGGTCAAGTCAGGTCAGGTTACGTCAAATCAGGTCAAGTCAGGTCAGGTCAGGTCACGTTAAGTCAGGTCAAGTAAGGTAAGGTCAAGTCTGGTCAAGTCAGGCCACGTTAAGTCAGGACAAGTCAGGTCAAGTCAGGTCAGGTCAAGTCAGGTCAAGTCAAGTCAGGTCAAGTCAAGTCAGGTCAAGTCAGATCAGGTCAAGTCAGGTTAAGTCAGGTCAAGTAAGGTAAGGTCAAGTCTGGTTAAGTCAGGTCAGGTTACGTCAAATCAGGTCAAGTCAGGTTAGGTCAGGTCACGTTAAGTCAGGTCAAGTAAGGTAAGGTCAAGTCTGGTCAAGTCAGGTCACGTTAAGTCAGGTCAAGTCAGGTCAAGTCAGGTCAGGTCAAGTCAGGTCAAGTCAAGCCTGTCAAGTCAAGTCAGGTCAAGTCAGATCAGGTCAAGTCAGGTTAAGTAAGGTCAAGTCAGGGAAGGTCAAGTCAGGTCAAGTTAGGTCAGGTCAAGTCAGGTCAGGTCAGGTCAGGTCAGGTCAAGTCAGGTCAGGTCAAGTCAGGTCAAGTCAAGTCAAGTCAGGTCAAGTCAGGTTAGGTCAAGTCAGGTTAAGTCAAGTCAGGTCAGGTCAAGTTAGGTCAAGTTAGGTCAGGTCAAGTCAGGTTAAGTCAGGTCAAGTCAGGTCAGGTCAGGTCAGGTCAGGTCAAGTCAGGTCAAGTCATGTCAGGTGAAGTCAGGTCAAGTCAAGTCAAGTCAGGTCAAGTCAGGTCAAGTCAGGTCAGGTCAAGTCAGGTCAAGTCAAGTCAAGTCAGGTCAAGTCAGGTTAGGTCAAGTCAGGTTAAGTCAAGTCAGGTCAGGTCAAGTCAGGTAAGTTAGGTCAGGTCAAGTCAGGTTAAGTCAGGTCAAGTCAGGTCAGGTCAGGTCAGGTCAGGTCAAGTCAGGTCAGGTCAAGTCAGGTCAAGTCAAGTCAAGTCAGGTCAAGTCAGGTTAGGTCAAGTCAGGTCAAGTCAAGTCAGATCAAGTCAAGTAAGGTAAGGTCAAGTCTGGTCAAGTCAGGTCAAATCAGGTCAGGTCAAGTCAAGTAAGGTAAGGTCAAGTCTGGTTAAGTCAGGTCAGGTTACGTCAAATCAGGTCAAGTCAGGTCAGGTCAGGTCACGTTAAGTCAGGTCAAGTAAGGTAAGGTCAAGTCTGGTCAAGTCAGGTCAGGTCACGTCAGGTCAGGTCACGTTAAGTCAGGACAAGTCAGGTCAAGTCAGGTCAGGTCAAGTCAGGGCAAGTCAAGTCAGGTCAAGTCAAGTCAGGTCAAGTCAGGTTAAGTCAGGTCAAGTCAGGTAAGGTCAAGTCAGGTCAAGTTAGGTCAGGTCAAGTCAGGTTAAGTCAGGTCAAGTCAGGTCAGGTCAGGTCAGGTCAAGTCAGGTCAGGTCAAGTCAGGTTAAGTCAGATCAGGTCAAGTCAGGTTAGGTCAATTCAGGTCAAGTCAGGTAAGTCAGGTCAAATCAGGTCAGGTCAAGTCATATCAAATCAGGTCAGGTCAAGTCAGGTTAAGTCAGGTCAAGTTAGGTCAGGTCAAGTCAGGTCAAGTCAGGTAAGGTCATGTCAGGTCAAGTCAGGTCAGGTCAAGTCAGGTCAGGTCAGGTCAAGTCAGGTCAAGTCAGGTCAGGTCAAATCATATCAAATCAGGTCAGGTCAAGTCAGGTTAAGTCAGGTCAAGTTAGGTCAGGTCAAGTCAGGTCAAGTCAGGTAAGGTCATGTCAGGTCAAGTCAGGTCAGGTCAAGTCAGGTCAAGTCAGGTCAAGTCAAGTCAAGTCAGGTCAGGTCAGGTCAGTCAGGTCAGGTCAAGTCAGCTCAAGTCAGGTCAGGTCAAGTCAGGTTAAATCAAGTCAGGTCAAATCATATCAAATCAGGTCAGGTCAAGTCAGGTTAAGTCAGGTCAAGTCAGGTCAGGTCAAGTCAGGTCAAGTCAGGTATGGTCATGTCAGGTCAAGTCAGGTCAAATCAGGTCAGGTCAAGTCAGGTCAGGTCACGTTAAGTAAGGTCAAGTCAGGTCAGGTCAAGTCAGTTCAGGTCAAGTCAGGTTAGGTCAGGTCAGGTCAAGTCAGGTCAGGTCAAGTCAGGTCAAGTCAGGTCAGGTCAAGTCAGGTTAGGTCAAGTCAGGTCAAGTCAAGTCAGATCAAGTCAAGTAAGGTAAGGTCAAGTCTGGTCAAGTCAGGTCAGGTCACGTCAAATCAGGTCAAGTCAGGTCAAGTCAGGTCAAGTCAGGTCAGATCAAGTCAGGTCAAGTTAGGTCAAGTCAGGGCAGGTCAGGTCAGGTCAAGTCAGGTCAGGTCAAGTCAGGTCAAGTCAGGGCAGGTCATGTCAGGTCAAGTCAGGTCAAATCAGGTCAGGTCAAGTCAGGTCAAGTTATGTCAGGTCAAGTCAGGTTAAGTCAGGTCAAGTCAGGTCAGGTCAAGTCAGGTCAGGTCAAGTCAGGTCAAGTCAGGGCAGGACAGGTCAGGTCAAGTTAGAGAAGGTCATGTCAGGTCAAGTCAGGTCAAATCAGGTCAGGTCAAGTCAGGTTATGTCACGTTAAGTCAGGTCAAGTCAGGTCAGGTCAAGTCAGGTCAATCAAGTCAGGTTAAGTCAGGTTAAGTCAGGTCAAGTCAGTTTAAGTCAGGTTAAGTCAGGTCAAGTCAGGTTAAGTCAGGTCAGGTCAGGTCAAGTCATTTTAAATCAGGTCAAGTCAGGTCAGGTCATGTCAGTTTAAGTCAGGTCAGGTCAGGTCAAGTCAGGTCAAGTCAGGTCAAGTCAGGTCAGGTCAAGTCAGCTCAAGTCAGGTTAAATCAAGTCAGGTCAAATCATATCAAATCAGGTCAGGTCAAGTCAGGTTAAGTCAGGTCAAGTCAGGTCAGGTCAAGTCAGGTCAAGTCAGGTAAGGTCATGTCAGGTCAAGTCAGGTCAGGTCAAGTCAGGTCAAGTCAGGTCAGGTCAAGCCAGGTCAAGTCAGGTCAGGTCAAGTCAGGTCAGGTCAATTCAGGTCAAGTCAGGTAAGGTCATGTCAGGTCAAGTTAGGACAAATCAGGTCAGGTCAAGTCAGGTCAGGTCACGTTAAGTCAGGTCAAGTCAGGTCAGGTCAGGTCAAGTCAGGTCAGGTCAAGTCAGGTCAAGTCAGGTCAGGTCAAGTCAGGTCAGGTCACGTTAAGTCAGGTCGAGTCAGGTCAGGTCAAGTCAGGTCAAGTCAGGTCAAGTCAAGTCAAGTCAGGTCAGGTCAGGTCAGTCAGGTCAGGTCAAGTCAGCTCAAGTCAGGTCAGTCAGGTCAGGTCAAGTCAGCTCAAGTCAGGTCAGGTCAAGTCAGGTTAAATCAAGTCAGGTCAAATCATATCAAATCAGGTCAGGTCAAGTCAGGTTAAGTCAGGTCAAGTCAGGTCAGGTCAAGTCAGGTCAAGTCAGGTAAGGTCATGTCAGGTCAAGTCAGGTCAAATCAGGTCAGGTCAAGTCAGGTCAGGTCACGTTAAGTCAGGTCAAGTCAGGTCAGGTCAGGTCAAGTCAGGTCAGGTCAAGTCAGGTCAAGTCAGGTCAGCTTAAGTCAGGTCAGGTCAAGTCAGGTTAGGTCAATCAGGTCAAGTCAAGTCAGGTCAAGTCAAGTAAGGTAAGGTCAAGTCTGGTTAAGTCAGGTCAGGTTACGTCAAGTCAGGTCAAGTCAGATCAGGTCAAGTCAGGTTAAGTCAGTTCAAGTCAGGTAAGGTCAAGTCAGGTCAAGTCAGGGCAGGTCAGGTCAGGTCAAGTCAGGTCAGGTCAAGTCAGGTCAAGTCAGGGCAGGTCAGGTCAGGTCAAGTCAGGTCAGGTCAAGTCAGGTTAAGTCAAGTCAGGTCAGGTCAAGTCAGGTTAGGTCAAGTCAGGTCAAGTCAAGTCAGATCAAGTCAAGTAAGGTCAAGTCAAGTCAGATCAAGTCAAGTAAGGTAAGGTCAAGTCTGGTCAAGTCAGGTCAGGTCACGTCAAATCAGGTCTAGTCAGGTCAGGTCAAGTCAGGTCAAGTTAGGTCAGGTCAAGTCAGGTTAAGTCAGGTCAAGTCAGGTCAGGTCAGGTCAGGTCAAGTCAGGTTAAGTCAGGTCAAGTCAGGTCAGGTCAAGTCAGCACAGGTCAAGTCAGGTCAAGTCAGGTCAGGTCAAGTCAGGTTAAGTCAAGTCAGGTCAGGTCAAGTCAGGTTAGGTCAAGTCAGGTCAAGTCAAGTCAGATCAAGTCAAGTAAGGTCAAGTCAAGTCAGATCAAGTCAAGTAAGGTAAGGTCAAGTCTGGTCAAGTCAGGTCAGGTCACGTCAAATCAGGTCAAGTCAGGTCAGGTCAAGTCAGGTCAAGTTAGGTCAGGTCAAGTCAGGTTAAGTCAGGTCAAGTCTGGTCAAGTCAGGTCAGGTCACGTCAAATCAGGTCAAGTCAGGTCAGGTCAAGTCAGGTCAAGTTAGGTCAGGTCAAGTCAGGTTAAGTCAGGTCAGGTCAAGTCAGCACAGGTCAAGTCAGCTCAAGTCAGGTCAGGTCAAGTCAGGTTAAATCAAGTCAGGTCAAATCATATCAAATCAGGTCAGGTCAAGTCAGGTTAAGTCAGGTCAAGTCAGTTCAGGTCAAGTCAGGTCAAGTCAGGTAAGGTCATGTCAGGTCAAGTCAGGTCAGGTCAAGTCAGGTCAAGTCAGGTCAAGTCAAGTCAAGTCAGGTCAGGTCAGGTCAGTCAGGTCAGGTCAAGTCAGCTCAAGTCAGGACA
Source organism: Ganaspis brasiliensis (assembly GCA_037103525.1). Classification (NCBI taxonomy): domain Eukaryota; kingdom Metazoa; phylum Arthropoda; class Insecta; order Hymenoptera; family Figitidae; genus Ganaspis; species Ganaspis brasiliensis. The sequence continues at coordinate 321,527 of JAZKLR010000727.1, forward strand.
GGTCAAGTCAGGTTAAATCAAGTCAGGTCAAATCATATCAAATCAGGTCAGGTCAAGTCAGGTTAAGTCAGGTCAAGTCAGGTCAGGTCACGTTAAGTAAGGTCAAGTCAGGTCAGGTCAAGTCAGTTCAGGTCAAGTCAGGTTAGGTCAGGTCAGGTCAAGTCATGTCAAGTCAGGTCAGGTCACGTTAAGTCAGGTCGAGTCAGGTCAGGTCAAGTCAGGTCAAGTCAGGTCAAATCAGGTCAGGTCAAGTCAGGTCAGGTCACGTTAAGTAAGGTCAAGTCAGGTCAGGTCAAGTCAGTTCAGGTCAAGTCAGGTTAGGTCAGGTCAGGTCAAGTCAGGTCAGGTCAAGTCAGGTCAAGTCAGGTCAGGTCAAGTCTGGTCAAGTCAGGTCAGGTCACGTTAAGTAAGGTCAAGTCAGGTCAGGTCAAGTCAGTTCAGGTCAAGTCAGGTTAGGTCAGGTCAGGTCAAGTCATGTCAGGTCAAGTCAGGTCAAATCAGGTCAGGTCAAGTCAGGTCAGGTCACGTTAAGTAAGGTCAAGTCAGGTCAGGTCAAGTCAGTTCAGGTCAAGTCAGGTTAGGTCAGGTCAGGTCAAGTCATGTCAGGTCAAGTCAGGTCAAATCAGGTCAGGTCAAGTCAGGTTAGGTCACGTTAAGTCAGGTCAAGTCAGGTCAGGTCAGGTCAAGTCAGGTCAGGTCAAGTCAGGTCAAGTCAGGTCAGGTCAAGTCAGGTCAGGTCAATTCAGGTCAAGTCAGGTCAAGTCAGGTCAGGTCACGTTAAGTCAGGTCGAGTCAGGTCAGGTCAAGTCAGGTCAAGTCAGGTCAAGTCAAGTCAAGTCAGGTCAGGTCAAGTCAGGTTAAATCAAGTCAGGTCAAATCATATCAAATCAGGTCAGGTCAAGTCAGGTTAAGTCAGGTCAAGTCAGGTCAGGTCAAGTCAGGTCAAGTCAGGTAAGGTCATGTCAGGTCAAGTCAGGTCAAATCAGGTCAGGTCAAGTCAGGTTAAGTCAAGTTAGGTCAGGTCAAGTCAGGTTAGGTCAAGTCAGGTCAAGTCAAGTCAGATCAAGTCAAGTAAGGTAAGGTCAAGTCTGGTCAAGCCAGGTCAGGTCACGTCAAATCAGGTCAAGTCAGGTCAAGTCAGGTCAGGTCAAGTCAGATCAAGTTAGGTCAGGTCAAGTCTGGTCAAGTCAGGTCAGGTCAAGTCAGGTTAAGTCAAGTCAGGTCAGGTCAAGTCAGGTTAGGTCAAGTCAGGTCAAGTCAAGTCAGATCAAGTCAGCTCAAGTCAGGTTAAATCAAGTCAGGTCAAATCATATCAAATCAGGTCAGGTCAAGTCAGGTTAAGTCAGGTCAAGTCGGGTCAGGTCAAGTCAAGTCATTTTAAATCAGGTCAAGTCAGGTCAGGTCATGTCAGTTTAAGTCAGATCAGGTAAGGTCAAGTCAGGTCAAGTCAGGTCAAGTCAGGTCAGGTCAAGTCAGCTCAAGTCAGGTTAAATCAAGTCAGGTCAAATCATATCAAATCAGGTCAGGTTAAGTCAGGTTAAGTCAGGTCAAGTCAGGTCAGGTCAAGTCAGGTCAAGTCAGGTAAGGTCATGTCAGGTCAAGTCAGGTCAAATCAGGTCAGGTCAGGTCAGGTCAGGTCACGTTAAGTAAGGTCAAGTCAGGTCAGGTCAAGTCAGTTCAGGTCAAGTCAGGTTAGGTCAGGTCAGGTCAAGTCAGGTCAGGTCAAGTCAGGTCAAGTCAGGTCAGGTCAATTCAGGTCAAGTCAGGTAAGGTCATGTCAGGTCAAGTTAGGTCAAATCAGGTCAGGTCAAGTCAGGTCAGGTCAAGTCAGGTCAAGTCAGGTCAGGTCAAGTCAGGTCAGGTCAGGTCAAGTCAGGTCAAGTCAGGTCAGGTCACGTTAAGTCAGGTCGACTCAGGTCAGGTCAAGTCAGGTCAGGTCATGTCAGGTCAAGTCAGGTCAGGTCATGTCAGCTTAAGTCAGGTCAGGTCAAGTCAGGTTAGGTCAATCAGGTCAAGTCAAGTCAGGTCAAGTCAAGTAAGGTAAGGTCAAGTCTGGTTAAGTCAGGTCAGGTTACGTCAAGTCAGGTCAAGTCAGATCAGGTCAAGTCAGGTTAAGTCAGGTCAAGTCAGGTAAGGTCAAGTCAGGTCAAGTAAGGTCAAGTCAGGTCAGGTCAAGTCAGTTCAGGTCAAGTCAGGTTAGGTCAGGTCAGGTCAAGTCAGGTCAGGTCAAGTCAGGTCAAGTCAGGTCAGGTCAATTCAGGTCAAGTCAGGTAAGGTCATGTCAGGTCAAGTTAGGTCAAATCAGGTCAGGTCAAGTCAGGTCAGGTCACGTTAAGTCAGGTCAAGTCAGGTCAGGTCAAGTCAGGTCAAGTCAGGTCAGGTCAAGTCAGGTCAGGTCAATTCAGGTCAAGTCAGGTCAAGTCAGGTCAGGTCACGTTAAGTCAGGTCGACTCAGGTCAGGTCAAGTCAGGTCATGTCAGCTTAAGTCAGGTCAGGTCAAGTCAGGTTAGGTCAATCAGGTCAAGTCAAGTCAGGTCAAGTCAAGTAAGGTAAGGTCAAGTCAGGTCAAGTCAGGTAAGGTCAAGTCAGGTCAAGTCAGGGCAGGTCAGGTCAGGTCAAGTCAGGTCAGGTCAAGTCAGGTTAGGTCAAGTCAGGTCAGGTCAATTCAGGTCAAGTCAGGTAAGGTCATGTCAGGTCAAGTTAGGTCAAATCAGGTCAGGTCAAGTCAGGTCAGGTCACGTTAAGTTAGGTCAAGTCAGGTCAGGTCAAGTCAGGTCAGGTCAAGTCAGGTCAGGTCAAGTCAGGTCAAGTCAGGTCAGGTCAAGTCAGGTCAGGTCAATTCAGGTCAAGTCAGGTAAGGTCATGTCAGGTCAAGTTAGGTCAAATCAGGTCAGGTCAAGTCAGGTCAGGTCACGTTAAGTCAGGTCAAGTCAGGTCAGGTCAGGTCAAGTCAAGTCAGGTCAAGTCAGGTCAAGTCAGGTCAGGTCAAGTCAGGTCAGGTCAAGTCAGGTCAGGTCAAGTCAGGTTAGGTCAGGTCACGTTAAGTCAGGTCGAGTCAGGTCAGGTCAAGTCAGGTCAGTCAGGTCAGGTCAAGTCAGGTTAAGTCAGGTCAAGTCAGGTCAGGTCAAGTCAAGTCAAGTCAGGTAAGGTCATGTCAGGTCAAGTCAGGTCAAATCAGGTCAGGTCAAGTCAGGTCAGGTCACGTTAAGTCAGGTCAAGTCAGGTCAGGTCAGGTCAAGTCAGGTCAGGTCAAGTCAGGTCAAGTCAGGTCAGGTCAAGTCAGGTCAGGTCAATTCAGGTCAAGTCAGGTCAAGTCAGGTCAGGTCACGTTAAGTCAGGTCGACTCAGGTCAGGTCAAGTCAGGTCAGGTCATGTCAGCTTAAGTCAGGTCAGATCAAGTCAGGTTAGGTCAATCAGGTCAAGTCAAGTCAGGTCAAGTCAAGTAAGGTAAGGTCAAGTCTGGTTAAGTCAGGTCAGGTTTCGTCAAGTCAGGTCAAGTCAGATCAGGTCAAGTCAGGTTAAGTCAGGTCAAGTCAGGTAAGGTCAAGTCAGGTCAAGTCAGGGCAGGTCAGGTCAGGTCAAGTCAGGTCAGGTCAAGTCAGGTCAAGTCAGGGCAGGTCAGGTCAGGTCAAGTCAGGTCAGGTCAAGTCAGGTTAAGTCAAGTCAGGTCAGGTCAAGTCAGGTTAGGTCAAGTCAGGTCAAGTCAAGTCAGATCAAGTCAAGTAAGGTCAAGTCAAGTCAGATCAAGTCAAGTAAGGTAAGGTCAAGTCTGGTCAAGTCAGGTCAGGTCACGTCAAATCAGGTCAAGTCAGGTCAGGTCAAGTCAGATCAAGTTAGGTCAGGTCAAGTCAGGTTAAGTCAGGTCAAGTCAGGACAGGTCAGGTCAGGTCAAGTCAGGTTAAGTCAGGTCAAGTCAGGTCAGGTCAAGTCAGGTCAAGTCAGGTTAAGTCAGGTCAAGTCAGGTTAAGTCAGGTCAGGTCAGGTCAAGTGAAGTCAGATCAGGTCAAGTCAGGTCAGGTCAAGTCAGCTCAAGTCAGGTCAGGTCAAGTCAGGTTAAATCAAGTCAGGTCAAATCATATCAAATCAGGTCAGGTCAAGTCAGGTTAAGTCAGGTCAAATCAGGTCAGGTCAAGTCAGGTCAGGTCACGTTAAGTAAGGTCAAGTCAGGTCAGGTCAAGTCAGTTCAGGTCAAGTCAGGTTAGGTCAGGTCAGGTCAAGTCATGTCAAGTCAGGTCAGGTCACGTTAAGTCAGGTCGAGTCAGGTCAGGTCAAGTCAGGTCAAGTCAGGTCAAATCAGGTCAGGTCAAGTCAGGTCAGGTCACGTTAAGTAAGGTCAAGTCAGGTCAGGTCAAGTCAGTTCAGGTCAAGTCAGGTTAGGTCAGGTCAGGTCAAGTCAGGTCAGGTCAAGTCAGGTCAAGTCAGGTCAGGTCAAGTCTGGTCAAGTCAGGTCAGGTCACGTTAAGTAAGGTCAAGTCAGGTCAGGTCAAGTCAGTTCAGGTCAAGTCAGGTTAGGTCAGGTCAGGTCAAGTCATGTCAGGTCAAGTCAGGTCAAATCAGGTCAGGTCAAGTCAGGTCAGGTCACGTTAAGTAAGGTCAAGTCAGGTCAGGTCAAGTCAGTTCAGGTCAAGTCAGGTTAGGTCAGGTCAGGTCAAGTCATGTCAGGTCAAGTCAGGTCAAATCAGGTCAGGTCAAGTCAGGTTAGGTCACGTTAAGTCAGGTCAAGTCAAGTCAGGTCAGGTCAAGTCAGGTAAGGTCATGTCAGGTCAAGTCAGGTCAAATCAGGTCAGGTCAAGTCAGGTTAAGTCAAGTTAGGTCAGGTCAAGTCAGGTTAGGTCAAGTCAGGTCAAGTCAAGTCAGATCAAGTCAAGTAAGGTAAGGTCAAGTCTGGTCAAGCCAGGTCAGGTCACGTCAAATCAGGTCAAGTCAGGTCAAGTCAGGTCAGGTCAAGTCAGATCAAGTTAGGTCAGGTCAAGTCTGGTCAAGTCAGGTCAGGTCAAGTCAGGTTAAGTCAAGTCAGGTCAGGTCAAGTCAGGTTAGGTCAAGTCAGGTCAAGTCAAGTCAGATCAAGTCAGCTCAAGTCAGGTTAAATCAAGTCAGGTCAAATCATATCAAATCAGGTCAGGTCAAGTCAGGTTAAGTCAGGTCAAGTCGGGTCAGGTCAAGTCAAGTCATTTTAAATCAGGTCAAGTCAGGTCAGGTCATGTCAGTTTAAGTCAGATCAGGTAAGGTCAAGTCAGGTCAAGTCAGGTCAAGTCAGGTCAGGTCAAGTCAGCTCAAGTCAGGTTAAATCAAGTCAGGTCAAATCATATCAAATCAGGTCAGGTTAAGTCAGGTTAAGTCAGGTCAAGTCAGGTCAGGTCAAGTCAGGTCAAGTCAGGTAAGGTCATGTCAGGTCAAGTCAGGTCAAATCAGGTCAGGTCAGGTCAGGTCAGGTCACGTTAAGTAAGGTCAAGTCAGGTCAGGTCAAGTCAGTTCAGGTCAAGTCAGGTTAGGTCAGGTCAGGTCAAGTCAGGTCAGGTCAAGTCAGGTCAAGTCAGGTCAGGTCAATTCAGGTCAAGTCAGGTAAGGTCATGTCAGGTCAAGTTAGGTCAAATCAGGTCAGGTCAAGTCAGGTCAGGTCAAGTCAGGTCAAGTCAGGTCAGGTCAAGTCAGGTCAGGTCAATTCAGGTCAAGTCAGGTCAAGTCAGGTCAGGTCACGTTAAGTCAGGTCGACTCAGGTCAGGTCAAGTCAGGTCAGGTCATGTCAGGTCAAGTCAGGTCAGGTCATGTCAGCTTAAGTCAGGTCAGGTCAAGTCAGGTTAGGTCAATCAGGTCAAGTCAAGTCAGGTCAAGTCAAGTAAGGTAAGGTCAAGTCTGGTTAAGTCAGGTCAGGTTACGTCAAGTCAGGTCAAGTCAGATCAGGTCAAGTCAGGTTAAGTCAGGTCAAGTCAGGTAAGGTCAAGTCAGGTCAAGTAAGGTCAAGTCAGGACAGGTCAAGTCAGTTCAGGTCAAGTCAGGTTAGGTCAGGTCAGGTCAAGTCAGGTCAGGTCAAGTCAGGTCAAGTCAGGTCAGGTCAATTCAGGTCAAGTCAGGTAAGGTCATGTCAGGTCAAGTTAGGTCAAATCAGGTCAGGTCAAGTCAGGTCAGGTCACGTTAAGTCAGGTCAAGTCAGGTCAGGTCAAGTCAGGTCAAGTCAGGTCAGGTCAAGTCAGGTCAGGTCAATTCAGGTCAAGTCAGGTCAAGTCAGGTCAGGTCACGTTAAGTCAGGTCGACTCAGGTCAGGTCAAGTCAGGTCAGGTCATGTCAGGTCAAGTCAGGTCAGGTCATGTCAGCTTAAGTCAGGTCAGGTCAAGTCAGGTTAGGTCAATCAGGTCAAGTCAAGTCAGGTCAAGTCAAGTAAGGTAAGGTCAAGTCAGGTCAAGTCAGGTAAGGTCAAGTCAGGTCAAGTCAGGGCAGGTCAGGTCAGGTCAAGTCAGGTCAGGTCAAGTCAGGTTAGGTCAAGTCAGGTCAGGTCAATTCAGGTCAAGTCAGGTAAGGTCATGTCAGGTCAAGTTAGGTCAAATCAGGTCAGGTCAAGTCAGGTCAGGTCACGTTAAGTTAGGTCAAGTCAGGTCAGGTCAAGTCAGGTCAGGTCAAGTCAGGTCAGGTCAAGTCAGGTCAAGTCAGGTCAGGTCAAGTCAGGTCAGGTCAATTCAGGTCAAGTCAGGTAAGGTCATGTCAGGTCAAGTTAGGTCAAATCAGGTCAGGTCAAGTCAGGTCAGGTCACGTTAAGTCAGGTCAAGTCAGGTCAGGTCAGGTCAAGTCAGGTCAGGTCAAGTCAGGTCAAGTCAGGTCAGGTCAAGTCAGGTCAGGTCAAGTCAGGTCAGGTCAAGTCAGGTTAGGTCAGGTCACGTTAAGTCAGGTCGAGTCAGGTCAGGTCAAGTCAGGTCACGTCAGGTCAAGTCAAGTCAAGTCAGGTCAGGTCAGGTCAGTCAGGTCAGGTCAAGTCAGGTTAAGTCAGGTCAAGTCAGGTCAGGTCAAGTCAAGTCAAGTCAGGTAAGGTCATGTCAGGTCAAGTCAGGTCAAATCAGGTCAGGTCAAGTCAGGTCAGGTCACGTTAAGTCAGGTCAAGTCAGGTCAGGTCAGGTCAAGTCAGGTCAGGTCAAGTCAGGTCAAGTCAGGTCAGGTCAAGTCAGGTCAGGTCAATTCAGGTCAAGTCAGGTCAAGTCAGGTCAGGTCACGTTAAGTCAGGTCGACTCAGGTCAGGTCAAGTCAGGTCAGGTCATGTCAGCTTAAGTCAGGTCAGATCAAGTCAGGTTAGGTCAATCAGGTCAAGTCAAGTCAGGTCAAGTCAAGTAAGGTAAGGTCAAGTCTGGTTAAGTCAGGTCAGGTTTCGTCAAGTCAGGTCAAGTCAGATCAGGTCAAGTCAGGTTAAGTCAGGTCAAGTCAGGTAAGGTCAAGTCAGGTCAAGTCAGGGCAGGTCAGGTCAGGTCAAGTCAGGTCAGGTCAAGTCAGGTCAAGTCAGGGCAGGTCAGGTCAGGTCAAGTCAGGTCAGGTCAAGTCAGGTTAAGTCAAGTCAGGTCAGGTCAAGTCAGGTTAGGTCAAGTCAGGTCAAGTCAAGTCAGATCAAGTCAAGTAAGGTCAAGTCAAGTCAGATCAAGTCAAGTAAGGTAAGGTCAAGTCTGGTCAAGTCAGGTCAGGTCACGTCAAATCAGGTCAAGTCAGGTCAGGTCAAGTCAGATCAAGTTAGGTCAGGTCAAGTCAGGTTAAGTCAGGTCAAGTCAGGACAGGTCAGGTCAGGTCAAGTCAGGTTAAGTCAGGTCAAGTCAGGTCAGGTCAAGTCAGGTCAAGTCAGGTTAAGTCAGGTCAAGTCAGGTTAAGTCAGGTCAGGTCAGGTCAAGTGAAGTCAGATCAGGTCAAGTCAGGTCAGGTCAAGTCAGCTCAAGTCAGGTCAGGTCAAGTCAGGTTAAATCAAGTCAGGTCAAATCATATCAAATCAGGTCAGGTCAAGTCAGGTTAAGTCAGGTCAAGTCAGGTCAGGTCAAGTCAGGTCAAGTCAGGTAAGGTCATGTCAGGTCAAGTCAGGTCAAATCAGGTCAGGTCAAGTCAGGTCAGGTCACGTTAAGTAAGGTCAAGTCAGGTCAGGTCAAGTCAGTTCAGGTCAAGTCAGGTTAGGTCAGGTCAGGTCAAGTCAGGTCAGGTCAAGTCAGGTCAAGTCAGGTCAGGTCAAGTCAGGTCAGGTCAATACAGGTCAAGTCAGGTAAGGTCATGTCAGGTCAAGTCAGTTCAAATCAGGTCAGGTCAAGTCAGGTCAGGTCACGTTAAGTCAGGTCAAGTCAGGTCAGGTCAGGTCAAGTCAGGTCAGGTCAAGTCAGGTCAAGTCAGGTCAGGTCAAGTCAGGTCAGGTCAAGTCAGGTTAAGTCAGGTCAAGTCAGGTAAGGTCAAGTCAGGTCAAGTCAGGGCAGGTCAGGTCAGGTCAAGTCAGGTCAGGTCAAGTCAGGTTAGGTCAAGTCAGGTCAGGTCAATTCAGGTCAAGTCAGGTAAGGTCATGTCAGGTCAAGTTAGGTCAAATCAGGTCAGGTCAAGTCAGGTCAGGTCACGTTAAGTCAGGTCAAGTCAGGTCAGGTCAAGTCAGGTCAGGTCAAGTCAGGTCAGGTCAAGTCAGGTCAAGTCAGGTTAAGTCAGGTCTAGTCACGTAAGGTCAAGTCAGGTCAAGTCAGGGCAGGTCAGGTCAGGTCAAGTCAGGTCAGGTCAAGTCAGGTCAAGTCAGGGCAGGTCAGGTCAGGTCAAGTCAGGTCAGGTCAAGTCAGGTTAAGTCAAGTCAGGTCAAGTCAAGTCAGGTTAGGTCAAGTCAGGTCAAGTCAAGTAAGGTCAAGTCAAGTCAGATCAAGCCAAGTAAGGTAAGGTCAAGTCTGGTCAAGTCAGGTCAGGTCACGTCAAATCAGGTCAAGTCAGGTCAGGTCAAGTCAGATCAATTTAGGTCAGGTCAAGTCAGGTTAAGTCAGGTCAAGTCAGGTCAGGTCAGGTCAGGTCAGGTTAAGTCAGGTCAAGTCACGTAAGGTCAAGTCAGGTCAAGTCAGGGCAGGTCAGGTCAGGTCAAGTCAGGTCAGGTCAAGTCAGGTCAAGTCAGGGCAGGTCAGGTCAGGTCAAGTCAGGTCAGGTCAAGTCAGGTTAAGTCAAGTCAGGTCAGGTCAAGTCAGGTTAGGTCAAGTCAGGTCAAGTCAAGTCAGATCAAGTCAAGTAAGGTCAAGTCAAGTCAGATCAAGTCAAGTAAGGTAAGGTCAAGTCAGGTCAGGTCAAGTCAGTTCAGGTCAAGTCAGGTTAGGTCAGGTCAGGTCAAGTCAGGTCAGGTCAAGTCAGGTCAAGTCAGGTCAGGTCAAGTCAGGTCAGGTCAATACAGGTCAAGTCAGGTAAGGTCATGTCAGGTCAAGTCAGGTCAAATCAGGTCAGGTCAAGTCAGGTCAGGTCACGTTAAGTCAGGTCAAGTCAGGTCAGGTCAGGTCAAGTCAGGTCAGGTCAAGTCAGGTCAAGTCAGGTCAGGTCAAGTCAGGTCAGGTCAAGTCAGGTCAAGTCAGGTCAAGTCAGGTCAAGTCAAGTCAAGTCAGGTCAGGTCAGGTCAGTCAGGTCAGGTCAAGTAAGCTCAAGTCAAGTCAGGTCAAGTCAGATCAGGTCAAGTCAGGTTAAGTCAGGTCAAGTAAGGTAAGGTCAAGTCTGGTCAAGTCAGGTCACGTTAAGTCAGGTCAAGTCAGGTCAAGTCAGGTCAGGTCAAGTCAGGTCAAGTCAAGCCTGTCAAGTCAAGTCAGGTCAAGTCAGGTCAAGTCAGGTCAAGTCAGGTCAAGTCAAGTCAAGTCAGGTCAGGTCAGGTCAGTCAGGTCAGGTCAAGTAAGCTCAAGTCAAGTCAGGTCAAGTCAGATCAGGTCAAGTCAGGTTAAGTCAGGTCAAGTAAGGTAAGGTCAAGTCTGGTCAAGTCAGGTCACGTTAAGTCAGGTCAAGTCAGGTAAGGTCAAGTCAGGTCAAGTTAGGTCAGGTCAAGTCAGGTCAGGTCAGGTCAGGTCAGGTCAAGTCAGGTCAGGTCAAGTCAGTTCAAGTCAAGTCAAGTCAGGTCAAGTCAGGTTAGGTCAAGTCAGGTTAAGTCAAGTCAGGTCAGGTCAAGTCAGGTCAAGTTAGGTCAGGTCAAGTCAGGTTAAGTCAGGTCAAGTCAGGTCAGGTCAGGTCAGGTCAGGTCAAGTCAGGTCAGGTCAAGTCAGGTCAAGTCAGGTCAAGTCAGGTCAGGTTAGGTCAATTCAGGTCAAGTCAGGTCAAGTCAGGTCAGGTCACGTTAAGTCAGGTCGAGTCAGGTCAGGAAAAGTCAGGTCAAGTCAGGTCAGGTCAAGTCAGGTCAGGTCAATTCAGGTCAAGTCAGGTCAAGTCAGGGCAAGTCAAGTCAAGTCATTTCAGGTCAGGTCAGTCAGGTCAGGTCAAGTCAGCTCAAGTCAGGTCAGGTCAAGTCAGGTTAAATCAAGTCAGGTCAAATCATATCAAATCAGGTCAGGTCAAGTCAGGTTAAGTCAGGTCAAGTCAGGTCAGGTCAAGTCAGGTCAAGTCAGGTAAGGTCATGTCAGGTCAAGTCAGGTCAAGTCAGGTCAGGTCAAGTCAGTACAGGTCAAGTCAGGTCAAGTCAGGTCAAGTCAGGTCAAGTCAAGTCAAGTCAGGTCAGGTCAGGTCAGTCAGGTCAGGTCAAGTAAGCTCAAGTCAAGTTAGGTCAAGTCAGATCAGGTCAAGTCAGGTTAAGTCAGGTCAAGTAAGGTAAGGTCAAGTCAGGTCAGGTCAAGTCAGGTCAAGTCAGGTCAAGTCAGGTCAAGTCAAGTCAAGTCAGGTCAGGTCAGGTCAGTCAGGTCAGGTCAAGTAAGCTCAAGTCAAGTCAGGTCAAGTCAGATCAGGTCAAGTCAGGTTAAGTCAGGTCAAGTAAGGTAAGGTCAAGTCTGGTCAAGTCAGGTCACGTTAAGTCAGGTCAAGTCAGGTCAAGTCAGGTCAGGTCAAGTCAGGTCAAGTCAAGCCTGTCAAGTCAAGTCAGGTCAAGTCAGATCAGGTCAAGTCAGGTTAAGTAAGGTCAAGTCAGGTAAGGTCAAGTCAGGTCAAGTTAGGTCAGGTCAAGTCAGGTCAGGTCAGGTCAGGTCAGGTCAAGTCAGGTCAGGTCAAGTCAGGTCAGGTCAAGTCAGGTCAAGTCAAGTCAAGTCAGGTCAAGTCAGGTTAGGTCAAGTCAGGTTAAGTCAAGTCAGGTCAGGTCAAGTCAGGTCAAGTTAGGTCAGGTCAAGTCAGGTTAAGTCAGGTCAAGTCAGGTCAGGTCAGGTCAGGTCAGGTCAAGTCAGGTCAGGTCAAGTCAGGTCAAGTCAGGTCAAGTCAGGTCAGGTTAGGTCAATTCAGGTCAAGTCAGGTCAAGTCAGGTCAGGTCATGTTAAGTCAGGTCGAGTCAGGTCAGGAAAAGTCAGGTCAAGTCAGGTCAGGTCAAGTCAGGTCAGGTCAATTCAGGTCAAGTCAGGTCAAGTCAGGGCAAGTCAAGTCAAGTCATTTCAGGTCAGGTCAGTCAGGTCAGGTCAAGTCAGCTCAAGTCAGGTCAGGTCAAGTCAGGTTAAATCAAGTCAGGTCAAATCATATCAAATCAGGTCAGGTCAAGTCAGGTTAAGTCAGGTCAAGTCAGGTCAGGTCAAGTCAGGTCAAGTCAGGTAAGGTCATGTCAGGTCAAGTCAGGTCAAGTCAGGTCAGGTCAAGTCAGTACAGGTCAAGGCAGGTCAGGTCAAGTCAGGTCAAGTCAGGTCAAGTCAAGTCAAGTCAGGTCAGGTCAGGTCAGTAAGGTAAGGTCAAGTCTGGTCAAGACAGGTCAGGTTACGTCAGGTCAGGTCACGTTAAGTCAGGACAAGTCAGGTCAAGTCAGGTCAGGTCAAGTCAGGTCAGGTCAATTCAGGTCAAGTCAGGTCAAGTCAGGTAAGGTCAAGTCAGGTCAAGTTAGGTCAGGTCAAGTCAGGTCAGGTCAGGTCAGGTCAGGTCAAGTCAGGTCAGGTCAAGTCAGGTCAAGTCAAGTCAAGTCAGGTCAAGTCAGGTTAGGTCAAGTCAGGTTAAGTCAAGTCAGGTCAGGTCAAGTCAGGTCAAGTTAGGTCAGGTCAAGTCAGGTTAAGTCAGGTCAAGTCAGGTCAGGTCAGGTCAGGTCAGGTCAAGTCAGGTCAGGTCAAGTCAGGTCAAGTCAGGTCAAGTCAGGTCAGGTTAGGTCAATTCAGGTCAAGTCAGGTCAAGTCAGGTCAGGTCACGTTAAGTCAGGTCGAGTCAGGTCAGGTCAAGTCAGGTCAAGTCAGGTCAGGTCAAGTCAGGTCAGGTCAATTCAGGTCAAGTCAGGTCAAGTCAGGGCAAGTCAAGTCAAGTCATTTCAGGTCAGGTCAGTCAGGTCAGGTCAAGTCAGCTCAAGTCAGGTCAGGTCAAGTCAGGTTAAATCAAGTCAGGTCAAATCATATCAAATCAGGTCAGGTCAAGTCAGGTTAAGTCAGGTCAAGTCAGGTCAGGTCAAGTCAGGTCAAGTCAGGTAAGGTCATGTCAGGTCAAGTCAGGTCAAGTCAGGTCAGGTCAAGTCAGTTCAGGTCAAGTCAGGTTAGGTCAGGTCAGGTCAAGTCAGGTCAGGTCAAGTCAGGTCAGGTCAAGTCAGGTCAAGTCAGGTCAGGTCAAGTCAGGTCAGGTCAATTCAGGTCAAGTCAGGTCAAGTCAGGTCAGGTCACGTTAAGTCAGGTCGAGTCAGGTCAGGTCACGTCAGGTCAAGTCAGGTCAAATCAGGTCAGGTCAAGTCAGGTTAGGTCAGGTTAAGTCAGGTCAAGTCAGGTCAAGTCAGGTCAGGTCAAGTCAGGTCAAGTCAAGTCAGGTCAAGTCAAGTCAGGTCAAGTCAGGTTAAGTCAGGTCAAGTCAGGTCAAGTTAGGTCAGGTTAAGTCAGGTTAAGTCAGGTCAAGTCAGGTCAGGTCAGGTCAGGTCAAGTCAGGTCAGGTCAAGTCAGGTTAAGTCAGGTCAGGTCAAGTCAGGTTAGGTCAATTCAGGTCAAGTCAGGTCAAGTCAGGTCAAGTCAAGTCAAGTCAGGTCAAGTCAGGTCAAATCAGGTCAGGTCAAGTCAGGTCAGGTCAGGTCAATTCAGGTCAAGTCAGGTCAAGTCAGGTCAGGTCAAGTCAGGTCAAGTCAGGTCAGGTCATGTCAGGTTAAGTCAGGTCAGGTCAAGTCAGGTTAGGTCAATTCAGGTCAAGTCAGGTCAAGTCAGGTCAAGTCAAGTCAAGTCAGGTCAGGTCAGGTCAGTAAGGTAAGGTCAAGTCTGGTCAAGTCAGGTCAGGTCACGTCAGGTCAGGTCACGTTAAGTCAGGACAAGTCAGGTCAAGTCAGGTCAGGTCAAGTCAGGTTAAGTCAGGTCAGGTCAGGTCAGGTCAGGTCAAGTCAGGTCAGGTCAAGTCAGGTCAAGTCAGGTCAAGTCAGGTCAGGTTAGGTCAATTCAGGTCAAGTCAGGTCAAGTCAGGTCAGGTCACGTTAAGTCAGGTCGAGTCAGGTCAGGAAAAGTCAGGTCAAGTCAGGTCAGGTCAAGTCAGGTCAGGTCAATTCAGGTCAAGTCAGGTCAAGTCAGGGCAAGTCAAGTCAAGTCATTTCAGGTCAGGTCAGTCAGGTCAGGTCAAGTCAGCTCAAGTCAGGTCAGGTCAAGTCAGGTTAAATCAAGTCAGGTCAAATCATATCAAATCAGGTCAGGTCAAGTCAGGTTAAGTCAGGTCAAGTCAGGTCAGGTCAAGTCAGGTCAAGTCAGGTAAGGTCATGTCAGGTCAAGTCAGGTCAAGTCAGGTCAGGTCAAGTCAGTACAGGTCAAGTCAGGTCAGGTCAAGTCAGGTCAAGTCAGGTCAAGTCAAGTCAAGTCAGGTCAGGTCAGGTCAGTAAGGTAAGGTCAAGTCTGGTCAAGACAGGTCAGGTTACGTCAGGTCAGGTCACGTTAAGTCAGGACAAGTCAGGTCAAGTCAGGTCAGGTCAAGTCAGGTCAGGTCAATTCAGGTCAAGTCAGGTCAAGTCAGGTAAGGTCAAGTCAGGTCAAGTTAGGTCAGGTCAAGTCAGGTCAGGTCAGGTCAGGTCAGGTCAAGTCAGGTCAGGTCAAGTCAGGTCAAGTCAAGTCAAGTCAGGTCAAGTCAGGTTAGGTCAAGTCAGGTTAAGTCAAGTCAGGTCAGGTCAAGTCAGGTCAAGTTAGGTCAGGTCAAGTCAGGTTAAGTCAGGTCAAGTCAGGTCAGGTCAGGTCAGGTCAGGTCAAGTCAGGTCAGGTCAAGTCAGGTCAAGTCAGGTCAAGTCAGGTCAGGTTAGGTCAATTCAAGTCAAGTCAGGTCAAGTCAGGTCAGGTCACGTTAAGTCAGGTCGAGTCAGGTCAGGTCAAGTCAGGTCAAGTCAGGTCAGGTCAAGTCAGGTCAGGTCAATTCAGGTCAAGTCAGGTCAAGTCAGGGCAAGTCAAGTCAAGTCATTTCAGGTCAGGTCAGTCAGGTCAGGTCAAGTCAGCTCAAGTCAGGTCAGGTCAAGTCAGGTTAAATCAAGTCAGGTCAAATCATATCAAATCAGGTCAGGTCAAGTCAGGTTAAGTCAGGTCAAGTCAGGTCAGGTCAAGTCAGGTCAAGTCAGGTAAGGTCATGTCAGGTCAAGTCAGGTCAAGTCAGGTCAGGTCAAGTCAGTTCAGGTCAAGTCAGGTTAGGTCAGGTCAGGTCAAGTCAGGTCAGGTCAAGTCAGGTCAAGTCAGGTCAGGTCAAGTCAGGTTAAGTCAGGACAAGTCAAGTCAAGTCAGGTCAGGTCAGGTCAGTAAGGTAAGGTCAAGTCTGGTCAAGACAGGTCAGGTTACGTCAGGTCAGGTCACGTTAAGTCAGGTCAAGTCAGGTCAGGTCAGGTCAAGTCAGGTCAGGTCAAGTCAGGTCAAGTCAGGTCAGGTCAAGTCAGGTCAGGTCAATTCAGGTCAAGTCAGGTCAAGTCAGGTCAGGTCACGTTAAGTCAGGTCGAGTCAGGTCAGGTCACGTCAGGTCAAGTCAGGTCAAATCAGGTCAGGTCAAGTCAGGTTAGGTCAGGTTAAGTCAGGTCAAGTCAGGTCAAGTCAGGTCAGGTCAAGTCAGGTCAAGTCAAGTCAGGTCAAGTCAAGTCAGGTCAAGTCAGGTTAAGTCAGGTCAAGTCAGGTCAAGTTAGGTCAGGTTAAGTCAGGTTAAGTCAGGTCAAGTCAGATCAGGTCAGGTCAGGTCAAGTCAGGTCAGGTCAAGTCAGGTTAAGTCAGGTCAGGTCAAGTCAGGTTAGGTCAATTCAGGTCAAGTCAGGTCAAGTCAGGTCAAGTCAAGTCAAGTCAGGTCAAGTCAGGTCAAATCAGGTCAGGTCAAGTCAGGTCAGGTCAGGTCAATTCAGGTCAAGTCAGGTCAAGTCAGGTCAGGTCAAGTCAGGTCAAGTCAGGTCAGGTCATGTCAGGTTAAGTCAGGTCAGGTCAAGTCAGGTTAGGTCAATTCAGGTCAAGTCAGGTCAAGTCAGGTCAAGTCAAGTCAAGTCAGGTCAGGTCAGGTCAGTAAGGTAAGGTCAAGTCTGGTCAAGTCAGGTCAGGTCACGTCAGGTCAGGTCACGTTAAGTCAGGACAAGTCAGGTCAAGTCAGGTCAGGTCAAGTCAGGTTAAGTCAGGTCAGGTCAAGTGAAGTCAGATCAGGTCAAGTCAGGTAAGGTCAAGTCAGGTCAAGTTAGGTCAGGTCAAGTCAGATTAAGTCAGGTCAAGGCAGGTCAGGTCAGGTCAGGTCAAGTCAGGTCAGGTCAAGTCAGGTTAAGTCAGGTCAGGTCAAGTCAGGTTAGGTCAATTCAGGTCAAGTCAGGTCAAGTCAGGTCAAATCAGGTCAGCTCAAGTCAGGTCAGGTCAGGTCAATTCAGGTCAAGTCAGGTCAAGTCAGGTCAGGTCAAGTCAGGTCAAGTCAGGTCAGGTCATGTCAGGTTAAGTCAGGTCAGGTCAAATCAGGTTAGGTCAATTCAGGTCAAGTCAGGTCAAGTCAGGTCAGGTCAAGTCAGGTCAAGTCAAGTCAGGTCAGGTCAAGTCAGGTCAAGTCAGGTTAAGTCAGGTCAAGTCAGGTTAAGTCAGGTCAGGTCAGGTCAAGTGAAGTCAGATCAGGTCAAGTCAGGTCAGGTCAATTCAGCTCAAGTCAGGTCAGGTCAAGTCAGGTTAAATCAAGTCAGGTCAAATCATATCAAATCAGGTCAGGTCAAGTCAGGTTAAGTCAGGTCAAGTCAGGTCAGGTCAAGTCAGGTCAAGTCAGGTAAGGTCATGTCAGGTCAAGTCAGGTCAAATCAGGTCAGGTCAAGTCAGGTCAGGTCACGTTAAGTAAGGTCAAGTCAGGTCAGGTCAAGTCAGTTCAGGTCAAGTCAGGTTAGGTCAGGTCAGGTCAAGTCAGGTCAGGTCAAGTCAGGTCAAGTCAGGTCAGGTCAAGTCAGGTCAGGTCAGGTCAAATCAGGTCAGGTCAAGTCAGGTCAGGTCACGTTAAGTCAGGTCAAGTCAGGTCAGGTCAATACAGGTCAAGTCAGGTAAGGTCATGTCAGGTCAAGTCAGGTCAAATCAGGTCAGGTCAAGTCAGGTCAGGTCACGTTAAGTCAGGTCAAGTCAGGTCAGGTCAGGTCAAGTCAGGTCAGGTCAAGTCAGGGCAGGTCATGTCAGGTCAAGTCAGGTCAAATCAGGTCAGGTCAATTCAAGTAAGGTAAGGTCAAGTCTGGTTAAGTCAGGTCAGGTTACGTCAAATCAGGTCAAGTCAGGTCAGGTCAGGTCACGTTAAGTCAGGTCAAGTAAGGTAAGGTCAAGTCTGGTCAAGTCAGGCCACGTTAAGTCAGGTCAAGTCAGGTCAAGTCAGGTCAGGTCAAGTCAGGTCAAGTCAAGTCAGGTCAAGTCAAGTCAGGTCAAGTCAGATCAGGTCAAGTCAGGTTAAGTCAGGTCAAGTAAGGTAAGGTCAAGTCTGGTTAAGCCAGGTCAGGTTACGTCAAATCAGGTCAAGTCAGGTCACGTTAAGTCAGGTCAAGTAAGGTAAGGTCAAGTCTGGTCAAGACAGGTCACGTTAAGGCAGGTCAAGTCAGGTTAAGTCAGGTCAGGTCAAGTCAGGTCCAGTCAAGTCTGGTCAAGTCAAGTCAGGTCAAGTCAGATCAGGTCAAGTCAGGTTAAGTAAGGTCAAGTCAGGTAAGGTCAAGTCAGGTCAGGTTAGGTCAGGTCAAGTCAGGTCAGGTCAGGTCAGGTCAGGTCAGGTCAAGTCAGGTCAGGTCAAGTCAGGTCAAGTCAAGTCAAGTCAGGTCAAGTCAGGTTAGGTCAAGTCAGGTTAAGTCAAGTCAGGTCAGGTCAAGTCAGGTCAAGTTAGGTCAGGTCAAGTCAGGTTAAGTCAGGTCAAGTCAGGTCAGGTCAGGTCAGGTCAGGTCAAGTCAGGTCAGGTCAAGTCAGGTCAAGTCAAGTCAAGTCAGGTCAAGTCAGGTTAGGTCAAGTCAGGTCAAGTCAAGTCAGATCAAGTCAAGTAAGGTAAGGTCAAGTCTGGTCAAGTCAGGTCAGGTCACGTAAAATCAGGTCAAGTCAGGTTAGGTCAAGTCAGGTTAAGTCAAGTCAGGTCAGGTCAAGTCAGGTCAAGTTAGGTCAGGTCAAGTCAGGTTAAGTCAGGTCAAGTCAGGTCAGGTCAGGTCAGGTCAGGTCAAGTCAGGTCAGGTCAAGTCAGGTCAAGTCAGGTCAAGTCAGGTCAGGTTAGGTCAATTCAGGTCAAGTCAGGTCAAGTCAGGTCAGGTCACGTTAAGTCAGGTCGAGTCAGGTCAGGTCAAGTCAGGTCAAGTCAGGTCAGGTCAAGTCAGGTCAGGTCAATTCAGGTCAAGTCAGGTCAAGTCAGGGCAAGTCAAGTCAAGTCATTTCAGGTCAGGTCAGTCAGGTCAGGTCAAGTCAGCTCAAGTCAGGTCAGGTCAAGTCAGGTTAAATCAAGTCAGGTCAAATCATATCAAATCAGGTCAGGTCAAGTCAGGTTAAGTCAGGTCAAGTCAGGTCAAGTCAGGTCAGGTCAAGTCAGGTCAAGTCAGGTAAGGTCATGTCAGGTCAAGTCAGGTCAAGTCAGGTCAGGTCAAGTCAGTTCAGGTCAAGTCAGGTTAGGTCAGGTCAGGTCAAGTCAGGTCAGGTCAAGTCAGGTCAAGTCAGGTCAGGTCAAGTCAGGTTAAGTCAGGACAAGTCAAGTCAAGTCAGGTCAGGTCAGGTCAGTAAGGTAAGGTCAAGTCTGGTCAAGACAGGTCAGGTTACGTCAGGTCAGGTCACGTTAAGTCAGGTCAAGTCAGGTCAGGTCAGGTCAAGTCAGGTCAGGTCAAGTCAGGTCAAGTCAGGTCAGGTCAAGTCAGGTCAGGTCAATTCAGGTCAAGTCAGGTCAAGTCAGGTCAGGTCACGTTAAGTCAGGTCGAGTCAGGTCAGGTCAAGTCAGGTCAAGTCAGGTCAAATCAGGTCAGGTCAAGTCAGGTTAGGTCACGTTAAGTCAGGTCAAGTCAGGTCAAGTCAGGTCAGGTCAAGTCAGGTCAAGTCAAGTCAGGTCAAGTCAAGTCAGGTCAAGTCAGGTTAAGTCAGGTCAAGTCAGGTCAAGTTAGGTCAGGTTAAGTCAGGTTAAGTCAGGTCAAGTCAGGTCAGGTCAGGTCAGGTCAAGTCAGGTCAGGTCAAGTCAGGTTAAGTCAGGTCAGGTCAAGTCAGGTTAGGTCAATTCAGGTCAAGTCAGGTCAAGTCAGGTCAAGTCAAGTCAAGTCAGGTCAAGTCAGGTCAAATCAGGTCAGGTCAAGTCAGGTCAGGTCAGGTCAATTCAGGTCAAGTCAGGTCAAGTCAGGTCAGGTCAAGTCAGGTCAAGTCAGGTCAGGTCATGTCAGGTTAAGTCAGGTCAGGTCAAGTCAGGTTAGGTCAATTCAGGTCAAGTCAGGTCAAGTCAGGTCAAGTCAAGTCAAGTCAGGTCAGGTCAGGTCAGTAAGGTAAGGTCAAGTCTGGTCAAGTCAGGTCAGGTCACGTCAGGTCAGGTCACGTTAAGTCAGGACAAGTCAGGTCAAGTCAGGTCAGGTCAAGTCAGGTTAAGTCAGGTCAGGTCAAGTGAAGTCAGATCAGGTCAAGTCAGGTAAGGTCAAGTCAGGTCAAGTTAGGTCAGGTCAAGTCAGATTAAGTCAGGTCAAGGCAGGTCAGGTCAGGTCAGGTCAAGTCAGGTCAGGTCAAGTCAGGTTAAGTCAGGTCAGGTCAAGTCAGGTTAGGTCAATTCAGGTCAAGTCAGGTCAAGTCAGGTCAAATCAGGTCAGCTCAAGTCAGGTCAGGTCAGGTCAATTCAGGTCAAGTCAGGTCAAGTCAGGTCAGGTCAAGTCAGGTCAAGTCAGGTCAGGTCATGTCAGGTTAAGTCAGGTCAGGTCAAATCAGGTTAGGTCAATTCAGGTCAAGTCAGGTCAAGTCAGGTCAGGTCAAGTCAGGTCAAGTCAAGTCAGGTCAGGTCAAGTCAGGTCAAGTCAGGTTAAGTCAGGTCAAGTCAGGTTAAGTCAGGTCAGGTCAGGTCAAGTGAAGTCAGATCAGGTCAAGTCAGGTCAGGTCAATTCAGCTCAAGTCAGGTCAGGTCAAGTCAGGTTAAATCAAGTCAGGTCAAATCATATCAAATCAGGTCAGGTCAAGTCAGGTTAAGTCAGGTCAAGTCAGGTCAGGTCAAGTCAGGTCAAGTCAGGTAAGGTCATGTCAGGTCAAGTCAGGTCAAATCAGGTCAGGTCAAGTCAGGTCAGGTCACGTTAAGTAAGGTCAAGTCAGGTCAGGTCAAGTCAGTTCAGGTCAAGTCAGGTTAGGTCAGGTCAGGTCAAGTCAGGTCAGGTCAAGTCAGGTCAAGTCAGGTCAGGTCAAGTCAGGTCAGGTCAGGTCAAATCAGGTCAGGTCAAGTCAGGTCAGGTCACGTTAAGTCAGGTCAAGTCAGGTCAGGTCAATACAGGTCAAGTCAGGTAAGGTCATGTCAGGTCAAGTCAGGTCAAATCAGGTCAGGTCAAGTCAGGTCAGGTCACGTTAAGTCAGGTCAAGTCAGGTCAGGTCAGGTCAAGTCAGGTCAGGTCAAGTCAGGGCAGGTCATGTCAGGTCAAGTCAGGTCAAATCAGGTCAGGTCAATTCAAGTAAGGTAAGGTCAAGTCTGGTTAAGTCAGGTCAGGTTACGTCAAATCAGGTCAAGTCAGGTCAGGTCAGGTCACGTTAAGTCAGGTCAAGTAAGGTAAGGTCAAGTCTGGTCAAGTCAGGCCACGTTAAGTCAGGTCAAGTCAGGTCAAGTCAGGTCAGGTCAAGTCAGGTCAAGTCAAGTCAGGTCAAGTCAAGTCAGGTCAAGTCAGATCAGGTCAAGTCAGGTTAAGTCAGGTCAAGTAAGGTAAGGTCAAGTCTGGTTAAGCCAGGTCAGGTTACGTCAAATCAGGTCAAGTCAGGTCACGTTAAGTCAGGTCAAGTAAGGTAAGGTCAAGTCTGGTCAAGACAGGTCACGTTAAGGCAGGTCAAGTCAGGTTAAGTCAGGTCAGGTCAAGTCAGGTCCAGTCAAGTCTGGTCAAGTCAAGTCAGGTCAAGTCAGATCAGGTCAAGTCAGGTTAAGTAAGGTCAAGTCAGGTAAGGTCAAGTCAGGTCAAGTTAGGTCAGGTCAAGTCAGGTCAGGTCAGGTCAGGTCAGGTCAGGTCAAGTCAGGTCAGGTCAAGTCAGGTCAAGTCAAGTCAAGTCAGGTCAAGTCAGGTTAGGTCAAGTCAGGTTAAGTCAAGTCAGGTCAGGTCAAGTCAGGTCAAGTTAGGTCAGGTCAAGTTACGTTAAGTCAGGTCAAGTCAGGTCAGGTCAGGTCAGGTCAGGTCAAGTCAGGTCAGGTCAAGTCAGGTCAAGTCAAGTCAAGTCAGGTCAAGTCAGGTTAGGTCAAGTCAGGTCAAGTCAAGTCAGATCAAGTCAAGTAAGGTAAGGTCAAGTCTGGTCAAGTCAGGTCAGGTCACGTAAAATCAGGTCAAGTCAGGTCAAGTCAGGTCAGGTCAAGTCAGGTCAAGTTAGGTCAGGTCAAGTCAGGTTAAGTCAGGTCAAGTCAGGTCAAGTTAGGTCAGGTCAAGTCAGGTCAGGTCAAGTCAGGTCAAGTCAGGGCAGGTCAGGTCAGGTCAAGTCAGGTCAGGTCAAGTCAGGTCAAGTCAGGGCAGGTCAAGTCAAGTCAGGTCAAGTCAGGTTAAGTCAGGTCAAGTCAGGTAAGGTCAAGTCAGGTCAAGTTAGGTCAGGTCAAGTCAGGTTAAGTCAGGTCAAGTCAGGTCAGGTCAGGTCAGGTTAAGTCAGGTCAAGTCAGGTCAGGTCAGGTCAGGTCAAGTCAGGTCAGGTCAAGTCAGGTTAAGTCAGATCAGGTCAAGTCAGGTTAGGTCAATTCAGGTCAAGTCAGGTCAAGTCAGGTCAAATCAGGTCACGTTAAGTCAGGTCAAGTAAGGTAAGGTCAAGTCTGGTCAAGTCAGGTCAGGTCACGTCAGGTCAGGTCAAGTCAGGTCAGGTCAAGTCAGGTAAAGTCAGATCAGGTCAAGTCAGGTTAGGTCAATTCAGGTCAAGTCAGGTCAAGTCAGGTCAGGTCAAGTCAGGTCAAGTCAGGTCAGGTCATGTCAGGTTAAGTCAGGTCAGGTCAAGTCAGGTTAGGTCAATTCAGGTCAAGTCAGGTCAAGTCAGGTCAGGTCACGTTAAGTCAGGTCGAGTCAGGTCAGGTCAAGTCAGGTCAAGTCAGGTCAGGTCAAGTCAGGTCAAGTCAGGTAAGGTCATGTCAGGTCAAGTCAGGTCAAATCAGGTCAGGTCAAGTCAGGTCAGGTCACGTTAAGTAAGGTCAAGTCAGGTCAGGTCAAGTCAGTTCAGGTCAAGTCAGGTTAGGTCAAGTCAGGTCAAGTCAAGTCAGATCAAGTCAAGTAAGGTCAAGTCAAGTCAGATCAAGTCAAGTAAGGTAAGGTCAAGTCAGGTCAGGTCAAGTCAGGTCAAGTCAGGTTAAGTCAGGTCAAGTCAGGTTAAGTCAGGTCAGGTCAGGTCAAGTGAAGTCAGATCAGGTCAAGTCAGGTCAGGTCAAGTCAGCTCAAGTCAGGTCAGGTCAAGTCAGGTTAAATCAAGTCAGTTCAAATCATATCAAATCAGGTCAGGTCAAGTCAGGTTAAGTCAGGTCAAGTCAGGTCAGGTCAAGTCAGGTCAAGTCAGGTAAGGTCATGTCAGGTCAAGTCAGGTCAAATCAGGTCAGGTCAAGTCAGGTCAGGTCACGTTAAGTAAGGTCAAGTCAGGTCAGGTCAAGTCAGTTCAGGTCAAGTCAGGTTAGGTCAGGTCAGGTCAAGTCAGGTCAGGTCAAGTCAGGTCAAGTCAGGTCAGGTCAAGTCAGGTCAGGTCAATACAGGTCAAGTCAGGTAAGGTCATGTCAGGTCAAGTCAGGTCAAATCAGGTCAGGTCAAGTCAGGTCAGGTCACGTTAAGTCAGGTCAAGTCAGGTCAGGTCAGGTCAAGTCAGGTCAGGTCAAGTCAGGTCAAGTCAGGTCAGGTCAAGTCAGGTCAGGTCAAGTCAGGTCAAGTCAGGTCAAGTCAGGTCAAGTCAAGTCAAGTCAGGTCAGGTCAGGTCAGTCAGGTCAGGTCAAGTAAGCTCAAGTCAAGTCAGGTCAAGTCAGATCAGGTCAAGTCAGGTTAAGTCAGGTCAAGTAAGGTAAGGTCAAGTCTGGTTAAGTCAGGTCAGGTTACGTCAAATCAGGTCAAGTCAGGTCAGGTCAGGTCACGTTAAGTCAGGTCAAGTAAGGTAAGGTCAAGTCTGGTCAAGTCAGGTCACGTTAAGTCAGGTCAAGTCAGGTCAAGTCAGGTCAGGTCAAGTCAGGTCAAGTCAAGCCTGTCAAGTCAAGTCAGGTCAAGTCAGATCAGGTCAAGTCAGGTTAAGTAAGGTCAAGTCAGGTAAGGTCAAGTCAGGTCAAGTTAGGTCAGGTCAAGTCAGGTCAGGTCAGGTCAGGTCAGGTCAGGTCAAGTCAGGTCAGGTCAAGTCAGGTCAAGTCAAGTCAAGTCAGGTCAAGTCAGGTTAGGTCAAGTCAGGTTAAGTCAAGTCAGGTCAGGTCAAGTCAGGTCAAGTTAGGTCAGGTCAAGTCAGGTTAAGTCAGGTCAAGTCAGGTCAGGTCAGGTCAGGTCAAGTCAGGTCAGGTCAAGTCAGGTCAAGTCAGGTCAGGTTAGGTCAATTCAGGTCAAGTCAGGTCAAGTCAGGTCAGGTCACGTTAAGTCAGGTCGAGTCAGGTCAGGTCAAGTCAGGTCAAGTCAGGTCAGGTCAAGTCAGGTCAGGTCAATTCAGGTCAAGTCAGGTCAAGTCAGGGCAAGTCAAGTCAAGTCATTTCAGGTCAGGTCAGTCAGGTCAGGTCAAGTCAGCTCAAGTCAGGTCAGGTCAAGTCAGGTTAAATCAAGTCAGGTCAAATCATATCAAATCAGGTCAGGTCAAGTCAGGTTAAGTCAGGTCAAGTCAGGTCAGGTCAAGTCAGGTCAAGTCAGGTAAGGTCATGTCAGGTCAAGTCAGGTCAAGTCAGGTCAGGTCAAGTCAGTTCAGGTCAAGTCAGGTTAGGTCAGGTCAGGTCAAGTCAGGTCAGGTCAAGTCAGGTCAAGTCAGGTCAGGTCAAGTCAGGTCAAGTCAGGTCAAGTCAAGTCAAGTCAGGTCAGGTCAGGTCAGTAAGGTAAGGTCAAGTCTGGTCAAGTCAGGTCAGGTCACGTCAGGTCAGGTCACGTTAAGTCAGGACAAGTCAGGTCAAGTCAGGTCAGGTCAAGTCAGGTCAGGTCAATTCAGGTCAAGTCAGGTCAAGTCAGGTCAGGTCACGTTAAGTCAGGTCGAGTCAGGTCAGGTCAAGTCAGGTCAAGTCAGGTCAAGTCAAGTCAAGTCAGGTCAGGTCAGGTCAGTAAGGTAAGGTCAAGTCTGGTCAAGTCAGGTCAGGTCATGTCAGGTCAGGTCACGTTAAGTCAGGACAAGTCAGGTCAGTTCAGGTCAAGTCAGGTCAAGTCAGGTCAGGTCAAGTCAGGTCAGGTCAATTCAGGTAAAGTCAGGTCAAGTCAGGTCAGGTCACGTTAAGTCAGGTCGAGTCAGGTCAGGTCAAGTCAGGTCAAGTCAGGTCAAGTCAAGTCAAGTCAGGTCAGGTCAGGTCAGTAAGGTAAGGTCAAGTCTGGTCAAGTCAGGTCAGGTCACGTCAGGTCAGGTCACGTTAAGTCAGGACAAGTCAGGTCAAGTCAGGTCAGGTCAAGTCAGGTCAAGTCAAGTCAGGTCAAGTCAAGTCAGGTCAAGTCAGGTTAAGTCAGGTCAAGTCAGGTCAAGTTAGGTCAGGTTAAGTCAGGTTAAGTCAGGTCAAGTCAGGTCAGGTCAGGTCAGGTCAAGTCAGGTCAGGTCAAGTCAGGTTAAGTCAGGTCAGGTCAAGTCAGGTTAGGTCAATTCAGGTCAAGTCAGGTCAAGTCAGGTCAAATCAGGTCAGGTCAAGTCAGGTCAGGTCAGGTCAATTCAGGTCAAGTCAGGTCAAGTCAGGTCAGGTCAAGTCAGGTCAAGTCAGGTCAGGTCATGTCAGGTTAAGTCAGGTCAGGTCAAGTCAGGTTAGGTCAATTCAGGTCAAGTCAGGTCAAGTCAGGTCAAGTCAAGTCAAGTCAGGTCAGGTCAGGTCAGTAAGGTAAGGTCAAGTCTGGTCAAGTCAGGTCAGGTCACGTCAGGTCAGGTCACGTTAAGTCAGGACAAGTCAGGTCAAGTCAGGTCAGGTCAAGTCAGGTCAAGTCAAGTCAGGTCAAGTCAAGTCAGGTCAAGTCAGGTTAAGTCAGGTCAAGTCAGGTCAAGTTAGGTCAGGTTAAGTCAGGTTAAGTCAGGTCAAGTCAGGTCAGGTCAGGTCAGGTCAAGTCAGGTCAGGTCAAGTCAGGTTAAGTCAGGTCAGGTCAAGTCAGGTTAGGTCAATTCAGGTCAAGTCAGGTCAAGTCAGGTCAAATCAGGTCAGGTCAAGTCAGGTCAGGTCAGGTCAATTCAGGTCAAGTCAGGTCAAGTCAGGTCAGGTCAAGTCAGGTCAAGTCAGGTCAGGTCATGTCAGGTTAAGTCAGGTCAGGTCAAGTCAGGTTAGGTCAATTCAGGTCAAGTCAGGTCAAGTCAGGTCAGGTCACGTTAAGTCAGGTCGAGTCAGGTCAGGTCAAGTCAGGTCAAGTAAGGTCAGGTCATGTCAGGTTAAGTAAGGTCAGGTCAAGTCAGGTTAGGTCAATCAGGTCAAGTCAAGTCAGGTCAAGTCAAGTAAGGTAAGGTCAAGTCTGGTTAAGTCAGGTCAGGTGACGTTAAATCAGGTCAAGTCAGGTCAAGTAAGGTCAGGTCAAGTCAGGTCAAGTTAGGTCAGGTCAAGTCAGATCTGGTCAAGTCAGGTTAAGTCAGGTCAAGTCAGGTAAGGTCAAGTCAGGTCAAGTTAGGTCAGGTCAAGTCAGGTTAAGTCAGGTCAAGTCAGGTCAGGTCAGGTCAGGTCAAGTCAGGTCAGGTCAAGTCAGGTCAAGTCAGGGCAGGTCAGGTCAGGTCAAGTCAGGTCAGGTCAAGTCAGGTCAAGTCAGGGCAGGTCATGTCAGGTCAAGTCAGGTCAAATCAGGTCAGGTCAAGTCAGGTCAAGTTAGGTCAGGTCAAGTCAGATCTGGTCAAGTCAGGTTAAGTCAGGTCAAGTCAGGTAAGGTCAAGTCAGGTCAAGTTAGGTCAGGTCAAGTCACGTTAAGTCAGGTCAAGTAAGGTAAGGTCAAGTCTGGTCAAGTCAGGTCAGGTCACGTCAGGTAAGGTTACGTTAAGTCAAGACAAGTCAGGTCAAGTCAGGTCAGGTCAAGTCAGGTCAAGTCAGGTTAAGTCAGGTCAAGTCAGGTAAGGTCAAGTCAGGTCAAGTTAGTTCAGGTCAAGTCAGGTTAAGTCAGGTCAAGGCAGGTCAGGTCAGGTCAGGTCAAGTCCGGTCAGGTCAAGTCAGGTTAAGTCAGGTCAGGTCAAGTCAGGTTAGGTCAATTCAGGTCAAGTCAGGTCAAGTCAGGTCAAATCAGGTCAGCTCAAGTCAGGTCAGGTCAGGTCAATTCAGGTCAAGTCAAGTCAGGTCAGGTCAAGTCAGGTCAAGTCAGGTTAAGTCAGGTCAAGTCAGGTCAAGTCAGGTAAGGTCAAGTCAGGTCAAGTTAGGTCAGGTCAAGTCAGGTTAAGTCAGGTCAAGGCAGGTCAGTTCAGGTCAGGTCAAGTCAGGTCAGGTCAAGTCAGGTTAAGTCAGGTCAGGTCAAGTCAGGTTAGGTCAATTCAGGTCAAGTCAGGTCAGGTCAGGTCAAATCAGGTCAGCTCAAGTCAGGTCAGGTCAGGTCAATTCAGGTCAAGTCAGGTCAAGTCAGGTCAGGTCAAGTCAGGTCAAGTCAGGTCAGGTCATGTCAGGTTAAGTCAGGTCAGGTCAAATCAGGTTAGGTCAATTCAGGTCAAGTCAGGTCAAGTCAGGTCAGGTCAAGTCAGGTCAAGTCAAGTCAGGTCAGGTCAAGTCAGGTCAAGTCAGGTTAAGTCAGGTCAAGTCAGGTTAAGTCAGGTCAGGTCAGGTCAAGTGAAGTCAGATCAGGTCAAGTCAGGTCAGGTCAATTCAGCTCAAGTCAGGTCAGGTCAAGTCAGGTTAAATCAAGTCAGGTCAAATCATATCAAATCAGGTCAGGTCAAGTCAGGTTAAGTCAGGTCAAGTCAGGTCAGGTCAAGTCAGGTCAAGTCAGGTAAGGTCATGTCAGGTCAAGTCAGGTCAAATCAGGTCAGGTCAAGTCAGGTCAGGTCACGTTAAGTAAGGTCAAGTCAGGTCAGGTCAAGTCAGTTCAGGTCAAGTCAGGTTAGGTCAGGTCAGGTCAAGTCAGGTCAGGTCAAGTCAGGTCAAGTCAGGTCAGGTCAAGTCAGGTCAGGTCAGGTCAAATCAGGTCAGGTCAAGTCAGGTCAGGTCACGTTAAGTCAGGTCAAGTCAGGTCAGGTCAATACAGGTCAAGTCAGGTAAGGTCATGTCAGGTCAAGTCAGGTCAAATCAGGTCAGGTCAAGTCAGGTCAGGTCACGTTAAGTCAGGTCAAGTCAGGTCAGGTCAGGTCAAGTCAGGTCAGGTTAAGTCAGGGCAGGTCATGTCAGGTCAAGTCAGGTCAGGTCAAGTCAGGTTAAATCAAGTCAGGTCAAATCATATCAAATCAGGTCAGGTCAAGTCAGGTTAAGTCAGGTCAAGTCAGGTCAGGTCAAGTCAGGTCAAGTCAGGTAAGGTCATGTCAGGTCAAGTCAGGTCAAATCAGGTCAGGTCAAGTCAGGTCAGGTCACGTTAAGTAAGGTCAAGTCAGGTCAGGTCAAGTCAGTTCAGGTCAAGTCAGGTTAGGTCAGGTCAGGTCAAGTCAGGTCAGGTCAAGTCAGGTCAAGTCAGGTCAGGTCAAGTCATGTCAGGTCAGGTCAAATCAGGTCAGGTCAAGTCAGGTCAGGTCACGTTAAGTCAGGTCAAGTCAGGTCAGGTCAATACAGGTCAAGTCAGGTAAGGTCATGTCAGGTCAAGTCAGGTCAAATCAGGTCAGGTCAAGTCAGGTCAGGTCACGTTAAGTCAGGTCAAGTCAGGTCAGGTCAGGTCAAGTCAGGTCAGGTTAAGTCAGGGCAGGTCATGTCAGGTCAAGTCAAGTCAAATCAGGTCAGGTCAATTCAAGTAAGGTAAGGTCAAGTCTGGTTAAGTCAGGTCAGGTTACGTCAAATCAGGTCAAGTCAGGTCAGGTCAGGTCACGTTAAGTCAGGTCAAGTAAGGTAAGGTCAAGTCTGGTCAAGTCAGGCCACGTTAAGTCAGGTCAAGTCAGGTCAAGTCAGGTCAGGTCAAGTCAGGTCAAGTCAAGTCAGGTCAAGTCAAGTCAGGTCAAGTCAGATCAGGTCAAGGCAGGTTAAGTCAGGTCAAGTAAGGTAAGGTCAAGTCTGGTTAAGCCAGGTCAGGTTACGTCAAATCAGGTCAAGTCAGGTCACGTTAAGTCAGGTCAAGTAAGGTAAGGTCAAGTCTGGTTAAGACAGGTCACGTTAAGTCAGGTCAAGTCAGGTTAAGTCAGGTCAGGTCAAGTCAGGTCAAGTCAAGTCTGGTCAAGTCAAGTCAGGTCAAGTCAGATCAGGTCAAGTCAGGTTAAGTAAGGTCAAGTCAGGTAAGGTCAATTCAGGTCAAGTCAGGTCAAGTCAGGTCAAATCAGGTCAGCTCAAGTCAGGTCAGGTCAGGTCAATTCAGGTCAAGTCAAGTCAGGTCAGGTCAAGTCAGGTCAAGTCAGGTTAAGTCAGGTCAAGTCAGGTCAAGTCAGGTAAGGTCAAGTCAGGTCAAGTTAGGTCAGGTCAAGTCAGGTTAAGTCAGGTCAAGGCAGGTCAGTTCAGGTCAGGTCAAGTCAGGTCAGGTCAAGTCAGGTTAAGTCAGGTCAGGTCAAGTCAGGTTAGGTCAATTCAGGTCAAGTCAGGTCAGGTCAGGTCAAATCAGGTCAGCTCAAGTCAGGTCAGGTCAGGTCAATTCAGGTCAAGTCAGGTCAAGTCAGGTCAGGTCAAGTCAGGTCAAGTCAGGTCAGGTCATGTCAGGTTAAGTCAGGTCAGGTCAAATCAGGTTAGGTCAATTCAGGTCAAGTCAGGTCAAGTCAGGTCAGGTCAAGTCAGGTCAAGTCAAGTCAGGTCAGGTCAAGTCAGGTCAAGTCAGGTTAAGTCAGGTCAAGTCAGGTTAAGTCAGGTCAGGTCAGGTCAAGTGAAGTCAGATCAGGTCAAGTCAGGTCAGGTCAATTCAGCTCAAGTCAGGTCAGGTCAAGTCAGGTTAAATCAAGTCAGGTCAAATCATATCAAATCAGGTCAGGTCAAGTCAGGTTAAGTCAGGTCAAGTCAGGTCAGGTCAAGTCAGGTCAAGTCAGGTAAGGTCATGTCAGGTCAAGTCAGGTCAAATCAGGTCAGGTCAAGTCAGGTCAGGTCACGTTAAGTAAGGTCAAGTCAGGTCAGGTCAAGTCAGTTCAGGTCAAGTCAGGTTAGGTCAGGTCAGGTCAAGTCAGGTCAGGTCAAGTCAGGTCAAGTCAGGTCAGGTCAAGTCAGGTCAGGTCAGGTCAAATCAGGTCAGGTCAAGTCAGGTCAGGTCACGTTAAGTCAGGTCAAGTCAGGTCAGGTCAATACAGGTCAAGTCAGGTAAGGTCATGTCAGGTCAAGTCAGGTCAAATCAGGTCAGGTCAAGTCAGGTCAGGTCACGTTAAGTCAGGTCAAGTCAGGTCAGGTCAGGTCAAGTCAGGTCAGGTTAAGTCAGGACAGGTCATGTCAGGTCAAGTCAGGTCAGGTCAAGTCAGGTTAAATCAAGTCAGGTCAAATCATATCAAATCAGGTCAGGTCAAGTCAGGTTAAGTCAGGTCAAGTCAGGTCAGGTCAAGTCAGGTCAAGTCAGGTAAGGTCATGTCAGGTCAAGTCAGGTCAAATCAGGTCAGGTCAAGTCAGGTCAGGTCACGTTAAGTAAGGTCAAGTCAGGTCAGGTCAAGTCAGTTCAGGTCAAGTCAGGTTAGGTCAGGTCAGGTCAAGTCAGGTCAGGTCAAGTCAGGTCAAGTCAGGTCAGGTCAAGTCATGTCAGGTCAGGTCAAATCAGGTCAGGTCAAGTCAGGTCAGGTCACGTTAAGTCAGGTCAAGTCAGGTCAGGTCAATACAGGTCAAGTCAGGTAAGGTCATGTCAGGTCAAGTCAGGTCAAATCAGGTCAGGTCAAGTCAGGTCAGGTCACGTTAAGTCAGGTCAAGTCAGGTCAGGTCAGGTCAAGTCAGGTCAGGTCAATTCAGGTAAAGTCAGGTCAAGTCAGGTCAGGTCACGTTAAGTCAGGTCGAGTCAGGTCAGGTCAAGTCAGGTCAAGTCAGGTCAAGTCAAGTCAAGTCAGGTCAGGTCAGGTCAGTAAGGTAAGGTCAAGTCTGGTCAAGTCAGGTCAGGTCACGTCAGGTCAGGTCACGTTAAGTCAGGACAAGTCAGGTCAAGTCAGGTCAGGTCAAGTCAGGTCAAGTCAAGTCAGGTCAAGTCAAGTCAGGTCAAGTCAGGTTAAGTCAGGTCAAGTCAGGTCAAGTTAGGTCAGGTTAAGTCAGGTTAAGTCAGGTCAAGTCAGGTCAGGTCAGGTCAGGTCAAGTCAGGTCAGGTCAAGTCAGGTTAAGTCAGGTCAGGTCAAGTCAGGTTAGGTCAATTCAGGTCAAGTCAGGTCAAGTCAGGTCAAATCAGGTCAGGTCAAGTCAGGTCAGGTCAGGTCAATTCAGGTCAAGTCAGGTCAAGTCAGGTCAGGTCAAGTCAGGTCAAGTCAGGTCAGGTCATGTCAGGTTAAGTCAGGTCAGGTCAAGTCAGGTTAGGTCAATTCAGGTCAAGTCAGGTCAAGTCAGGTCAAGTCAAGTCAAGTCAGGTCAGGTCAGGTCAGTAAGGTAAGGTCAAGTCTGGTCAAGTCAGGTCAGGTCACGTCAGGTCAGGTCACGTTAAGTCAGGACAAGTCAGGTCAAGTCAGGTCAGGTCAAGTCAGGTCAAGTCAAGTCAGGTCAAGTCAAGTCAGGTCAAGTCAGGTTAAGTCAGGTCAAGTCAGGTCAAGTTAGGTCAGGTTAAGTCAGGTTAAGTCAGGTCAAGTCAGGTCAGGTCAGGTCAGGTCAAGTCAGGTCAGGTCAAGTCAGGTTAAGTCAGGTCAGGTCAAGTCAGGTTAGGTCAATTCAGGTCAAGTCAGGTCAAGTCAGGTCAAATCAGGTCAGGTCAAGTCAGGTCAGGTCAGGTCAATTCAGGTCAAGTCAGGTCAAGTCAGGTCAGGTCAAGTCAGGTCAAGTCAGGTCAGGTCATGTCAGGTTAAGTCAGGTCAGGTCAAGTCAGGTTAGGTCAATTCAGGTCAAGTCAGGTCAAGTCAGGTCAGGTCACGTTAAGTCAGGTCGAGTCAGGTCAGGTCAAGTCAGGTCAAGTAAGGTCAGGTCATGTCAGGTTAAGTAAGGTCAGGTCAAGTCAGGTTAGGTCAATCAGGTCAAGTCAAGTCAGGTCAAGTCAAGTAAGGTAAGGTCAAGTCTGGTTAAGTCAGGTCAGGTGACGTTAAATCAGGTCAAGTCAGGTCAAGTAAGGTCAGGTCAAGTCAGGTCAAGTTAGGTCAGGTCAAGTCAGATCTGGTCAAGTCAGGTTAAGTCAGGTCAAGTCAGGTAAGGTCAAGTCAGGTCAAGTTAGGTCAGGTCAAGTCAGGTTAAGTCAGGTCAAGTCAGGTCAGGTCAGGTCAGGTCAAGTCAGGTCAGGTCAAGTCAGGTCAAGTCAGGGCAGGTCAGGTCAGGTCAAGTCAGGTCAGGTCAAGTCAGGTCAAGTCAGGGCAGGTCATGTCAGGTCAAGTCAGGTCAAATCAGGTCAGGTCAAGTCAGGTCAAGTTAGGTCAGGTCAAGTCAGATCTGGTCAAGTCAGGTTAAGTCAGGTCAAGTCAGGTAAGGTCAAGTCAGGTCAAGTTAGGTCAGGTCAAGTCACGTTAAGTCAGGTCAAGTAAGGTAAGGTCAAGTCTGGTCAAGTCAGGTCAGGTCACGTCAGGTAAGGTTACGTTAAGTCAAGACAAGTCAGGTCAAGTCAGGTCAGGTCAAGTCAGGTCAAGTCAGGTTAAGTCAGGTCAAGTCAGGTAAGGTCAAGTCAGGTCAAGTTAGTTCAGGTCAAGTCAGGTTAAGTCAGGTCAAGGCAGGTCAGGTCAGGTCAGGTCAAGTCCGGTCAGGTCAAGTCAGGTTAAGTCAGGTCAGGTCAAGTCAGGTTAGGTCAATTCAGGTCAAGTCAGGTCAAGTCAGGTCAAATCAGGTCAGCTCAAGTCAGGTCAGGTCAGGTCAATTCAGGTCAAGTCAAGTCAGGTCAGGTCAAGTCAGGTCAAGTCAGGTTAAGTCAGGTCAAGTCAGGTCAAGTCAGGTAAGGTCAAGTCAGGTCAAGTTAGGTCAGGTCAAGTCAGGTTAAGTCAGGTCAAGGCAGGTCAGTTCAGGTCAGGTCAAGTCAGGTCAGGTCAAGTCAGGTTAAGTCAGGTCAGGTCAAGTCAGGTTAGGTCAATTCAGGTCAAGTCAGGTCAGGTCAGGTCAAATCAGGTCAGCTCAAGTCAGGTCAGGTCAGGTCAATTCAGGTCAAGTCAGGTCAAGTCAGGTCAGGTCAAGTCAGGTCAAGTCAGGTCAGGTCATGTCAGGTTAAGTCAGGTCAGGTCAAATCAGGTTAGGTCAATTCAGGTCAAGTCAGGTCAAGTCAGGTCAGGTCAAGTCAGGTCAAGTCAAGTCAGGTCAGGTCAAGTCAGGTCAAGTCAGGTTAAGTCAGGTCAAGTCAGGTTAAGTCAGGTCAGGTCAGGTCAAGTGAAGTCAGATCAGGTCAAGTCAGGTCAGGTCAATTCAGCTCAAGTCAGGTCAGGTCAAGTCAGGTTAAATCAAGTCAGGTCAAATCATATCAAATCAGGTCAGGTCAAGTCAGGTTAAGTCAGGTCAAGTCAGGTCAGGTCAAGTCAGGTCAAGTCAGGTAAGGTCATGTCAGGTCAAGTCAGGTCAAATCAGGTCAGGTCAAGTCAGGTCAGGTCACGTTAAGTAAGGTCAAGTCAGGTCAGGTCAAGTCAGTTCAGGTCAAGTCAGGTTAGGTCAGGTCAGGTCAAGTCAGGTCAGGTCAAGTCAGGTCAAGTCAGGTCAGGTCAAGTCAGGTCAGGTCAGGTCAAATCAGGTCAGGTCAAGTCAGGTCAGGTCACGTTAAGTCAGGTCAAGTCAGGTCAGGTCAATACAGGTCAAGTCAGGTAAGGTCATGTCAGGTCAAGTCAGGTCAAATCAGGTCAGGTCAAGTCAGGTCAGGTCACGTTAAGTCAGGTCAAGTCAGGTCAGGTCAGGTCAAGTCAGGTCAGGTTAAGTCAGGGCAGGTCATGTCAGGTCAAGTCAGGTCAGGTCAAGTCAGGTTAAATCAAGTCAGGTCAAATCATATCAAATCAGGTCAGGTCAAGTCAGGTTAAGTCAGGTCAAGTCAGGTCAGGTCAAGTCAGGTCAAGTCAGGTAAGGTCATGTCAGGTCAAGTCAGGTCAAATCAGGTCAGGTCAAGTCAGGTCAGGTCACGTTAAGTAAGGTCAAGTCAGGTCAGGTCAAGTCAGTTCAGGTCAAGTCAGGTTAGGTCAGGTCAGGTCAAGTCAGGTCAGGTCAAGTCAGGTCAAGTCAGGTCAGGTCAAGTCATGTCAGGTCAGGTCAAATCAGGTCAGGTCAAGTCAGGTCAGGTCACGTTAAGTCAGGTCAAGTCAGGTCAGGTCAATACAGGTCAAGTCAGGTAAGGTCATGTCAGGTCAAGTCAGGTCAAATCAGGTCAGGTCAAGTCAGGTCAGGTCACGTTAAGTCAGGTCAAGTCAGGTCAGGTCAGGTCAAGTCAGGTCAGGTTAAGTCAGGGCAGGTCATGTCAGGTCAAGTCAAGTCAAATCAGGTCAGGTCAATTCAAGTAAGGTAAGGTCAAGTCTGGTTAAGTCAGGTCAGGTTACGTCAAATCAGGTCAAGTCAGGTCAGGTCAGGTCACGTTAAGTCAGGTCAAGTAAGGTAAGGTCAAGTCTGGTCAAGTCAGGCCACGTTAAGTCAGGTCAAGTCAGGTCAAGTCAGGTCAGGTCAAGTCAGGTCAAGTCAAGTCAGGTCAAGTCAAGTCAGGTCAAGTCAGATCAGGTCAAGGCAGGTTAAGTCAGGTCAAGTAAGGTAAGGTCAAGTCTGGTTAAGCCAGGTCAGGTTACGTCAAATCAGGTCAAGTCAGGTCACGTTAAGTCAGGTCAAGTAAGGTAAGGTCAAGTCTGGTTAAGACAGGTCACGTTAAGTCAGGTCAAGTCAGGTTAAGTCAGGTCAGGTCAAGTCAGGTCAAGTCAAGTCTGGTCAAGTCAAGTCAGGTCAAGTCAGATCAGGTCAAGTCAGGTTAAGTAAGGTCAAGTCAGGTAAGGTCAATTCAGGTCAAGTCAGGTCAAGTCAGGTCAAATCAGGTCAGCTCAAGTCAGGTCAGGTCAGGTCAATTCAGGTCAAGTCAAGTCAGGTCAGGTCAAGTCAGGTCAAGTCAGGTTAAGTCAGGTCAAGTCAGGTCAAGTCAGGTAAGGTCAAGTCAGGTCAAGTTAGGTCAGGTCAAGTCAGGTTAAGTCAGGTCAAGGCAGGTCAGTTCAGGTCAGGTCAAGTCAGGTCAGGTCAAGTCAGGTTAAGTCAGGTCAGGTCAAGTCAGGTTAGGTCAATTCAGGTCAAGTCAGGTCAGGTCAGGTCAAATCAGGTCAGCTCAAGTCAGGTCAGGTCAGGTCAATTCAGGTCAAGTCAGGTCAAGTCAGGTCAGGTCAAGTCAGGTCAAGTCAGGTCAGGTCATGTCAGGTTAAGTCAGGTCAGGTCAAATCAGGTTAGGTCAATTCAGGTCAAGTCAGGTCAAGTCAGGTCAGGTCAAGTCAGGTCAAGTCAAGTCAGGTCAGGTCAAGTCAGGTCAAGTCAGGTTAAGTCAGGTCAAGTCAGGTTAAGTCAGGTCAGGTCAGGTCAAGTGAAGTCAGATCAGGTCAAGTCAGGTCAGGTCAATTCAGCTCAAGTCAGGTCAGGTCAAGTCAGGTTAAATCAAGTCAGGTCAAATCATATCAAATCAGGTCAGGTCAAGTCAGGTTAAGTCAGGTCAAGTCAGGTCAGGTCAAGTCAGGTCAAGTCAGGTAAGGTCATGTCAGGTCAAGTCAGGTCAAATCAGGTCAGGTCAAGTCAGGTCAGGTCACGTTAAGTAAGGTCAAGTCAGGTCAGGTCAAGTCAGTTCAGGTC
Organism: Ganaspis brasiliensis; assembly: GCA_037103525.1. Classification (NCBI taxonomy): domain Eukaryota; kingdom Metazoa; phylum Arthropoda; class Insecta; order Hymenoptera; family Figitidae; genus Ganaspis; species Ganaspis brasiliensis. The sequence goes on from JAZKLR010000727.1 coordinate 356,168, forward strand.
AAGTCAGGTTAGGTCAGGTCAGGTCAAGTCAGGTCAGGTCAAGTCAGGTCAAGTCAGGTCAGGTCAAGTCAGGTCAGGTCAGGTCAAATCAGGTCAGGTCAAGTCAGGTCAGGTCACGTTAAGTCAGGTCAAGTCAGGTCAGGTCAATACAGGTCAAGTCAGGTAAGGTCATGTCAGGTCAAGTCAGGTCAAATCAGGTCAGGTCAAGTCAGGTCAGGTCACGTTAAGTCAGGTCAAGTCAGGTCAGGTCAGGTCAAGTCAGGTCAGGTTAAGTCAGGACAGGTCATGTCAGGTCAAGTCAGGTCAGGTCAAGTCAGGTTAAATCAAGTCAGGTCAAATCATATCAAATCAGGTCAGGTCAAGTCAGGTTAAGTCAGGTCAAGTCAGGTCAGGTCAAGTCAGGTCAAGTCAGGTAAGGTCATGTCAGGTCAAGTCAGGTCAAATCAGGTCAGGTCAAGTCAGGTCAGGTCACGTTAAGTAAGGTCAAGTCAGGTCAGGTCAAGTCAGTTCAGGTCAAGTCAGGTTAGGTCAGGTCAGGTCAAGTCAGGTCAGGTCAAGTCAGGTCAAGTCAGGTCAGGTCAAGTCATGTCAGGTCAGGTCAAATCAGGTCAGGTCAAGTCAGGTCAGGTCACGTTAAGTCAGGTCAAGTCAGGTCAGGTCAATACAGGTCAAGTCAGGTAAGGTCATGTCAGGTCAAGTCAGGTCAAATCAGGTCAGGTCAAGTCAGGTCAGGTCACGTTAAGTCAGGTCAAGTCAGGTCAGGTCAGGTCAAGTCAGGTCAGGTTAAGTCAGGGCAGGTCATGTCAGGTCAAGTCAGGTCAAATCAGGTCAGGTCAATTCAAGTAAGGTAAGGTCAAGTCTGGTTAAGTCAGGTCAGGTTACGTCAAATCAGGTCAAGTCAGGTCAGGTCAGGTCACGTTAAGTCAGGTCAAGTAAGGTAAGGTCAAGTCTGGTCAAGTCAGGCCACGTTAAGTCAGGTCAAGTCAGGTCAAGTCAGGTCAGGTCAAGTCAGGTCAAGTCAAGTCAGGTCAAGTCAAGTCAGGTCAAGTCAGATCAGGTCAAGGCAGGTTAAGTCAGGTCAAGTAAGGTAAGGTCAAGTCTGGTTAAGCCAGGTCAGGTTACGTCAAATCAGGTCAAGTCAGGTCACGTTAAGTCAGGTCAAGTAAGGTAAGGTCAAGTCTGGTTAAGACAGGTCACGTTAAGTCAGGTCAAGTCAGTTTAAGTCAGGTCAGGTCAAGTCAGGTCAAGTCAAGTCTGGTCAAGTCAAGTCAGGTCAAGTCAGATCAGGTCAAGTCAGGTTAAGTAAGGTCAAGTCAGGTAAGGCCAAGTCAGGTCAAGTTAGGTCAGGTCAAGTCAGGTCAGGTCAGGTCAGGTCAGGTCAGGTCCAAGTCAGGTCAGGTCAAGTCAGGTCAAGTCAAGTCAAGTCAGGTCAAGTCAGGTTAGGTCAAGTCAGGTTAAGTCAAGTCAGGTCAGGTCAAGTCAGGTCAGGTCAATTCAGGTCAAGTCAGGTAAGGTCATGTCAGGTCAAGTCAGGTCAAATCAGGTCAGGTCAAGTCAGGTCAGGTCACGTTAAGTCAGGTCAAGTCAGGTCAGGTCAGGTCAAGTCAGGTCAGGTCAAGTCAGGTCAAGTTAGGTCAGGTCAAGTCAGGTTAAGTCAGGTCAAGGCTGGTCAGTTCAGGTCAGGTCAAGTCAGGTCAGGTCAAGTCAGGTTAAGTCAGGTCAGGTCAAGTCAGGTTAGGTCAATTCAGGTCAAGTCAGGTCAGGTCAGGTCAAACAGCTCAAGTCAGGTCAGGTCAGGTCAATTCAGGTCAAGTCAGGTCAAGTCAGGTCAGGTCAAGTCAGGTCAAGTCAGGTCAGGTCATGTCAGGTTAAGTCAGGTCAGGTCAAATCAGGTTAGGTCAATTCAGGTCAAGTCAGGTCAAGTCAGGTCAGGTCAAGTCAGGTCAAGTCAAGTCAGGTCAGGTCAAGTCAGGTCAAGTCAGGTTAAGTCAGGTCAAGTCAGGTTAAGTCAGGTCAGGTCAGGTCAAGTGAAGTCAGATCAGGTCAAGTCAGGTCAGGTCAATTCAGCTCAAGTCAGGTCAGGTCAAGTCAGGTTAAATCAAGTCAGGTCAAATCATATCAAATCAGGTCAGGTCAAGTCAGGTTAAGTCAGGTCAAGTCAGGTCAGGTCAAGTCAGGTCAAGTCAGGTAAGGTCATGTCAGGTCAAGTCAGGTCAAATCAGGTCAGGTCAAGTCAGGTCAGGTCACGTTAAGTAAGGTCAAGTCAGGTCAGGTCAAGTCAGTTCAGGTCAAGTCAGGTTAGGTCAGGTCAGGTCAAGTCAGGTCAGGTCAAGTCAGGTCAAGTCAGGTCAGGTCAAGTCAGGTCAGGTCAGGTCAAATCAGGTCAGGTCAAGTCAGGTCAGGTCACGTTAAGTCAGGTCAAGTCAGGTCAGGTCAATACAGGTCAAGTCAGGTAAGGTCATGTCAGGTCAAGTCAGGTCAAATCAGGTCAGGTCAAGTCAGGTCAGGTCACGTTAAGTCAGGTCAAGTCAGGTCAGGTCAGGTCAAGTCAGGTCAGGTTAAGTCAGGGCAGGTCATGTCAGGTCAAGTCAGGTCAGGTCAAGTCAGGTTAAATCAAGTCAGGTCAAATCATATCAAATCAGGTCAGGTCAAGTCAGGTTAAGTCAGGTCAAGTCAGGTCAGGTCAAGTCAGGTCAAGTCAGGTAAGGTCATGTCAGGTCAAGTCAGGTCAAATCAGGTCAGGTCAAGTCAGGTCAGGTCACGTTAAGTAAGGTCAAGTCAGGTCAGGTCAAGTCAGTTCAGGTCAAGTCAGGTTAGGTCAGGTCAGGTCAAGTCAGGTCAGGTCAAGTCAGGTCAAGTCAGGTCAGGTCAAGTCATGTCAGGTCAGGTCAAATCAGGTCAGGTCAAGTCAGGTCAGGTCACGTTAAGTCAGGTCAAGTCAGGTCAGGTCAATACAGGTCAAGTCAGGTAAGGTCATGTCAGGTCAAGTCAGGTCAAATCAGGTCAGGTCAAGTCAGGTCAGGTCACGTTAAGTCAGGTCAAGTCAGGTCAGGTCAGGTCAAGTCAGGTCAGGTTAAGTCAGGGCAGGTCATGTCAGGTCAAGTCAGGTCAAATCAGGTCAGGTCAATTCAAGTAAGGTAAGGTCAAGTCTGGTTAAGTCAGGTCAGGTTACGTCAAATCAGGTCAAGTCAGGTCAGGTCAGGTCACGTTAAGTCAGGTCAAGTAAGGTAAGGTCAAGTCTGGTCAAGTCAGGCCACGTTAAGTCAGGTCAAGTCAGGTCAAGTCAGGTCAGGTCAAGTCAGGTCAAGTCAGATCAGGTCAAGTCAGGTTAAGTAAGGTCAAGTCAGGTAAGGTCAAGTCAGGTCAAGTTAGGTCAGGTCAAGTCAGGTCAGGTCAGGTCAGGTCAGGTCAGGTCAAGTCAGGTCAGGTCAAGTCAGGTCAAGTCAAGTCAAGTCAGGTCAAGTCAGATCAGGTCAAGGCAGGTTAAGTCAGGTCAAGTAAGGTAAGGTCAAGTCTGGTTAAGCCAGGTCAGGTTACGTCAAATCAGGTCAAGTCAGGTCACGTTAAGTCAGGTCAAGTAAGGTAAGGTCAAGTCTGGTTAAGACAGGTCACGTTAAGTCAGGTCAAGTCAGGTTAAGTCAGGTCAGGTCAAGTCAGGTCAAGTCAAGTCTGGTCAAGTCAAGTCAGGTCAAGTCAGATCAGGTCAAGTCAGGTTAAGTAAGGTCAAGTCAGGTAAGGTCAAGTCAGGTCAAGTTAGGTCAGGTCAAGTCAGGTCAGGTCAGGTCAGGTCAGGTCAGGTCAAGTCAGGTCAGGTCAAGTCAGGTCAAGTCAAGTCAAGTCAGGTCAAGTCAGGTTAGGTCAAGTCAGGTTAAGTCAAGTCAGGTCAGGTCAAGTCAGGTCAGGTCAAGTCAGGTCAAGTCAAGTCTGGTCAAGTCAAGTCAGGTCAAGTCAGATCAGGTCAAGTCAGGTTAAGTAAGGTCAAGTCAGGTAAGGTCAAGTCAGGTCAAGTTAGGTCAGGTCATGTCAGGTCAAGTCAGGTCAAATCAGGTCAGGTCAAGTCAGGTCAGGTCACGTTAAGTCAGGTCAAGTCAGGTCAGGTCAGGTCAAGTCAGGTCAGGTCAAGTCAGGTCAAGTCAGGTCAGGTCATGTCAGGTTAAGTCAGGTCAGGTCAAGTCAGGTTAGGTCAATTCAGGTCAAGTCAGGTCAAGTCAGGTCAGGTCACGTTAAGTCAGGTCGAGTCAGGTCAGGTCAAGTCAGGTCAAGTCAGGTCAGGTCAAGTCAGGTCAGGTCAATTCAGGTCAAGTCAGGTCAAGTCAGGGCAAGTCAAGTCAAGTCATTTCAGGTCAGGTCAGTCAGGTCAGGTCAAGTCAGCTCAAGTCAGGTCAGGTCAAGTCAGGTTAAATCAAGTCAGGTCAAATCATATCAAATCAGGTCAGGTCAAGTCAGGTTAAGTCAGGTCAAGTCAGGTCAGGTCAAGTCAGGTCAAGTCAGGTAAGGTCATGTCAGGTCAAGTCAGGTCAAGTCAGGTCAGGTCAAGTCAGTTCAGGTCAAGTCAGGTTAGGTCAGGTCAGGTCAAGTCAGGTCAGGTCAAGTCAGGTCAAGTCAGGTCAGGTCAAGTCAGGTCAAGTCAGGTCAGGTCAGGTCAAGTCAGGTCAGGTCAATTCAGGTCAAGTCAGGTAAGGTCATGTCAGGTCAAGTCAGGTCAAATCAGGTCAGGTCAAGTCAGGTCAGGTCACGTTAAGTCAGGTCAAGTCAGGTCAGGTCAGGTCAAGTCAGGTCAGGTCAAGTCAGGTCAAGTCAGGTCAGGTCATGTCAGGTTAAGTCAGGTCAGGTCAAGTCAGGTTAGGTCAATTCAGGTCAAGTCAGGTCAAGTCAGGTCAGGTCACGTTAAGTCAGGTCGAGTCAGGTCAGGTCAAGTCAGGTCAAGTCAGGTCAGGTCAAGTCAGGTCAGGTCAATTCAGGTCAAGTCAGGTCAAGTCAGGGCAAGTCAAGTCAAGTCATTTCAGGTCAGGTCAGTCAGGTCAGGTCAAGTCAGCTCAAGTCAGGTCAGGTCAAGTCAGGTTAAATCAAGTCAGGTCAAATCATATCAAATCAGGTCAGGTCAAGTCAGGTTAAGTCAGGTCAAGTCAGGTCAGTTCAAGTCAGGTCAAGTCAGGTAAGGTCATGTCAGGTCAAGTCAGGTCAAGTCAAGTCAGGTCAAGTCAGTTCAGGTCAAGTCAGGTTAGGTCAGGTCAGGTCAAGTCAGGTCAGGTCAAGTCAGGTCAAGTCAGGTCAGTCAAGTCAGGTCAAGTCAGGTCAGGTCAGGTCAAGTCAGGTCAGGTCAATTCAGGTCAAGTCAGGTAAGGTCATGTCAGGTCAAGTCAGGTTAAATCAGGTCAGGTCAAGTCAGGTCAGGTCACGTTAAGTCAGGTCAAGTCAGGTCAGGTCAGGTCAAGTCAGGTCAGGTCAAGTCAGGTCAAGTCAGGTCAGGTCATGTCAGGTTAAGTCAGGTCAGGTCAAGTCAGGTTAGGTCAATTCAGGTCAAGTCAGGTCAAGTCAGGTCAGGTCACGTTAAGTCAGGTCGAGTCAGGTCAGGTCAAGTCAGGTCAAGTCAGGTCAGGTCAAGTCAGGTCAGGTCAATTCAGGTCAAGTCAGGTCAAGTCAGGGCAAGTCAAGTCAAGTCATTTCAGGTCAGGTCAGTCAGGTTAGGTCAAGTCAGCTCAAGTCAGGTCAGGTCAAGTCAGGTTAAATCAAGTCAGGTCAAATCATATCAAATCAGGTCAGGTCAAGTCAGGTTAAGTCAGGTCAAGTCAGGTCAGGTCAAGTCAGGTCAAGTCAGGTAAGGTCATGTCAGGTCAAGTCAGGTCAAGTCAGGTCAGGTCAAGTCAGTTCAGGTCAAGTCAGGTTAGGACAGGTCAGGTCAAGTCAGGTCAGGTCAAGTCAGGTCAAGTCAGGTCAGGTCAAGTCAGGTCAAGTCAGGTCAGGTCAGGTCAAGTCAGGTCAGGTCAATTCAGGTCAAGTCAGGTAAGGTCATGTCAGGTCAAGTCAGGTCAAATCAGGTCAGGTCAAGTCAGGTCAGGTCACGTTAAGTCAGGTCAAGTCAGGTCAGGTCAGGTCAAGTCATGTCAGGTCAAGTCAGGTCAAGTCAGGTCAGGTCATGTCAGGTCAGGTCAATTCAGGTCAAGTCAGGTCAAGTCAGGTCAGGTCACGTTAAGTCAGGTCGAGTCAGGTCAGGTTAAGTCAGGTCAAGTCAGGTCAAGTCAAGTCAAGTCAGGTCAGGTCAGGTCAGTAAGGTAAGGTCAAGTCTGGTCAAGTCAGGTCAGGTCACGTCAGGTCAGGTCACGTTAAGTCAGGACAAGTCAGGTCAAGTCAGGTCAGGTCAAGTCAGGTCAAGTCAAGTCAGGTCAAGTCAAGTCAGGTCAAGTCAGGTTAAGTCAGGTCAAGTCAGGTCAAGTTAGGTCAGGTCAAGTCAGGTTAAGGCAGGTCAAGTCAGGTCAGGTCAGGTCAGGTCAAGTCAGGTCAGGTCAAGTCAGGTCAAGTCAGTTCAGGTCAAGTCAGGTTAGGTCAGGTCAGGTCAAGTCAGGTCAGGTCAAGTCAGGTCAAGTCAGGTCAGGTCAAGTCAGGTCAAGTCAGGTCAGGTCAGGTCAAGTCAGGTCAGGTCAATTCAGGTCAAGTCAGGTAAGGTCATGTCAGGTCAAGTCAGGTCAAATCAGGTCAGGTCAAGTCAGGTCAGGTCACGTTAAGTCAGGTCAAGTCAGGTCAGGTCAGGTCAAGTCAGGTCAGGTCAAGTCAGGTCAAGTCAGGTCAGGTCATGTCAGGTTAAGTCAGGTCAGGTCAAGTCAGGTTAGGTCAATTCAGGTCAAGTCAGGTCAAGTCAGGTCAGGTCACGTTAAGTCAGGTCGAGTCAGGTCAGGTCAAGTCAGGTCAAGTCAGGTCAGGTCAAGTCAGGTCAGGTCAATTCAGGTCAAGTCAGGTCAAGTCAGGGCAAGTCAAGTCAAGTCATTTCAGGTCAGGTCAGTCAGGTTAGGTCAAGTCAGCTCAAGTCAGGTCAGGTCAAGTCAGGTTAAATCAAGTCAGGTCAAATCATATCAAATCAGGTCAGGTCAAGTCAGGTTAAGTCAGGTCAAGTCAGGTCAGGTCAAGTCAGGTCAAGTCAGGTAAGGTCATGTCAGGTCAAGTCAGGTCAAGTCAGGTCAGGTCAAGTCAGTTCAGGTCAAGTCAGGTTAGGACAGGTCAGGTCAAGTCAGGTCAGGTCAAGTCAGGTCAAGTCAGGTCAGGTCAAGTCAGGTCAACTCAGGTCAGGTCAGGTCAAGTCAGGTCAGGTCAATTCAGGTCAAGTCAGGTAAGGTCATGTCAGGTCAAGTCAGGTCAAATCAGGTCAGGTCAAGTCAGGTCAGGTCACGTTAAGTCAGGTCAAGTCAGGTCAGGTCAGGTCAAGTCAGGTCAGGTCAAGTCAGGTCAAGTCAGGTCAGGTCATGTCAGGTCAGGTCAATTCAGGTCAAGTCAGGTCAAGTCAGGTCAGGTCAATACAGGTCAAGTCAGGTAAGGTCATGTCAGGTCAAGTCAGGTCAAATCAGGTCAGGTCAAGTCAGGTCAGGTCACGTTAAGTCAGGTCAAGTCAGGTCAGGTCAGGTCAAGTCAGGTCAGGTCAAGTCAGGGCAGGTCATGTCAGGTCAAGTCAGGTCAAATCAGGTCAGGTCAATTCAAGTAAGGTAAGGTCAAGTCTGGTTAAGTCAGGTCAGGTTACGTCAAATCAGGTCAAGTCAGGTCAGGTCAGGTCACGTTAAGTCAGGTCAAGTAAGGTAAGGTCAAGTCTGGTCAAGTCAGGCCACGTTAAGTCAGGTCAAGTCAGGTCAAGTCAGGTCAGGTCAAGTCAGGTCAAGTCAAGTCAGGTCAAGTCAAGTCAGGTCAAGTCAGATCAGGTCAAGTCAGGTTAAGTCAGGTCAAGTAAGGTAAGGTCAAGTCTGGTTAAGCCAGGTCAGGTTACGTCAAATCAGGTCAAGTCAGGTCACGTTAAGTCAGGTCAAGTAAGGTAAGGTCAAGTCTGGTCAAGACAGGTCACGTTAAGGCAGGTCAAGTCAGGTTAAGTCAGGTCAGGTCAAGTCAGGTCCAGTCAAGTCTGGTCAAGTCAAGTCAGGTCAAGTCAGATCAGGTCAAGTCAGGTTAAGTAAGGTCAAGTCAGGTAAGGTCAAGTCAGGTCAAGTTAGGTCAGGTCAAGTCAGGTCAGGTCAGGTCAGGTCAGGTCGGGTCAAGTCAGGTCAGGTCAAGTCAGGTCAAGTCAAGTCAAGTCAGGTCAAGTCAGGTTAGGTCAAGTCAGGTTAAGTCAAGTCAGGTCAGGTCAAGTCAGGTCAAGTTAGGTCAGGTCAAGTCAGGTTAAGTCAGGTCAAGTCAGGTCAGGTCAGGTCAGGTCAGGTCAAGTCAGGTCAGGTCAAGTCAGGTCAAGTCAAGTCAAGTCAGGTCAAGTCAGGTTAGGTCAAGTCAGGTCAAGTCAAGTCAGATCAAGTCAAGTAAGGTAAGGTCAAGTCTGGTCAAGTCAGGTCAGGTCACGTAAAATCAGGTCAAGTCAGGTTAGGTCAAGTCAGGTTAAGTCAAGTCAGGTCAGGTCAAGTCAGGTCAAGTTAGGTCAGGTCAAGTCAGGTTAAGTCAGGTCAAGTCAGGTCAGGTCAGGTCAGGTCAGGTCAAGTCAGGTCAGGTCAAGTCAGGTCAAGTCAGGTCAAGTCAGGTCAGGTTAGGTCAATTCAGGTCAAGTCAGGTCAAGTCAGGTCAGGTCACGTTAAGTCAGGTCGAGTCAGGTCAGGTCAAGTCAGGTCAAGTCAGGTCAGGTCAAGTCAGGTCAGGTCAATTCAGGTCAAGTCAGGTCAAGTCAGGGCAAGTCAAGTCAAGTCATTTCAGGTCAGGTCAGTCAGGTCAGGTCAAGTCAGCTCAAGTCAGGTCAGGTCAAGTCAGGTTAAATCAAGTCAGGTCAAATCATATCAAATCAGGTCAGGTCAAGTCAGGTTAAGTCAGGTCAAGTCAGGTCAAGTCAGGTCAGGTCAAGTCAGGTCAAGTCAGGTAAGGTCATGTCAGGTCAAGTCAGGTCAAGTCAGGTCAGGTCAAGTCAGTTCAGGTCAAGTCAGGTTAGGTCAGGTCAGGTCAAGTCAGGTCAGGTCAAGTCAGGTCAAGTCAGGTCAGGTCAAGTCAGGTTAAGTCAGGACAAGTCAAGTCAAGTCAGGTCAGGTCAGGTCAGTAAGGTAAGGTCAAGTCTGGTCAAGACAGGTCAGGTTACGTAAGGTCAGGTCACGTTAAGTCAGGTCAAGTCAGGTCAGGTCAGGTCAAGTCAGGTCAGGTCAAGTCAGGTCAAGTCAGGTCAGGTCAAGTCAGGTCAGGTCAATTCAGGTCAAGTCAGGTCAAGTCAGGTCAGGTCACGTTAAGTCAGGTCGAGTCAGGTCAGGTCAAGTCAGGTCAAGTCAGGTCAAATCAGGTCAGGTCAAGTCAGGTTAGGTCACGTTAAGTCAGGTCAAGTCAGGTCAAGTCAGGTCAGGTCAAGTCAGGTCAAGTCAAGTCAGGTCAAGTCAAGTCAGGTCAAGTCAGGTTAAGTCAGGTCAAGTCAGGTCAAGTTAGGTCAGGTTAAGTCAGGTTAAGTCAGGTCAAGTCAGGTCAGGTCAGGTCAGGTCAAGTCAGGTCAGGTCAAGTCAGGTTAAGTCAGGTCAGGTCAAGTCAGGTTAGGTCAATTCAGGTCAAGTCAGGTCAAGTCAGGTCAAGTCAAGTCAAGTCAGGTCAAGTCAGGTCAAATCAGGTCAGGTCAAGTCAGGTCAGGTCAGGTCAATTCAGGTCAAGTCAGGTCAAGTCAGGTCAGGTCAAGTCAGGTCAAGTCAGGTCAGGTCATGTCAGGTTAAGTCAGGTCAGGTCAAGTCAGGTTAGGTCAATTCAGGTCAAGTCAGGTCAAGTCAGGTCAAGTCAAGTCAAGTCAGGTCAGGTCAGGTCAGTAAGGTAAGGTCAAGTCTGGTCAAGTCAGGTCAGGTCACGTCAGGTCAGGTCACGTTAAGTCAGGACAAGTCAGGTCAAGTCAGGTCAGGTCAAGTCAGGTTAAGTCAGGTCAGGTCAAGTGAAGTCAGATCAGGTCAAGTCAGGTAAGGTCAAGTCAGGTCAAGTTAGGTCAGGTCAAGTCAGATTAAGTCAGGTCAAGGCAGGTCAGGTCAGGTCAGGTCAAGTCAGGTCAGGTCAAGTCAGGTTAAGTCAGGTCAGGTCAAGTCAGGTTAGGTCAATTCAGGTCAAGTCAGGTCAAGTCAGGTCAAATCAGGTCAGCTCAAGTCAGGTCAGGTCAGGTCAATTCAGGTCAAGTCAGGTCAAGTCAGGTCAGGTCAAGTCAGGTCAAGTCAGGTCAGGTCATGTCAGGTTAAGTCAGGTCAGGTCAAATCAGGTTAGGTCAATTCAGGTCAAGTCAGGTCAAGTCAGGTCAGGTCAAGTCAGGTCAAGTCAAGTCAGGTCAGGTCAAGTCAGGTCAAGTCAGGTTAAGTCAGGTCAAGTCAGGTTAAGTCAGGTCAGGTCAGGTCAGGTCAAGTCAGGTCAGGTTAAGTCAGGGCAGGTCATGTCAGGTCAAGTCAGGTCAGGTCAAGTCAGGTTAAATCAAGTCAGGTCAAATCATATCAAATCAGGTCAGGTCAAGTCAGGTTAAGTCAGGTCAAGTCAGGTCAGGTCAAGTCAGGTCAAGTCAGGTAAGGTCATGTCAGGTCAAGTCAGGTCAAATCAGGTCAGGTCAAGTCAGGTCAGGTCACGTTAAGTAAGGTCAAGTCAGGTCAGGTCAAGTCAGTTCAGGTCAAGTCAGGTTAGGTCAGGTCAGGTCAAGTCAGGTCAGGTCAAGTCAGGTCAAGTCAGGTCAGGTCAAGTCATGTCAGGTCAGGTCAAATCAGGTCAGGTCAAGTCAGGTCAGGTCACGTTAAGTCAGGTCAAGTCAGGTCAGGTCAATACAGGTCAAGTCAGGTAAGGTCATGTCAGGTCAAGTCAGGTCAAATCAGGTCAGGTCAAGTCAGGTCAGGTCACGTTAAGTCAGGTCAAGTCAGGTCAGGTCAGGTCAAGTCAGGTCAGGTTAAGTCAGGGCAGGTCATGTCAGGTCAAGTCAGGTCAAATCAGGTCAGGTCAATTCAAGTAAGGTAAGGTCAAGTCTGGTTAAGTCAGGTCAGGTTACGTCAAATCAGGTCAAGTCAGGTCAGGTCAGGTCACGTTAAGTCAGGTCAAGTAAGGTAAGGTCAAGTCTGGTCAAGTCAGGCCACGTTAAGTCAGGTCAAGTCAGGTCAAGTCAGGTCAGGTCAAGTCAGGTCAAGTCAAGTCAGGTCAAGTCAAGTCAGGTCAAGTCAGATCAGGTCAAGGCAGGTTAAGTCAGGTCAAGTAAGGTAAGGTCAAGTCTGGTTAAGCCAGGTCAGGTTACGTCAAATCAGGTCAAGTCAGGTCACGTTAAGTCAGGTCAAGTAAGGTAAGGTCAAGTCTGGTTAAGACAGGTCACGTTAAGTCAGGTCAAGTCAGGTTAAGTCAGGTCAGGTCAAGTCAGGTCAAGTCAAGTCTGGTCAAGTCAAGTCAGGTCAAGTCAGATCAGGTCAAGTCAGGTTAAGTAAGGTCAAGTCAGGTAAGGTCAAGTCAGGTCAAGTTAGGTCAGGTCAAGTCAGGTCAGGTCAGGTCAGGTCAGGTCAGGTCAAGTCAGGTCAGGTCAAGTCAGGTCAAGTCAAGTCAAGTCAGGTCAAGTCAGGTTAGGTCAAGTCAGGTTAAGTCAAGTCAGGTCAGGTCAAGTCAGGTCAGGTCAATTCAGGTCAAGTCAGGTAAGGTCATGTCAGGTCAAGTCAGGTCAAATCAGGTCAGGTCAAGTCAGGTCAGGTCACGTTAAGTCAGGTCAAGTCAGGTCAGGTCAGGTCAAGTCAGGTCAGGTCAAGTCAGGTCAAGTCAGGTCAGGTCATGTCAGGTTAAGTCAGGTCAGGTCAAGTCAGGTTAGGTCAATTCAGGTCAAGTCAGGTCAAGTCAGGTCAGGTCACGTTAAGTCAGGTCAAGTCAGGTCAAGTCAGGTCAGGTCAAGTCAGGTCAGGTCAATTCAGGTCAAGTCAGGTCAAGTCAGGGCAAGTCAAGTCAAGTCATTTCAGGTCAGGTCAGTCAGGTCAGGTCAAGTCAGCTCAAGTCAGGTCAGGTCAAGTCAGGTTAAATCAAGTCAGGTCAAATCATATCAAATCAGGTCAGGTCAAGTCAGGTTAAGTCAGGTCAAGTCAGGTCAGGTCAAGTCAGGTCAAGTCAGGTAAGGTCATGTCAGGTCAAGTCAGGTCAAGTCAGGTCAGGTCAAGTCAGTTCAGGTCAAGTCAGGTTAGGTCAGGTCAGGTCAAGTCAGGTCAGGTCAAGTCAGGTCAAGTCAGGTCAGGTCAAGTCAGGTCAAGTCAGGTCAGGTCAGGTCAAGTCAGGTCAGGTCAATTCAGGTCAAGTCAGGTAAGGTCATGTCAGGTCAAGTCAGGTCAAATCAGGTCAGGTCAAGTCAGGTCAGGTCACGTTAAGTCAGGTCAAGTCAGGTCAGGTCAGGTCAAGTCAGGTCAGGTCAAGTCAGGTCAAGTCAGGTCAGGTCATGTCAGGTTAAGTCAGGTCAGGTCAAGTCAGGTTAGGTCAATTCAGGTCAAGTCAGGTCAAGTCAGGTCAGGTCACGTTAAGTCAGGTCGAGTCAGGTCAGGTCAAGTCAGGTCAAGTCAGGTAAGGTCAAGTCAGGTCAGGTCAAGTCAGGTCAAGTCAAGTCAAGTCAGGTCAAGTCAGGTTAGGTCAAGTCAGGTTAAGTCAAGTCAGGTCAGGTCAAGTCAGGTCAAGTTAGGTCAGGTCAAGTCAGGTTAAGTCAGGTCAAGTCAGGTCAGGTCAGGTCAGGTCAGGTCAAGTCAGGTCAGGTCAGGTCAAGTCAGGTCAAGTCAAGTCAAGTCAGGTCAAGTCAGGTTAGGTCAAGTCAGGTCAAGTCAAGTCAGATCAAGTCAAGTAAGGTAAGGTCAAGTCTGGTCAAGTCAGGTCAGGTCACGTAAAATCAGGTCAAGTCAGGTTAGGTCAAGTCAGGTTAAGTCAAGTCAGGTCAGGTCAAGTCAGGTTAAGTCAAGTCAGGTCAGGTCAAGTCAGGTCAAGTTAGGTCAGGTCAAGTCAGGTTAAGTCAGGTCAAGTCAGGTCAGGTCAGGTCAGGTCAGGTCAAGTCAGGTCAGGTCAAGTCAGGTCAAGTCAGGTCAAGTCAGGTCAGGTTAGGTCAATTCAGGTCAAGTCAGGTCAAGTCAGGTCAGGTCACGTTAAGTCAGGTCGAGTCAGGTCAGGTCAAGTCAGGTCAAGTCAGGTCAGGTCAAGTCAGGTCAGGTCAATTCAGGTCAAGTCAGGTCAAGTCAGGGCAAGTCAAGTCAAGTCATTTCAGGTCAGGTCAGTCAGGTCAGGTCAAGTCAGCTCAAGTCAGGTCAGGTCAAGTCAGGTTAAATCAAGTCAGGTCAAATCATATCAAATCAGGTCAGGTCAAGTCAGGTTAAGTCAGGTCAAGTCAGGTCAAGTCAGGTCAGGTCAAGTCAGGTCAAGTCAGGTAAGGTCATGTCAGGTCAAGTCAGGTCAAGTCAGGTCAGGTCAAGTCAGTTCAGGTCAAGTCAGGTTAGGTCAGGTCAGGTCAAGTCAGGTCAGGTCAAGTCAGGTCAAGTCAGGTCAGGTCAAGTCAGGTTAAGTCAGGACAAGTCAAGTCAAGTCAGGTCAGGTCAGGTCAGTAAGGTAAGGTCAAGTCTGGTCAAGACAGGTCAGGTTACGTCAGGTCAGGTCACGTTAAGTCAGGTCAAGTCAGGTCAGGTCAGGTCAAGTCAGGTCAGGTCAAGTCAGGTCAAGTCAGGTCAGGTCAAGTCAGGTCAGGTCAATTCAGGTCAAGTCAGGTCAGGTCACGTTAAGTCAGGTCGAGTCAGGTCAGGTCAAGTCAGGTCAAGTCAGGTCAAATCAGGTCAGGTCAAGTCAGGTTAGGTCACGTTAAGTCAGGTCAAGTCAGGTCAAGTCAGGTCAGGTCAAGTCAGGTCAAGTCAAGTCAGGTCAAGTCAAGTCAGGTCAAGTCAGGTTAAGTCAGGTCAAGTCAGGTCAAGTTAGGTCAGGTTAAGTCAGGTTAAGTCAGGTCAAGTCAGGTCAGGTCAGGTCAGGTCAAGTCAGGTCAGGTCAAGTCAGGTTAAGTCAGGTCAGGTCAAGTCAGGTTAGGTCAATTCAGGTCAAGTCAGGTCAAGTCAGGTCAAGTCAAGTCAAGTCAGGTCAAGTCAGGTCAAATCAGGTCAGGTCAAGTCAGGTCAGGTCAGGTCAATTCAGGTCAAGTCAGGTCAAGTCAGGTCAGGTCAAGTCAGGTCAAGTCAGGTCAGGTCATGTCAGGTTAAGTCAGGTCAGGTCAAGTCAGGTTAGGTCAATTCAGGTCAAGTCAGGTCAAGTCAGGTCAAGTCAAGTCAAGTCAGGTCAGGTCAGGTCAGTAAGGTAAGGTCAAGTCTGGTCAAGTCAGGTCAGGTCACGTCAGGTCAGGTCACGTTAAGTCAGGACAAGTCAGGTCAAGTCAGGTCAGGTCAAGTCAGGTTAAGTCAGGTCAGGTCAAGTGAAGTCAGATCAGGTCAAGTCAGGTAAGGTCAAGTCAGGTCAAGTTAGGTCAGGTCAAGTCAGATTAAGTCAGGTCAAGGCAGGTCAGGTCAGGTCAGGTCAAGTCAGGTCAGGTCAAGTCAGGTTAAGTCAGGTCAGGTCAAGTCAGGTTAGGTCAATTCAGGTCAAGTCAGGTCAAGTCAGGTCAAATCAGGTCAGCTCAAGTCAGGTCAGGTCAGGTCAATTCAGGTCAAGTCAGGTCAAGTCAGGTCAGGTCAAGTCAGGTCAAGTCAGGTCAGGTCATGTCAGGTTAAGTCAGGTCAGGTCAAATCAGGTTAGGTCAATTCAGGTCAAGTCAGGTCAAGTCAGGTCAGGTCAAGTCAGGTCAAGTCAAGTCAGGTCAGGTCAAGTCAGGTCAAGTCAGGTTAAGTCAGGTCAAGTCAGGTTAAGTCAGGTCAGGTCAGGTCAAGTGAAGTCAGATCAGGTCAAGTCAGGTCAGGTCAATTCAGCTCAAGTCAGGTCAGGTCAAGTCAGGTTAAATCAAGTCAGGTCAAATCATATCAAATCAGGTCAGGTCAAGTCAGGTTAAGTCAGGTCAAGTCAGGTCAGGTCAAGTCAGGTCAAGTCAGGTAAGGTCATGTCAGGTCAAGTCAGGTCAAATCAGGTCAGGTCAAGTCAGGTCAGGTCACGTTAAGTAAGGTCAAGTCAGGTCAGGTCAAGTCAGTTCAGGTCAAGTCAGGTTAGGTCAGGTCAGGTCAAGTCAGGTCAGGTCAAGTCAGGTGAAGTCAGGTCAGGTCAAGTCAGGTCAGGTCAGGTCAAATCAGGTCAGGTCAAGTCAGGTCAGGTCACGTTAAGTCAGGTCAAGTCAGGTCAGGTCAATACAGGTCAAGTCAGGTAAGGTCATGTCAGGTCAAGTCAGGTCAAATCAGGTCCGGTCAAGTCAGGTCAGGTCACGTTAAGTCAGGTCAAGTCAGGTCAGGTCAGGTCAAGTCAGGTCAGGTCAAGTCAGGGCAGGTCATGTCAGGTCAAGTCAGGTCAAATCAGGTCAGGTCAATTCAAGTAAGGTAAGGTCAAGTCTGGTTAAGTCAGGTCAGGTTACGTCAAATCAGGTCAAGTCAGGTCAGGTCAGGTCACGTTAAGTCAGGTCAAGTAAGGTAAGGTCAAGTCTGGTCAAGTCAGGCCACGTTAAGTCAGGTCAAGTCAGGTCAAGTCAGGTCAGGTCAAGTCAGGTCAAGTCAAGTCAGGTCAAGTCAAGTCAGGTCAAGTCAGATCAGGTCAAGTCAGGTTAAGTCAGGTCAAGTAAGGTAAGGTCAAGTCTGGTTAAGCCAGGTCAGGTTACGTCAAATCAGGTCAAGTCAGGTCACGTTAAGTCAGGTCAAGTAAGGTAAGGTCAAGTCTGGTCAAGACAGGTCACGTTAAGGCAGGTCAAGTCAGGTTAAGTCAGGTCAGGTCAAGTCAGGTCCAGTCAAGTCTGGTCAAGTCAAGTCAGGTCAAGTCAGATCAGGTCAAGTCAGGTTAAGTAAGGTCAAGTCAGGTAAGGTCAAGTCAGGTCAAGTTAGGTCAGGTCAAGTCAGGTCAGGTCAGGTCAGGTCAGGTCAGGTCAAGTCAGGTCAGGTCAAGTCAGGTCAAGTCAAGTCAAGTCAGGTCAAGTCAGGTTAGGTCAAGTCAGGTTAAGTCAAGTCAGGTCAGGTCAAGTCAGGTCAAGTTAGGTCAGGTCAAGTCAGGTTAAGTCAGGTCAAGTCAGGTCAGGTCAGGTCAGGTCAGGTCAAGTCAGGTCAGGTCAAGTCAGGTCAAGTCAAGTCAAGTCAGGTCAAGTCAGGTTAGGTCAAGTCAGGTCAAGTCAAGTCAGATCAAGTCAAGTAAGGTAAGGTCAAGTCTGGTCAAGTCAGGTCAGGTCACGTAAAATCAGGTCAAGTCAGGTCAAGTCAGGTCAGGTCAAGTCAGGTCAAGTTAGGTCAGGTCAAGTCAGGTTAAGTCAGGTCAAGTCAGGTCAAGTTAGGTCAGGTCAAGTCAGGTCAGGTCAAGTCAGGTCAAGTCAGGGCAGGTCAGGTCAGGTCAAGTCAGGTCAGGTCAAGTCAGGTCAAGTCAGGGCAGGTCAAGTCAAGTCAGGTCAAGTCAGGTTAAGTCAGGTCAAGTCAGGTAAGGTCAAGTCAGGTCAAGTTAGGTCAGGTCAAGTCAGGTTAAGTCAGGTCAAGTCAGGTCAGGTCAGGTCAGGTTAAGTCAGGTCAAGTCAGGTCAGGTCAGGTCAGGTCAAGTCAGGTCAGGTCAAGTCAGGTTAAGTCAGATCAGGTCAAGTCAGGTTAGGTCAATTCAGGTCAAGTCAGGTCAAGTCAGGTCAAATCAGGTCACGTTAAGTCAGGTCAAGTAAGGTAAGGTCAAGTCTGGTCAAGTCAGGTCAGGTCACGTCAGGTCAGGTCAAGTCAGGTCAGGTCAAGTCAGGTAAAGTCAGATCAGGTCAAGTCAGGTTAGGTCAATTCAGGTCAAGTCAGGTCAAGTCAGGTCAAATCAGGTCAGGTCAAGTCAGGTCAGGTCAGGTCAATTCAGGTCAAGTCAGGTCAAGTCAGGTCAGGTCAAGTCAGGTCAAGTCAGGTCAGGTCATGTCAGGTTAAGTCAGGTCAGGTCAAGTCAGGTTAGGTCAATTCAGGTCAAGTCAGGTCAAGTCAGGTCAGGTCACGTTAAGTCAGGTCGAGTCAGGTCAGGTCAAGTCAGGTCAAGTCAGGTCAGGTCAAGTCAGGTCAAGTCAGGTAAGGTCATGTCAGGTCAAGTCAGGTCAAATCAGGTCAGGTCAAGTCAGGTCAGGTCACGTTAAGTAAGGTCAAGTCAGGTCAGGTCAAGTCAGTTCAGGTCAAGTCAGGTTAGGTCAAGTCAGGTCAAGTCAAGTCAGATCAAGTCAAGTAAGGTCAAGTCAAGTCAGATCAAGTCAAGTAAGGTAAGGTCAAGTCAGGTCAGGTCAAGTCAGGTCAAGTCAGGTTAAGTCAGGTCAAGTCAGGTTAAGTCAGGTCAGGTCAGGTCAAGTGAAGTCAGATCAGGTCAAGTCAGGTCAGGTCAAGTCAGCTCAAGTCAGGTCAGGTCAAGTCAGGTTAAATCAAGTCAGTTCAAATCATATCAAATCAGGTCAGGTCAAGTCAGGTTAAGTCAGGTCAAGTCAGGTCAGGTCAAGTCAGGTCAAGTCAGGTAAGGTCATGTCAGGTCAAGTCAGGTCAAATCAGGTCAGGTCAAGTCAGGTCAGGTCACGTTAAGTAAGGTCAAGTCAGGTCAGGTCAAGTCAGTTCAGGTCAAGTCAGGTTAGGTCAGGTCAGGTCAAGTCAGGTCAGGTCAAGTCAGGTCAAGTCAGGTCAGGTCAAGTCAGGTCAGGTCAATACAGGTCAAGTCAGGTAAGGTCATGTCAGGTCAAGTCAGGTCAAATCAGGTCAGGTCAAGTCAGGTCAGGTCACGGTAAGTCAGGTCAAGTCAGGTCAGGTCAGGTCAAGTCAGGTCAGGTCAAGTCAGGTCAAGTCAGGTCAGGTCAAGTCAGGTCAGGTCAAGTCAGGTCAAGTCAGGTCAAGTCAGGTCAAGTCAAGTCAAGTCAGGTCAGGTCAGGTCAGTCAGGTCAGGTCAAGTAAGCTCAAGTCAAGTCAGGTCAAGTCAGATCAGGTCAAGTCAGGTTAAGTCAGGTCAAGTAAGGTAAGGTCAAGTCTGGTTAAGTCAGGTTAGGTTACGTCAAATCAGGTCAAGTCAGGTCAGGTCAGGTCACGTTAAGTCAGGTCAAGTAAGGTAAGGTCAAGTCTGGTCAAGTCAGGTCACGTTAAGTCAGGTCAAGTCAGGTCAAGTCAGGTCAGGTCAAGTCAGGTCAAGTCAAGCCTGTCAAGTCAAGTCAGGTCAAGTCAGATCAGGTCAAGTCAGGTTAAGTAAGGTCAAGTCAGGTAAGGTCAAGTCAGGTCAAGTTAGGTCAGGTCAAGTCAGGTCAGGTCAGGTCAGGTCAGGTCAGGTCAAGTCAGGTCAGGTCAAGTCAGGTCAAGTCAAGTCAAGTCAGGTCAAGTCAGGTTAGGTCAAGTCAGGTTAAGTCAAGTCAGGTCAGGTCAAGTCAGGTCAAGTTAGGTCAGGTCAAGTCAGGTTAAGTCAGGTCAAGTCAGGTCAGGTCAGGTCAGGTCAAGTCAGGTCAGGTCAAGTCAGGTCAAGTCAGGTCAGGTTAGGTCAATTCAGGTCAAGTCAGGTCAAGTCAGGTCAGGTCACGTTAAGTCAGGTCGAGTCAGGTCAGGTCAAGTCAGGTCAAGTCAGGTCAGGTCAAGTCAGGTCAGGTCAATTCAGGTCAAGTCAGGTCAAGTCAGGGCAAGTCAAGTCAAGTCATTTCAGGTCAGGTCAGTCAGGTCAGGTCAAGTCAGCTCAAGTCAGGTCAGGTCAAGTCAGGTTAAATCAAGTCAGGTCAAATCATATCAAATCAGGTCAGGTCAAGTCAGGTTAAGTCAGGTCAAGTCAGGTCAGGTCAAGTCAGGTCAAGTCAGGTAAGGTCATGTCAGGTCAAGTCAGGTCAAGTCAGGTCAGGTCAAGTCAGTTCAGGTCAAGTCAGGTTAGGTCAGGTCAGGTCAAGTCAGGTCAGGTCAAGTCAGGTCAAGTCAGGTCAGGTCAAGTCAGGTCAAGTCAGGTCAAGTCAAGTCAAGTCAGGTCAGGTCAGGTCAGTAAGGTAAGGTCAAGTCTGGTCAAGTCAGGTCAGGTCACGTCAGGTCAGGTCACGTTAAGTCAGGACAAGTCAGGTCAAGTCAGGTCAGGTCAAGTCAGGTCAGGTCAATTCAGGTCAAGTCAGGTCAAGTCAGGTCAGGTCACGTTAAGTCAGGTCGAGTCAGGTCAGGTCAAGTCAGGTCAAGTCAGGTCAAGTCAAGTCAAGTCAGGTCAGGTCAGGTCAGTAAGGTAAGGTCAAGTCTGGTCAAGTCAGGTCAGGTCATGTCAGGTCAGGTCACGTTAAGTCAGGACAAGTCAGGTCAGTTCAGGTCAAGTCAGGTCAAGTCAGGTCAGGTCAAGTCAGGTCAGGTCAATTCAGGTAAAGTCAGGTCAAGTCAGGTCAGGTCACGTTAAGTCAGGTCGAGTCAGGTCAGGTCAAGTCAGGTCAAGTCAGGTCAAGTCAAGTCAAGTCAGGTCAGGTCAGGTCAGTAAG
This sequence comes from Ganaspis brasiliensis, assembly GCA_037103525.1. Taxonomy (NCBI): domain Eukaryota; kingdom Metazoa; phylum Arthropoda; class Insecta; order Hymenoptera; family Figitidae; genus Ganaspis; species Ganaspis brasiliensis. The sequence goes on from JAZKLR010000727.1 coordinate 375,816, forward strand.
GTAAGGTCAAGTCTGGTCAAGTCAGGTCAGGTCACGTCAGGTCAGGTCACGTTAAGTCAGGACAAGTCAGGTCAAGTCAGGTCAGGTCAAGTCAGGTCAAGTCAAGTCAGGTCAAGTCAAGTCAGGTCAAGTCAGGTTAAGTCAGGTCAAGTCAGGTCAAGTTAGGTCAGGTTAAGTCAGGTTAAGTCAGGTCAAGTCAGGTCAGGTCAGGTCAGGTCAAGTCAGGTCAGGTCAAGTCAGGTTAAGTCAGGTCAGGTCAAGTCAGGTTAGGTCAATTCAGGTCAAGTCAGGTCAAGTCAGGTCAAATCAGGTCAGGTCAAGTCAGGTCAGGTCAGGTCAATTCAGGTCAAGTCAGGTCAAGTCAGGTCAGGTCAAGTCAGGTCAAGTCAGGTCAGGTCATGTCAGGTTAAGTCAGGTCAGGTCAAGTCAGGTTAGGTCAATTCAGGTCAAGTCAGGTCAAGTCAGGTCAAGTCAAGTCAAGTCAGGTCAGGTCAGGTCAGTAAGGTAAGGTCAAGTCTGGTCAAGTCAGGTCAGGTCACGTCAGGTCAGGTCACGTTAAGTCAGGACAAGTCAGGTCAAGTCAGGTCAGGTCAAGTCAGGTCAAGTCAAGTCAGGTCAAGTCAAGTCAGGTCAAGTCAGGTTAAGTCAGGTCAAGTCAGGTCAAGTTAGGTCAGGTTAAGTCAGGTTAAGTCAGGTCAAGTCAGGTCAGGTCAGGTCAGGTCAAGTCAGGTCAGGTCAAGTCAGGTTAAGTCAGGTCAGGTCAAGTCAGGTTAGGTCAATTCAGGTCAAGTCAGGTCAAGTCAGGTCAAATCAGGTCAGGTCAAGTCAGGTCAGGTCAGGTCAATTCAGGTCAAGTCAGGTCAAGTCAGGTCAGGTCAAGTCAGGTCAAGTCAGGTCAGGTCATGTCAGGTTAAGTCAGGTCAGGTCAAGTCAGGTTAGGTCAATTCAGGTCAAGTCAGGTCAAGTCAGGTCAGGTCACGTTAAGTCAGGTCGAGTCAGGTCAGGTCAAGTCAGGTCAAGTCAGGTCAGGTCATGTCAGGTTAAGTAAGGTCAGGTCAAGTCAGGTTAGGTCAATCAGGTCAAGTCAAGTCAGGTCAAGTCAAGTAAGGTAAGGTCAAGTCAGGTCAAGTCAGGGCAGGTCAGGTCAGGTCAAGTCAGGTCAGGTCAAGTCAGGTCAAGTCAGGGCAGGTCATGTCAGGTCAAGTCAGGTCAAATCAGGTCAGGTCAAGTCAAGTAAGGTAAGGTCAAGTCTGGTTAAGTCAGGTCAGGTTACGTCAAATCAGGTCAAGTCAGGTCAGGTCAGGTCACGTTAAGTCAGGTCAAGTAAGGTAAGGTCAAGTCTGGTCAAGTCAGGTCAGGTCACGTCAGGTAAGGTTACGTTAAGTCAAGACAAGTCAGGTCAAGTCAGGTCAGGTCAAGTCAGGTCAAGTCAAGTCAGGTCAAGTCAAGTCAGGTCAAGTCAGGTTAAGTCAGGTCAAGTCAGGTAAGGTCAAGTCAGGTCAAGTTAGTTCAGGTCAAGTCAGGTTAAGTCAGGTCAAGGCAGGTCAGGTCAGGTCAGGTCAAGTCAGGTCAGGTCAAGTCAGGTCAAGTCAGGGCAGGTCAGGTCAGGTCAAGTCAGGTCAGGTCAAGTCAGGTCAAGTCAGGGCAGGTCATGTCAGGTCAAGTCAGGTCAAATCAGGTCAGGTCAAGTCAAGTAAGGTAAGGTCAAGTCTGGTTAAGTCAGGTCAGGTTACGTCAAATCAGGTCAAGTCAGGTCAGGTCAGGTCACGTTAAGTCAGGTCAAGTAAGGTAAGGTCAAGTCTGGTCAAGTCAGGTCAGGTCACGTCAGGTAAGGTTACGTTAAGTCAAGACAAGTCAGGTCAAGTCAGGTCAGGTCAAGTCAGGTCAAGTCAAGTCAGGTCAAGTCAAGTCAGGTCAAGTCAGGTTAAGTCAGGTCAAGTCAGGTAAGGTCAAGTCAGGTCAAGTTAGTTCAGGTCAAGTCAGGTTAAGTCAGGTCAAGGCAGGTCAGGTCAGGTCAGGTCAAGTCCGGTCAGGTCAAGTCAGGTTAAGTCAGGTCAGGTCAAGTCAGGTTAGGTCAATTCAGGTCAAGTCAGGTCAAGTCAGGTCAAATCAGGTCAGCTCAAGTCAGGTCAGGTCAGGTCAATTCAGGTCAAGTCAAGTCAGGTCAGGTCAAGTCAGGTCAAGTCAGGTTAAGTCAGGTCAAGTCAGGTCAAGTCAGGTAAGGTCAAGTCAGGTCAAGTTAGGTCAGGTCAAGTCAGGTTAAGTCAGGTCAAGGCAGGTCAGTTCAGGTCAGGTCAAGTCAGGTCAGGTCAAGTCAGGTTAAGTCAGGTCAGGTCAAGTCAGGTTAGGTCAATTCAGGTCAAGTCAGGTCAGGTCAGGTCAAATCAGGTCAGCTCAAGTCAGGTCAGGTCAGGTCAATTCAGGTCAAGTCAGGTCAAGTCAGGTCAGGTCAAGTCAGGTCAAGTCAGGTCAGGTCATGTCAGGTTAAGTCAGGTCAGGTCAAATCAGGTTAGGTCAATTCAGGTCAAGTCAGGTCAAGTCAGGTCAGGTCAAGTCAGGTCAAGTCAAGTCAGGTCAGGTCAAGTCAGGTCAAGTCAGGTTAAGTCAGGTCAAGTCAGGTTAAGTCAGGTCAGGTCAGGTCAAGTGAAGTCAGATCAGGACAAGTCAGGTCAGGTCAATTCAGCTCAAGTCAGGTCAGGTCAAGTCAGGTTAAATCAAGTCAGGTCAAATCATATCAAATCAGGTCAGGTCAAGTCAGGTTAAGTCAGGTCAAGTCAGGTCAGGTCAAGTCAGGTCAAGTCAGGTAAGGTCATGTCAGGTCAAGTCAGGTCAAATCAGGTCAGGTCAAGTCAGGTCAGGTCACGTTAAGTAAGGTCAAGTCAGGTCAGGTCAAGTCAGTTCAGGTCAAGTCAGGTTAGGTCAGGTCAGGTCAAGTCAGGTCAGGTCAAGTCAGGTCAAGTCAGGTCAGGTCAAGTCAGGTCAGGTCAGGTCAAATCAGGTCAGGTCAAGTCAGGTCAGGTCACGTTAAGTCAGGTCAAGTCAGGTCAGGTCAATACAGGTCAAGTCAGGTAAGGTCATGTCAGGTCAAGTCAGGTCAAATCAGGTCAGGTCAAGTCAGGTCAGGTCACGTTAAGTCAGGTCAAGTCAGGTCAGGTCAGGTCAAGTCAGGTCAGGTTAAGTCAGGGCAGGTCATGTCAGGTCAAGTCAGGTCAGGTCAAGTCAGGTTAAATCAAGTCAGGTCAAATCATATCAAATCAGGTCAGGTCAAGTCAGGTTAAGTCAGGTCAAGTCAGGTCAGGTCAAGTCAGGTCAAGTCAGGTAAGGTCATGTCAGGTCAAGTCAGGTCAAATCAGGTCAGGTCAAGTCAGGTCAGGTCACGTTAAGTAAGGTCAAGTCAGGTCAGGTCAAGTCAGTTCAGGTCAAGTCAGGTTAGGTCAGGTCAGGTCAAGTCAGGTCAGGTCAAGTCAGGTCAAGTCAGGTCAGGTCAAGTCATGTCAGGTCAGGTCAAATCAGGTCAGGTCAAGTCAGGTCAGGTCACGTTAAGTCAGGTCAAGTCAGGTCAGGTCAATACAGGTCAAGTCAGGTAAGGTCATGTCAGGTCAAGTCAGGTCAAATCAGGTCAGGTCAAGTAAGGTCAGGTCACGTTAAATCAGGTCAAGTCAGGTCAGGTCAGGTCAAGTCAGGTCAGGTTAAGTCAGGGCAGGTCATGTCAGGTCAAGTCAGGTCAAATCAGGTCAGGTCAATTCAAGTAAGGTAAGGTCAAGTCTGGTTAAGTCAGGTCAGGTTACGTCAAATCAGGTCAAGTCAGGTCAGGTCAGGTCACGTTAAGTCAGGTCAAGTAAGGTAAGGTCAAGTCTGGTCAAGTCAGGCCACGTTAAGTCAGGTCAAGTCAGGTCAAGTCAGGTCAGGTCAAGTCAGGTCAAGTCAAGTCAGGTCAAGTCAAGTCAGGTCAAGTCAGATCAGGTCAAGGCAGGTTAAGTCAGGTCAAGTAAGGTAAGGTCAAGTCTGGTTAAGCCAGGTCAGGTTACGTCAAATCAGGTCAAGTCAGGTCACGTTAAGTCAGGTCAAGTAAGGTAAGGTCAAGTCTGGTTAAGACAGGTCAAGTTAAGTCAGGTCAAGTCAGGTTAAGTCAGGTCAGGTCAAGTCAGGTCAAGTCAAGTCTGGTCAAGTCAAGTCAGGTCAAGTCAGATCAGGTCAAGTCAGGTTAAGTAAGGTCAAGTCAGGTAAGGTCAAGTCAGGTCAAGTTAGGTCAGGTCAAGTCAGGTCAGGTCAGGTCAGGTCAGGTCAGGTCAAGTCAGGTCAGGTCAAGTCAGGTCAAGTCAAGTCAAGTCAGGTCAAGTCAGGTTAGGTCAAGTCAGGTTAAGTCAAGTCAGGTCAGGTCAAGTCAGGTCAGGTCAATTCAGGTCAAGTCAGGTAAGGTCATGTCAGGTCAAGTCAGGTCAAATCAGGTCAGGTCAAGTCAGGTCAGGTCACGTTAAGTCAGGTCAAGTCAGGTCAGGTCAGGTCAAGTCAGGTCAGGTCAAGTCAGGTCAAGTCAGGTCAGGTCATGTCAGGTTAAGTCAGGTCAGGTCAAGTCAGGTTAGGTCAATTCAGGTCAAGTCAGGTCAAGTCAGGTCAGGTCACGTTAAGTCAGGTCGAGTCAGGTCAGGTCAAGTCAGGTCAAGTCAGGTCAGGTCAAGTCAGGTCAGGTCAATTCAGGTCAAGTCAGGTCAAGTCAGGGCAAGTCAAGTCAAGTCATTTCAGGTCAGGTCAGTCAGGTCAGGTCAAGTCAGCTCAAGTCAGGTCAGGTCAAGTCAGGTTAAATCAAGTCAGGTCAAATCATATCAAATCAGGTCAGGTCAAGTCAGGTTAAGTCAGGTCAAGTCAGGTCAGGTCAAGTCAGGTCAAGTCAGGTAAGGTCATGTCAGGTCAAGTCAGGTCAAGTCAGGTCAGGTCAAGTCAGTTCAGGTCAAGTCAGGTTAGGTCAGGTCAGGTCAAGTCAGGTCAGGTCAAGTCAGGTCAAGTCAGGTCAGGTCAAGTCAGGTCAAGTCAGGTCAGGTCAGGTCAAGTCAGGTCAGGTCAATTCAGGTCAAGTCAGGTAAGGTCATGTCAGGTCAAGTCAGGTCAAATCAGGTCAGGTCAAGTCAGGTCAGGTCACGTTAAGTCAGGTCAAGTCAGGTCAGGTCAGGTCAAGTCAGGTCAGGTCAAGTCAGGTCAAGTCAGGTCAGGTCATGTCAGGTTAAGTCAGGTCAGGTCAAGTCAGGTTAGGTCAATTCAGGTCAAGTCAGGTCAAGTCAGGTCAGGTCACGTTAAGTCAGGTCGAGTCAGGTCAGGTCAAGTCAGGTCAAGTCAGGTCAGGTCAAGTCAGGTCAGGTCAATTCAGGTCAAGTCAGGTCAAGTCAGGGCAAGTCAAGTCAAGTCATTTCAGGTCAGGTCAGTCAGGTCAGGTCAAGTCAGCTCAAGTCAGGTCAGGTCAAGTCAGGTTAAATCAAGTCAGGTCAAATCATATCAAATCAGGTCAGGTCAAGTCAGGTTAAGTCAGGTCAAGTCAGGTCAGGTCAAGTCAGGTCAAGTCAGGTAAGGTCATGTCAGGTCAAGTCAGGTCAAGTCAGGTCAGGTCAAGTCAGTTCAGGTCAAGTCAGGTTAGGTCAGGTCAGGTCAAGTCAGGTCAGGTCAAGTCAGGTCAAGTCAGGTCAGGTCAAGTCAGGTCAAGTCAGGTCAGGTCAGGTCAAGTCAGGTCAGGTCAATTCAGGTCAAGTCAGGTAAGGTCATGTCAGGTCAAGTCAGGTTAAATCAGGTCAGGTCAAGTCAGGTCAGGTCACGTTAAGTCAGGTCAAGTCAGGTCAGGTCAGGTCAAGTCAGGTCAGGTCAAGTCAGGTCAAGTCAGGTCAGGTCATGTCAGGTTAAGTCAGGTCAGGTCAAGTCAGGTTAGGTCAATTCAGGTCAAGTCAGGTCAAGTCAGGTCAGGTCACGTTAAGTCAGGTCGAGTCAGGTCAGGTCAAGTCAGGTCAAGTCAGGTCAGGTCAAGTCAGGTCAGGTCAATTCAGGTCAAGTCAGGTCAAGTCAGGGCAAGTCAAGTCAAGTCATTTCAGGTCAGGTCAGTCAGGTTAGGTCAAGTCAGCTCAAGTCAGGTCAGGTCAAGTCAGGTTAAATCAAGTCAGGTCAAATCATATCAAATCAGGTCAGGTCAAGTCAGGTTAAGTCAGGTCAAGTCAGGTCAGGTCAAGTCAGGTCAAGTCAGGTAAGGTCATGTCAGGTCAAGTCAGGTCAAGTCAGGTCAGGTCAAGTCAGTTCAGGTCAAGTCAGGTTAGGACAGGTCAGGTCAAGTCAGGTCAGGTCAAGTCAGGTCAAGTCAGGTCAGGTCAAGTCAGGTCAAGTCAGGTCAGGTCAGGTCAAGTCAGGTCAGGTCAATTCAGGTCAAGTCAGGTAAGGTCATGTCAGGTCAAGTCAGGTTAGGTCAGGTCAGGTCAAGTCAGGTCAGGTCAAGTCAGGTCAAGTCAGGTCAGGTCAAGTCAGGTCAAGTCAGGTCAGGTCAGGTCAAGTCAGGTCAGGTCAATTCAGGTCAAGTCAGGTAAGGTCATGTCAGGTCAAGTCAGGTTAAATCAGGTCAGGTCAAGTCAGGTCAGGTCACGTTAAGTCAGGTCAAGTCAGGTCAGGTCAGGTCAAGTCAGGTCAGGTCAAGTCAGGTCAAGTCAGGTCAGGTCATGTCAGGTTAAGTCAGGTCAGGTCAAGTCAGGTTAGGTCAATTCAGGTCAAGTCAGGTCAAGTCAGGTCAGGTCACGTTAAGTCAGGTCGAGTCAGGTCAGGTCAAGTCAGGTCAAGTCAGGTCAGGTCAAGTCAGGTCAGGTCAATTCAGGTCAAGTCAGGTCAAGTCAGGGCAAGTCAAGTCAAGTCATTTCAGGTCAGGTCAGTCAGGTTAGGTCAAGTCAGCTCAAGTCAGGTCAGGTCAAGTCAGGTTAAATCAAGTCAGGTCAAATCATATCAAATCAGGTCAGGTCAAGTCAGGTTAAGTCAGGTCAAGTCAGGTCAGGTCAAGTCAGGTCAAGTCAGGTAAGGTCATGTCAGGTCAAGTCAGGTCAAGTCAGGTCAGGTCAAGTCAGTTCAGGTCAAGTCAGGTTAGGACAGGTCAGGTCAAGTCAGGTCAGGTCAAGTCAGGTCAAGTCAGGTCAGGTCAAGTCAGGTCAAGTCAGGTCAGGTCAGGTCAAGTCAGGTCAGGTCAATTCAGGTCAAGTCAGGTAAGGTTATGTCAGGTCAAGTCAGGTCAAATCAGGTCAGGTCAAGTCAGGTCAGGTCACGTTAAGTCAGGTCAAGTCAGGTCAGGTCAGGTCAAGTCAGGTCAGGTCAAGTCAGGTCAAGTCAGGTCAGGTCATGTCAGGTCAGGTCAATTCAGGTCAAGTCAGGTCAAGTCAGGTCAGGTCACGTTAAGTCAGGTCGAGTCAGGTCAGGTTAAGTCAGGTCAAGTCAGGTCAAGTCAAGTCAAGTCAGGTCAGGTCAGGTCAGTAAGGTAAGGTCAAGTCTGGTCAAGTCAGGTCAGGTCACGTCAGGTCAGGTCACGTTAAGTCAGGACAAGTCAGGTCAAGTCAGGTCAGGTCAAGTCAGGTCAAGTCAAGTCAGGTCAAGTCAAGTCAGGTCAAGTCAGGTTAAGTCAGGTCAAGTCAGGTCAAGTTAGGTCAGGTCAAGTCAGGTTAAGGCAGGTCAAGTCAGGTCAGGTCAGGTCAGGTCAAGTCAGGTCAGGTCAAGTCAGGTCAAGTCAGTTCAGGTCAAGTCAGGTTAGGTCAGGTCAGGTCAAGTCAGGTCAGGTCAAGTCAGGTCAAGTCAGGTCAGGTCAAGTCAGGTCAAGTCAGGTCAGGTCAGGTCAAGTCAGGTCAGGTCAATTCAGGTCAAGTCAGGTAAGGTCATGTCAGGTCAAGTCAGGTCAAATCAGGTCAGGTCAAGTCAGGTCAGGTCACGTTAAGTCAGGTCAAGTCAGGTCAGGTCAGGTCAAGTCAGGTCAGGTCAAGTCAGGTCAAGTCAGGTCAGGTCATGTCAGGTTAAGTCAGGTCAGGTCAAGTCAGGTTAGGTCAATTCAGGTCAAGTCAGGTCAAGTCAGGTCAGGTCACGTTAAGTCAGGTCGAGTCAGGTCAGGTCAAGTCAGGTCAAGTCAGGTCAGGTCAAGTCAGGTCAGGTCAATTCAGGTCAAGTCAGGTCAAGTCAGGGCAAGTCAAGTCAAGTCATTTCAGGTCAGGTCAGTCAGGTTAGGTCAAGTCAGCTCAAGTCAGGTCAGGTCAAGTCAGGTTAAATCAAGTCAGGTCAAATCATATCAAATCAGGTCAGGTCAAGTCAGGTTAAGTCAGGTCAAGTCAGGTCAGGTCAAGTCAGGTCAAGTCAGGTAAGGTCATGTCAGGTCAAGTCAGGTCAAGTCAGGTCAGGTCAAGTCAGTTCAGGTCAAGTCAGGTTAGGACAGGTCAGGTCAAGTCAGGTCAGGTCAAGTCAGGTCAAGTCAGGTCAGGTCAAGTCAGGTCAAGTCAGGTCAGGTCAGGTCAAGTCAGGTCAGGTCAATTCAGGTCAAGTCAGGTAAGGTCATGTCAGGTCAAGTCAGGTCAAATCAGGTCAGGTCAAGTCAGGTCAGGTCACGTTAAGTCAGGTCAAGTCAGGTCAGGTCAGGTCAAGTCAGGTCAGGTCAAGTCAGGTCAAGTCAGGTCAGGTCATGTCAGGTCAGGTCAATTCAGGTCAAGTCAGGTCAAGTCAGGTCAGGTCACGTTAAGTCAGGTCGAGTCAGGTCAGGTTAAGTCAGGTCAAGTCAGGTCAAGTCAAGTCAAGTCAGGTCAGGTCAGGTCAGTAAGGTAAGGTCAAGTCTGGTCAAGTCAGGTCAGGTCACGTCAGGTCAGGTCACGTTAAGTCAGGACAAGTCAGGTCAAGTCAGGTCAGGTCAAGTCAGGTCAAGTCAAGTCAGGTCAAGTCAAGTCAGGTCAAGTCAGGTTAAGTCAGGTCAAGTCAGGTCAAGTTAGGTCAGGTCAAGTCAGGTTAAGGCAGGTCAAGTCAGGTCAGGTCAGGTCAGGTCAAGTCAGGTCAGGTCAAGTCAGGTTAAGTCAGGTCAGGTCAAGTCAGGTTAGGTCAATTCAGGTCAAGTCAGGTCAAGTCAGGTCAAATCAGGTCAGGTCAAGTCAGGTCAGGTCAGGTCAATTCAGGTCAAGTCAGGTCAAGTCAGGTCAGGTCAAGTCAGGTCAAGTCAGGTCAGGTCAGGTCAAGTCAGGGCAAATCAGGTCAGGTCAAGTCAGGTCAGGTCACGTTAAGTCAGGTCAAGTCAGGTCAGGTCAGGTCAAGTCAGGTCAGGCCAGGTCAAGTCAGGTCAAGTCAGGTCAGGTCAAGTCAGGTCAGGTCAATTCAGGTCAAGTCAGGTCAAGTCAGGTCAGGTCACGTTAAGTCAGGTCGACTCAGGTCAGGTCAAGTCAGGTCAGGTCATGTCAGCTTAAGTCAGGTCAGGTCAAGTCAGGTTAGGTCAATCAGGTCAAGTCAAGTCAGGTCAAGTCAAGTAAGGTAAGGTCAAGTCTGGTTAAGTCAGGTCAGGTTTCGTCAAGTCAGGTCAAGTCAGATCAGGTCAAGTCAGGTTAAGTCAGGTCAAGTAAGGTAAGGTCAAGTCAGGTTAAGTCAGGTCAAGTCAGGTCAGGTCAGGTCAGGTCAAGTCAGGTTAAGTCAGGTCAAGTCAGGTCAGGTCAAGTCAGGTCAAGTCAGGTCAGGTCAAGTCAGGTCAAGTCAGGTTAAGTCAGGTCAAGTCAGGTTAAGTCAGGTCAGGTCAGGTCAAGTGAAGTCAGGTCAAGTCAGGTAAGGTCATGTCAGCTTAAGTCAGGTCAGGTCAAGTCAGGTTAGGTCAATCAGGTCAAGTCAAGTCAGGTCAAGTCAAGTAAGGTAAGGTCAAGTCTGGTTAAGTCAGGTCAGGTTTCGTCAAGTCAGGTCAGGTCAAGTCAGGTCAAGTCAGGTCAGGTCAAGTCAGGTCAAGTCAGGTTAAGTCAGGTCAAGTCAGGTTAAGTCAGGTCAGGTCAGGTCAAGTGAAGTCAGGTCAAGTCAGGTAAGGTCATGTCAGGTCAAGTCAGGTCAAAGCAGGTCAGGTCAAGTCAGGTCAGGTCACGTTAAGTAAGGTCAATTCAGGTCAGGTCAAGTCAGTTCAGGTCAAGTCAGGTTAGGTCAGGTCAGGTCAAGTCAGATCAGGTCAAGTCAGGTCAAGTCAAGTCAAGTCAGGTTACGTCAAATCAGGTCAAGTCAGGTCAGGTCAGGTCACGTTAAGTCAGGTCAAGTAAGGTAAGGTCAAGTCTGGTCAAGTCAGGCCACGTTAAGTCAGGTCAAGTCAGGTCAAGTCAGGTCAGGTCAAGTCAGGTCAAGTCAAGTCAGGTCAAGTCAAGTCAGGTCAAGTCAGATCAGGTCAAGTCAGGTTAAGTCAGGTCAAGTCAGGTAAGGTCAAGTCAGGTCAAGTCAGGGCAGGTCAGGTCAGGTCAAGTCAGGTTAAGTCAGGTCAAGTCAGGTCAGGTCAAGTCAGGTCAAGTCAGGTCAGGTCAAGTCAGGTCAAGTCAGGTTAAGTCAGGTCAAGTCAGGTTAAGTCAGGTCAGGTCAGGTCAAGTGAAGTCAGGTCAAGTCAGGTAAGGTCATGTCAGGTCAAGTCAGGTCAAAGCAGGTCAGGTCAAGTCAGGTCAGGTCACGTTAAGTAAGGTCAATTCAGGTCAGGTCAAGTCAGTTCAGGTCAAGTCAGGTTAGGTCAGGTCAGGTCAAGTCAGATCAGGTCAAGTCAGGTCAAGTCAAGTCAAGTCAGGTTACGTCAAATCAGGTCAAGTCAGGTCAGGTCAGGTCACGTTAAGTCAGGTCAAGTAAGGTAAGGTCAAGTCTGGTCAAGTCAGGCCACGTTAAGTCAGGTCAAGTCAGGTCAAGTCAGGTCAGGTCAAGTCAGGTCAAGTCAAGTCAGGTCAAGTCAAGTCAGGTCAAGTCAGATCAGGTCAAGTCAGGTTAAGTCAGGTCAAGTAAGGTAAGGTCAAGTCTGGTTAAGTCAGGTCAGGTTACGTCAAATCAGGTCAAGTCAGGTCAGGTCAGGTCACGTTAAGTCAGGTCAAGTAAGGTAAGGTCAAGTCTGGTCAAGTCAGGTCACGTTAAGTCAGGTCAAGTCAGGTCAAGTCAGGTCAGGTCAAGTCAGGTCAAGTCAATCCTGTCAAGTCAAGTCAGGTCAAGTCAGATCAGGTCAAGTCAGGTTAAGTAAGGTCAAGTCAGCTAAGGTCAAGTCAGGTCAAGTTAGGTCAGGTCAAGTCAAGTCAGGTCAGGTCAAATCAGGTCAGGTCAAGTCAGGTCAGGTCACGTTAAGTCAGGTCAAGTCAGGTCAGGTCAGGTCAAGTCAGGTCAGGCCAGGTCAAGTCGGGTCAAGTCAGGTCAGGTCAAGTCAGGTCAGGTCAATTCAGGTCAAGTCAGGTCAAGTCAGGTCAGGTCACGTTAAGTCAGGTCGACTCAGGTCAGGTCAAGTCAGGTCAGGTCATGTCAGCTTAAGTCAGGTCAGGTCAAGTCAGGTTAGGTCAATCAGGTCAAGTCAAGTCAGGTCAAGTCAAGTAAGGTAAGGTCAAGTCTGGTTAAGTCAGGTCAGGTTTCGTCAAGTCAGGTCAAGTCAGATCAGGTCAAGTCAGGTTAAGTCAGGTCAAGTCAGGTAAGGTCAAGTCAGGTCAAGTCAGGGCAGGTCAGGTCAGGTCAAGTCAGGTAAGGCAAGTCAGGTCAAGTCAGGGCAGGTCAGGTCAGGTCAAGTCAGGTCAGGTCAAGTCAGGTTAAGTCAAGTCAGGTCAGGTCAAGTCAGGTTAGGTCAAGTCAGGTCAAGTCAAGTCAGATCAAGTCAAGTAAGGTCAAGTCAAGTCAGATCAAGTCAAGTAAGGTAAGGTCAAGTCTGGGCAAGTCAGGTCAGGTCACGTCAAATCAGGTCAAGTCAGGTCAGGTCAAGTCAGGTCAAGTTAGGTCAGGTCAAGTCAGGTTAAGTCAGGTCAAGTCAGGTCAGGTCAGGTCAGGTCAAGTCAGGTTAAGTCAGGTCAAGTCAGGTCAGGTCAAGTCAGGTCAAGTCAGGTCAGGTCAAGTCAGGTCAAGTCAGGTTAAGTCAGGTCAAGTCAGGTTAAGTCAGGTCAGGTCAGGTCAAGTGAAGTCAGGTCAAGTCAGGTAAGGTCATGTCAGGTCAAGTCAGGTCAAAGCAGGTCAGGTCAAGTCAGGTCAGGTCACGTTAAGTAAGGTCAATTCAGGTCAGGTCAAGTCAGTTCAGGTCAAGTCAGGTTAGGTCAGGTCAGGTCAAGTCAGGTCAGGTCAAGTCAGGTCAAGTCAAGTCAAGTCAGGTTACGTCAAATCAGGTCAAGTCAGGTCAGGTCAGGTCACGTTAAGTCAGGTCAAGTAAGGTAAGGTCAAGTCTGGTCAAGTCAGGCCACGTTAAGTCAGGTCAAGTCAGGTCAAGTCAGGTCAGGTCAAGTCAGGTCAAGTCAAGTCAGGTCAAGTCAAGTCAGGTCAAGTCAGATCAGGTCAAGTCAGGTTAAGTCAGGTCAAGTAAGGTAAGGTCAAGTCTGGTTAAGTCAGGTCAGGTTACGTCAAATCAGGTCAAGTCAGGTCAGGTCAGGTCACGTTAAGTCAGGTCAAGTAAGGTAAGGTCAAGTCTGGTCAAGTCAGGTCACGTTAAGTCAGGTTAGGTCAATCAGGTCAAGTCAAGTCAGGTCAAGTCAAGTAAGGTAAGGTCAAGTCTGGTTAAGTCAGGTCAGGTTTCGTCAAGTCAGGTCAGGTCAAGTCAGGTCAAGTCAGGTCAGGTCAAGTCAGGTCAAGTCAGGTTAAGTCAGGTCAAGTCAGGTTAAGTCAGGTCAGGTCAGGTCAAGTGAAGTCAGGTCAAGTCAGGTAAGGTCATGTCAGGTCAAGTCAGGTCAAAGCAGGTCAGGTCAAGTCAGGTCAGGTCACGTTAAGTAAGGTCAATTCAGGTCAGGTCAAGTCAGTTCAGGTCAAGTCAGGTTAGGTCAGGTCAGGTCAAGTCAGATCAGGTCAAGTCAGGTCAAGTCAAGTCAAGTCAGGTTACGTCAAATCAGGTCAAGTCAGGTCAGGTCAGGTCACGTTAAGTCAGGTCAAGTAAGGTAAGGTCAAGTCTGGTCAAGTCAGGCCACGTTAAGTCAGGTCAAGTCAGGTCAAGTCAGGTCAGGTCAAGTCAGGTCAAGTCAAGTCAGGTCAAGTCAAGTCAGGTCAAGTCAGATCAGGTCAAGTCAGGTTAAGTCAGGTCAAGTCAGGTAAGGTCAAGTCAGGTCAAGTCAGGGCAGGTCAGGTCAGGTCAAGTCAGGTTAAGTCAGGTCAAGTCAGGTCAGGTCAAGTCAGGTCAAGTCAGGTCAGGTCAAGTCAGGTCAAGTCAGGTTAAGTCAGGTCAAGTCAGGTTAAGTCAGGTCAGGTCAGGTCAAGTGAAGTCAGGTCAAGTCAGGTAAGGTCATGTCAGGTCAAGTCAGGTCAAAGCAGGTCAGGTCAAGTCAGGTCAGGTCACGTTAAGTAAGGTCAATTCAGGTCAGGTCAAGTCAGTTCAGGTCAAGTCAGGTTAGGTCAGGTCAGGTCAAGTCAGATCAGGTCAAGTCAGGTCAAGTCAAGTCAAGTCAGGTTACGTCAAATCAGGTCAAGTCAGGTCAGGTCAGGTCACGTTAAGTCAGGTCAAGTAAGGTAAGGTCAAGTCTGGTCAAGTCAGGCCACGTTAAGTCAGGTCAAGTCAGGTCAAGTCAGGTCAGGTCAAGTCAGGTCAAGTCAAGTCAGGTCAAGTCAAGTCAGGTCAAGTCAGATCAGGTCAAGTCAGGTTAAGTCAGGTCAAGTAAGGTAAGGTCAAGTCTGGTTAAGTCAGGTCAGGTTACGTCAAATCAGGTCAAGTCAGGTCAGGTCAGGTCACGTTAAGTCAGGTCAAGTAAGGTAAGGTCAAGTCTGGTCAAGTCAGGTCACGTTAAGTCAGGTCAAGTCAGGTCAAGTCAGGTCAGGTCAAGTCAGGTCAAGTCAATCCTGTCAAGTCAAGTCAGGTCAAGTCAGATCAGGTCAAGTCAGGTTAAGTAAGGTCAAGTCAGCTAAGGTCAAGTCAGGTCAAGTTAGGTCAGGTCAAGTCAAGTCAGGTCAGGTCAAATCAGGTCAGGTCAAGTCAGGTCAGGTCACGTTAAGTCAGGTCAAGTCAGGTCAGGTCAGGTCAAGTCAGGTCAGGCCAGGTCAAGTCGGGTCAAGTCAGGTCAGGTCAAGTCAGGTCAGGTCAATTCAGGTCAAGTCAGGTCAAGTCAGGTCAGGTCACGTTAAGTCAGGTCGACTCAGGTCAGGTCAAGTCAGGTCAGGTCATGTCAGCTTAAGTCAGGTCAGGTCAAGTCAGGTTAGGTCAATCAGGTCAAGTCAAGTCAGGTCAAGTCAAGTAAGGTAAGGTCAAGTCTGGTTAAGTCAGGTCAGGTTTCGTCAAGTCAGGTCAAGTCAGATCAGGTCAAGTCAGGTTAAGTCAGGTCAAGTCAGGTAAGGTCAAGTCAGGTCAAGTCAGGGCAGGTCAGGTCAGGTCAAGTCAGGTAAGGCAAGTCAGGTCAAGTCAGGGCAGGTCAGGTCAGGTCAAGTCAGGTCAGGTCAAGTCAGGTTAAGTCAAGTCAGGTCAGGTCAAGTCAGGTTAGGTCAAGTCAGGTCAAGTCAAGTCAGATCAAGTCAAGTAAGGTCAAGTCAAGTCAGATCAAGTCAAGTAAGGTAAGGTCAAGTCTGGGCAAGTCAGGTCAGGTCACGTCAAATCAGGTCAAGTCAGGTCAGGTCAAGTCAGGTCAAGTTAGGTCAGGTCAAGTCAGGTTAAGTCAGGTCAAGTCAGGTCAGGTCAGGTCAGGTCAAGTCAGGTTAAGTCAGGTCAAGTCAGGTCAGGTCAAGTCAGGTCAAGTCAGGTCAGGTCAAGTCAGGTCAAGTCAGGTTAAGTCAGGTCAAGTCAGGTTAAGTCAGGTCAGGTCAGGTCAAGTGAAGTCAGGTCAAGTCAGGTAAGGTCATGTCAGGTCAAGTCAGGTCAAAGCAGGTCAGGTCAAGTCAGGTCAGGTCACGTTAAGTAAGGTCAATTCAGGTCAGGTCAAGTCAGTTCAGGTCAAGTCAGGTTAGGTCAGGTCAGGTCAAGTCAGGTCAGGTCAAGTCAGGTCAAGTCAAGTCAAGTCAGGTTACGTCAAATCAGGTCAAGTCAGGTCAGGTCAGGTCACGTTAAGTCAGGTCAAGTAAGGTAAGGTCAAGTCTGGTCAAGTCAGGCCACGTTAAGTCAGGTCAAGTCAGGTCAAGTCAGGTCAGGTCAAGTCAGGTCAAGTCAAGTCAGGTCAAGTCAAGTCAGGTCAAGTCAGATCAGGTCAAGTCAGGTTAAGTCAGGTCAAGTAAGGTAAGGTCAAGTCTGGTTAAGTCAGGTCAGGTTACGTCAAATCAGGTCAAGTCAGGTCAGGTCAGGTCACGTTAAGTCAGGTCAAGTAAGGTAAGGTCAAGTCTGGTCAAGTCAGGTCACGTTAAGTCAGGTCAAGTCAGGTCAAGTCAGGTCAGGTCAAGTCAGGTCAAGTCAATCCTGTCAAGTCAAGTCAGGTCAAGTCAGATCAGGTCAAGTCAGGTTAAGTAAGGTCAAGTCAGGTAAGGTCAAGTCAGGTCAAGTTAGGTCAGGTCAAGTCAGGTCAGGTCAGGTCAGGTCAGGTCAAGTCAGGTCAGGTCAAGTCAGGTCAAGTCAAGTCAAGTCAGGTCAAGTCAGGTTAGGTCAAGTCAGGTTAAGTCAAGTCAGGTCAGGTCAAGTCAGGTCAAGTTAGGTCAGGTCAAGTCAGGTTAAGTCAGGTCAAGTCAGGTCAGGTCAGGTCAGGTCAGGTCAAGTCAGGTCAGGTCAAGTCAGGTCAAGTCAAGTCAAGTCAGGTCAAGTCAGGTTAGGTCAAGTCAGGTCAAGTCAAGTCAGATCAAGTCAGGTCAGGTCAGTAAGGTAAGGTCAAGTCTGGTCAAGTCAGGTCAGGTCACGTCAGGTCAGGTCACGTTAAGTCAGGACAAGTCAGGTCAAGTCAGGTCAGGTCAAGTCAGGTCAGGTCAAGTCAGGTTAAGTCAGGTCAGGTCAAGTCAGGTTAGGTCAATTCAGGTCAAGTCAGGTCAAGTCAGGTCAAATCAGGTCAGGTCAAGTCAGGTCAGGTCACGTTAAGTCAGGTCAAGTCAGGTCAGGTCAGGTCAAGTCAGGTCAGGCCAGGTCAAGTCAGGTCAAGTCAGGTCAGGTCAAGTCAGGTCAGGTCAATTCAGGTCAAGTCAGGTCAAGTCAGGTCAGGTCACGTTAAGTCAGGTCGACTCAGGTCAGGTCAAGTCAGGTCAGGTCATGTCAGCTTAAGTCAGGTCAGGTCAAGTCAGGTTAGGTCAATCAGGTCAAGTCAAGTCAGGTCAAGTCAAGTAAGGTAAGGTCAAGTCTGGTTAAGTCAGGTCAGGTTTCGTCAAGTCAGGTCAAGTCAGATCAGGTCAAGTCAGGTTAAGTCAGGTCAAGTCAGGTAAGGTCAAGTCAGGTCAAGTCAGGGCAGGTCAGGTCAAGTCAGGTCAAGTCAGGGCAGGTCAGGTCAGGTCAAGTCAGGTTAGGTCAATTCAGGTCAAGTCAGGTCAAATCAGGTCACGTTAAGTCAGGTCAAGTAAGGTAAGGTCAAGTCTGGTCAAGTCAGGTCAGGTCACGTCAGGTCAGGTCAAGTCAGGTCAGGTCAAGTCAGGTAAAGTCAGATCAGGTCAAGTCAGGTTAGGTCAATTCAGGTCAAGTCAGGTCAGGTCAAGTCAGGTCAAGTTAGGTCAGGTCAAGTCAGGTTAAGTCAGGTCAAGTCAGGTCAGGTCAGGTCAGGTCAAGTCAGGTTAAGTCAGGTCAAGTCAGGTCAGGTCAAGTCAGGTCAAGTCAGGTCAGGTCAAGTCAGGTCAAGTCAGGTTAAGTCAGGTCAAGTCAGGTTAAGTCAGGTCAGGTCAGGTCAAGTGAAGTCAGGTCAAGTCAGGTAAGGTCATGTCAGGTCAAGTCAGGTCAAAGCAGGTCAGGTCAAGTCAGGTCAGGTCACGTTAAGTAAGGTCAATTCAGGTCAGGTCAAGTCAGTTCAGGTCAAGTCAGGTTAGGTCAGGTCAGGTCAAGTCAGGTCAGGTCAAGTCAGGTCAAGTCAAGTCAAGTCAGGTTACGTCAAATCAGGTCAAGTCAGGTCAGGTCAGGTCACGTTAAGTCAGGTCAAGTAAGGTAAGGTCAAGTCTGGTCAAGTCAGGCCACGTTAAGTCAGGTCAAGTCAGGTCAAGTCAGGTCAGGTCAAGTCAGGTCAAGTCAAGTCAGGTCAAGTCAAGTCAGGTCAAGTCAGATCAGGTCAAGTCAGGTTAAGTCAGGTCAAGTAAGGTAAGGTCAAGTCTGGTTAAGTCAGGTCAGGTTACGTCAAATCAGGTCAAGTCAGGTCAGGTCAGGTCACGTTAAGTCAGGTCAAGTAAGGTAAGGTCAAGTCTGGTCAAGTCAGGTCACGTTAAGTCAGGTCAAGTCAGGTCAAGTCAGGTCAGGTCAAGTCAGGTCAAGTCAATCCTGTCAAGTCAAGTCAGGTCAAGTCAGATCAGGTCAAGTCAGGTTAAGTAAGGTCAAGTCAGGTAAGGTCAAGTCAGGTCAAGTTAGGTCAGGTCAAGTCAGGTCAGGTCAGGTCAGGTCAGGTCAAGTCAGGTCAGGTCAAGTCAGGTCAAGTCAAGTCAAGTCAGGTCAAGTCAGGTTAGGTCAAGTCAGGTTAAGTCAAGTCAGGTCAGGTCAAGTCAGGTCAAGTTAGGTCAGGTCAAGTCAGGTTAAGTCAGGTCAAGTCAGGTCAGGTCAGGTCAGGTCAGGTCAAGTCAGGTCAGGTCAAGTCAGGTCAAGTCAAGTCAAGTCAGGTCAAGTCAGGTTAGGTCAAGTCAGGTCAAGTCAAGTCAGATCAAGTCAAGTAAGGTAAGGTCAAGTCAGGTCAAGTCAAGTCAAGTCAGGTCAGGTCAGGTCAGTAAGGTAAGGTCAAGTCTGGTCAAGTCAGGTCAGGTCACGTCAGGTCAGGTCACGTTAAGTCAGGACAAGTCAGGTCAAGTCAGGTCAGGTCAAGTCAGGTCAAGTCAAGTCAGGTCAAGTCAAGTCAGGTCAAGTCAGGTTAAGTCAGGTCAAGTCAGGTCAAGTTAGGTCAGGTCAAGTCAGGTTAAGTCAGGTCAAGTCAGGTCAGGTCAGGTCAGGTCAAGTCAGGTCAGGTCAAGTCAGGTTAAGTCAGGTCAGGTCAAGTCAGGTTAGGTCAATTCAGGTCAAGTCAGGTCAAGTCAGGTCAAATCAGGTCAGGTCAAGTCAGGTCAGGTCACGTTAAGTCAGGTCAAGTCAGGTCAGGTCAGGTCAAGTCAGGTCAGGCCAGGTCAAGTCAGGTCAAGTCAGGTCAGGTCAAGTCAGGTCAGGTCAATTCAGGTCAAGTCAGGTCAAGTCAGGTCAGGTCACGTTAAGTCAGGTCGACTCAGGTCAGGTCAAGTCAGGTCAGGTCATGTCAGCTTAAGTCAGGTCAGGTCAAGTCAGGTTAGGTCAATCAGGTCAAGTCAAGTCAGGTCAAGTCAAGTAAGGTAAGGTCAAGTCTGGTTAAGTCAGGTCAGGTTTCGTCAAGTCAGGTCAAGTCAGATCAGGTCAAGTCAGGTTAAGTCAGGTCAAGTCAGGTAAGGTCAAGTCAGGTCAAGTCAGGGCAGGTCAGGTCAAGTCAGGTCAAGTCAGGGCAGGTCAGGTCAGGTCAAGTCAGGTTAGGTCAATTCAGGTCAAGTCAGGTCAAATCAGGTCACGTTAAGTCAGGTCAAGTAAGGTAAGGTCAAGTCTGGTCAAGTCAGGTCAGGTCACGTCAGGTCAGGTCAAGTCAGGTCAGGTCAAGTCAGGTAAAGTCAGATCAGGTCAAGTCAGGTTAGGTCAATTCAGGTCAAGTCAGGTCAAGTCAGGTCAAATCAGGTCAGGTCAAGTCAGGTCAGGTCAGGTCAATTCAGGTCAAGTCAGGTCAAGTCAGGTCAGGTCAAGTCAGGTCAAGTCAGGTCAGGTCATGTCAGGTTAAGTCAGGTCAGGTCAAGTCAGGTTAGGTCAATTCAGGTCAAGTCAGGTCAAGTCAGGTCAGGTCACGTTAAGTCAGGTCGAGTCAGGTCAGGTCAAGTCAGGTCAAGTCAGGTCAGGTCAAGTCAGGTCAGGTCAATTCAGGTCAAGTCAGGTCAAGTCAGGGCAAGTCAAGTCAAGTCATTTCAGGTCAGGTCAGTCAGGTCAGGTCAAGTCAGCTCAAGTCAGGTCAGGTCAAGTCAGGTTAAATCAAGTCAGGTCAAATCATATCAAATCAGGTCAGGTCAAGTCAGGTTAAGTCAGGTCAAGTCAGGTCAGGTCAAGTCAGGTCAAGTCAGGTAAGGTCATGTCAGGTCAAGTCAGGTCAAGTCAGGTCAGGTCAAGTCAGTTCAGGTCAAGTCAGGTTAGGTCAGGTCAGGTCAAGTCAGGTCAGGTCAAGTCAGGTCAAGTCAGGTCAGGTCAAGTCAGGTCAAGTCAGGTCAGGTCAGGTCAAGTCAGGTCAGGTCAATTCAGGTCAAGTCAGGTAAGGTCATGTCAGGTCAAGTCAGGTCAAATCAGGTCAGGTCAAGTCAGGTCAGGTCACGTTAAGTCAGGTCAAGTCAGGTCAGGTCAGGTCAAGTCAGGTCAGGTCAAGTCAGTTCAAGTCAGGTCAGGTCATGTCAGGTCAGGTCAATTCAGGTCAAGTCAGGTCAAGTCAGGTCAGGTCACGTTAAGTCAGGTCGAGTCAGGTCAGGTCAAGTCAGGTCAAGTCAGGTCAAGTCAAGTCAAGTCAGGTCAGGTCAGGTCAGTAAGGTAAGGTCAAGTCTGGTCAAGTCAGGTCAGGTCACGTCAGGTCAGGTCACGTTAAGTCAGGACAAGTCAGGTCAAGTCAGGTCAGGTCAAGTCAGGTCAAGTCAAGTCAGGTCAAGTCAGGTCAGGTCAGGTCAGGTCAAGTCAGGTCAGGTCAAGTCAGGTTAAGTCAGGTCAGGTCAAGTCAGGTTAGGTCAATTCAGGTCAAGTCAGGTCAAGTCAGGTCAAATCAGGTCAGGTCAAGTCAGGTCAGGTCAGGTCAATTCAGGTCAAGTCAGGTCAAGTCAGGTCAGGTCAAGTCAGGTCAAGTCAGGTCAGGTCAGGTCAAGTCAGGTCAAATCAGGTCAGGTCAAGTCAGGTCAGGTCACGTTAAGTCAGGTCAAGTCAGGTCAGGTCAGGTCAAGTCAGGTCAGGCCAGGTCAAGTCAGGTCAAGTCAGGTCAGGTCAAGTCAGGTCAGGTCAATTCAGGTCAAGTCAGGTCAAGTCAGGTCAGGTCACGTTAAGTCAGGTCGACTCAGGTCAGGTCAAGTCAGGTCAGGTCATGTCAGCTTAAGTCAGGTCAGGTCAAGTCAGGTTAGGTCAATCAGGTCAAGTCAAGTCAGGTCAAGTCAAGTAAGGTAAGGTCAAGTCTGGTTAAGTCAGGTCAGGTTTCGTCAAGTCAGGTCAAGTCAGATCAGGTCAAGTCAGGTTAAGTCAGGTCAAGTCAGGTAAGGTCAAGTCAGGTCAAGTCAGGGCAGGTCAGGTCAGGTCAAGTCAGGTCAGGTCAAGTCAGGTCAAGTCAGGGCAGGTCAGGTCAAGTCAGGTCAAGTCAGGGCAGGTCAGGTCAGGTCAAGTCAGGTCAGGTCAAGTCAGGTCAAGTCAGGGCAGGTCAAGTCAAGTCAGGTCAAGTCAGGTTAAGGCAGGTCAAGTCAGGTAAGGTCAAGTCAGGTCAAGTTAGGTCAGGTCAAGTCAGGTTAAGTCAGGTCAAGTCAGGTCAGGTCAGGTCAGGTTAAGTCAGGTCAAGTCAGGTCACGTTAAGTCAGGTCGAGTCAGGTCAGGTCAAGTCAGGTCAAGTCAGGTCAGGTCAAGTCAGGTCAGGTCAATTCAGGTCAAGTCAGGTCAAGTCAGGGCAAGTCAAGTCAAGTCATTTCAGGTCAGGTCAGTCAGGTCAGGTCAAGTCAGCTCAAGTCAGGTCAGGTCAAGTCAGGTTAAATCAAGTCAGGTCAAATCATATCAAATCAGGTCAGGTCAAGTCAGGTTAAGTCAGGTCAAGTCAGGTCAGGTCAAGTCAGGTCAAGTCAGGTAAGGTCATGTCAGGTCAAGTCAGGTCAAGTCAGGTCAAGTCAAGTCAGGTCAAGTCAGATCAGGTCAAGTCAGGTTAAGTCAGGTCAAGTAAGGTAAGGTCAAGTCAGGTCAGGTCAAGTCAGGTCAAGTCAGGTCAAGTCAGGTCAAGTCAAGTCAAGTCAGGTCAGGTCAGGTCAGTCAGGTCAGGTCAAGTAAGCTCAAGTCAAGTCAGGTCAAGTCAGATCAGGTCAAGTCAGGTTAAGTCAGGTCAAGTAAGGTAAGGTCAAGTCTGGTCAAGTCAGGTCACGTTAAGTCAGGTCAAGTCAGGTCAAGTCAGGTCAGGTCAAGTCAGGTCAAGTCAAGCCTGTCAAGTCAAGTCAGGTCAAGTCAGATCAGGTCAAGTCAGGTTAAGTAAGGTCAAGTCAGGTAAGGTCAAGTCAGGTCAAGTTAGGTCAGGTCAAGTCAGGTCAGGTCAGGTCAGGTCAGGTCAAGTCAGGTCAGGTCAAGTCAGTTCAAGTCAAGTCAAGTCAGGTCAAGTCCGGTTAGGTCAAGTCAGGTTAAGTCAAGTCAGGTCAGGTCAAGTCAGGTCAAGTTAGGTCAGGTCAAGTCAGGTTAAGTCAGGTCAAGTCAGGTCAGGTCAGGTCAGGTCAAGTCAGGTCAGGTCAAGTCAGGTCAAGTCAGGTCAAGTCAGGTCAGGTTAGGTCAATTCAGGTCAAGTCAGGTCAAGTCAGGTCAGGTCACGTTAAGTCAGGTCGAGTCAGGTCAGGAAAAGTCAGGTCAAGTCAGGTCAGGTCAAGTCAGGTCAGGTCAATTCAGGTCAAGTCAGGTCAAGTCAGGGCAAGTCAAGTCAAGTCATTTCAGGTCAGGTCAGTCAGGTCAGGTCAAGTCAGCTCAAGTCAGGTCAGGTCAAGTCAGGTTAAATCAAATCAGGTCAAATCATATCAAATCAGGTCAGGTCAAGTCAGGTTAAGTCAGGTCAAGTCAGGTCAGGTCAAGTCAGGTCAAGTCAGGTAAGGTCATGTCAGGTCAAGTCAGGTCAAGTCAGGTCAGGTCAAGTCAGTACAGGTCAAGTCAGGTCAGGTCAAGTCAGGTCAAGTCAGGTCAAGTCAAGTCAAGTCAGGTCAGGTCAGGTCAGTAAGGTAAGGTCAAGTCTGGTCAAGACAGGTCAGGTTACGTCAGGTCAGGTCACGTTAAGTCAGGACAAGTCAGGTCAAGTCAGGTCAGGTCAAGTCAGGTCAGGTCAATTCAGGTCAAGTCAGGTCAAGTCAGGTAAGGTCAAGTCAGGTCAAGTTAGGTCAGGTCAAGTCAGGTCAGGTCAGGTCAGGTCAGGTCAAGTCAGGTCAGGTCAAGTCAGGTCAAGTCAAGTCAAGTCAGGTCAAGTCAGGTTAGGTCAAGTCAGGTTAAGTCAAGTCAGGTCAGGTCAAGTCAGGTCAAGTTAGGTCAGGTCAAGTCAGGTTAAGTCAGGTCAAGTCAGGTCAGGTCAGGTCAGGTCAGGTCAAGTCAGGTCAGGTCAAGTCAGGTCAAGTCAGGTCAAGTCAGGTCAGGTTAGGTCAATTCAGGTCAAGTCAGGTCAAGTCAGGTCAGGTCACGTTAAGTCAGGTCGAGTCAGGTCAGGTCAAGTCAGGTCAAGTCAGGTCAGGTCAAGTCAGGTCAGGTCAATTCAGGTCAAGTCAGGTCAAGTCAGGGCAAGTCAAGTCAAGTCATTTCAGGTCAGGTCAGTCAGGTCAGGTCAAGTCAGCTCAAGTCAGGTCAGGTCAAGTCAGGTTAAATCAAGTCAGGTCAAATCATATCAAATCAGGTCAGGTCAAGTCAGGTTAAGTCAGGTCAAGTCAGGTCAGGTCAAGTCAGGTCAAGTCAGGTAAGGTCATGTCAGGTCAAGTCAGGTCAAGTCAGGTCAGGTCAAGTCAGTTCAGGTCAAGTCAGGTTAGGTCAGGTCAGGTCAAGTCAGGTCAGGTCAAGTCAGGTCAAGTCAGGTCAGGTCAAGTCAGGTTAAGTCAGGACAAGTCAAGTCAAGTCAGGTCAGGTCAGGTCAGTAAGGTAAGGTCAAGTCTGGTCAAGACAGGTCAGGTTACGTCAGGTCAGGTCACGTTAAGTCAGGTCAAGTCAGGTCAGGTCAGGTCAAGTCAGGTCAGGTCAAGTCAGGTCAAGTCAGGTCAGGTCAAGTCAGGTCAGGTCAATTCAGGTCAAGTCAGGTCAAGTCAGGTCAGGTCACGTTAAGTCAGGTCGAGTCAGGTCAGGTCAAGTCAGGTCAAGTCAGGTCAAATCAGGTCAGGTCAAGTCAGGTTAGGTCACGTTAAGTCAGGTCAAGTCAGGTCAAGTCAGGTCAGGTCAAGTCAGGTCAAGTCAAGTCAGGTCAAGTCAAGTCAGGTCAAGTCAGGTTAAGTCAGGTCAAGTCAGGTCAAGTTAGGTCAGGTTAAGTCAGGTTAAGTCAGGTCAAGTCAGGTCAGGTCAGGTCAGGTCAAGTCAGGTCAGGTCAAGTCAGGTTAAGTCAGGTCAGGTCAAGTCAGGTTAGGTCAATTCAGGTCAAGTCAGGTCAAGTCAGGTCAAGTCAAGTCAAGTCAGGTCAAGTCAGGTCAAATCAGGTCAGGTCAAGTCAGGTCAGGTCAGGTCAATTCAGGTCAAGTCAGGTCAAGTCAGGTCAGGTCAAGTCAGGTCAAGTCAGGTCAGGTCATGTCAGGTTAAGTCAGGTCAGGTCAAGTCAGGTTAGGTCAATTCAGGTCAAGTCAGGTCAAGTCAGGTCAAGTCAAGTCAAGTCAGGTCAGGTCAGGTCAGTTAGGTAAGGTCAAGTCTGGTCAAGTCAGGTCAGGTCACGTCAGGTCAGGTCACGTTAAGTCAGGACAAGTCAGGTCAAGTCAGGTCAGGTCAAGTCAGGTTAAGTCAGGTCAGGTCAAGTGAAGTCAGATCAGGTCAAGTCAGGTAAGGTCAAGTCAGGTCAAGTTAGGTCAGGTCAAGTCAGATTAAGTCAGGTCAAGGCAGGTCAGGTCAGGTCAGGTCAAGTCAGGTCAGGTCAAGTCAGGTTAAGTCAGGTCAGGTCAAGTCAGGTTAGGTCAATTCAGGTCAAGTCAGGTCAAGTCAGGTCAAATCAGGTCAGTTCAAGTCAGGTCAGGTCAGGTCAATTCAGGTCAAGTCAGGTCAAGTCAGGTCAGGTCAAGTCAGGTCAAGTCAGGTCAGGTCATGTCAGGTTAAGTCAGGTCAGGTCAAATCAGGTTAGGTCAATTCAGGTCAAGTCAGGTCAAGTCAGGTCAGGTCAAGTCAGGTCAAGTCAAGTCAGGTCAGGTCAAGTCAGGTCAAGTCAGGTTAAGTCAGGTCAAGTCAGGTTAAGTCAGGTCAGGTCAGGTCAAGTGAAGTCAGATCAGGTCAAGTCAGGTCAGGTCAATTCAGCTCAAGTCAGGTCAGGTCAAGTCAGGTTAAATCAAGTCAGGTCAAATCATATCAAATCAGGTCAGGTCAAGTCAGGTTAAGTCAGGTCAAGTCAGGTCAGGTCAAGTCAGGTCAAGTCAGGTAAGGTCATGTCAGGTCAAGTCAGGTCAAATCAGGTCAGGTCAAGTCAGGTCAGGTCACGTTAAGTAAGGTCAAGTCAGGTCAGGTCAAGTCAGTTCAGGTCAAGTCAGGTTAGGTCAGGTCAGGTCAAGTCAGGTCAGGTCAAGTCAGGTCAAGTCAGGTCAGGTCAAGTCAGGTCAGGTCAGGTCAAATCAGGTCAGGTCAAGTCAGGTCAGGTCACGTTAAGTCAGGTCAAGTCAGGTCAGGTCAATACAGGTCAAGTCAGGTAAGGTCATGTCAGGTCAAGTCAGGTCAAATCAGGTCAGGTCAAGTCAGGTCAGGTCACGTTAAGTCAGGTCAAGTCAGGTCAGGTCAGGTCAAGTCAGGTCAGGTCAAGTCAGGGCAGGTCATGTCAGGTCAAGTCAGGTCAAATCAGGTCAGGTCAATTCAAGTAAGGTAAGGTCAAGTCTGGTTAAGTCAGGTCAGGTTACGTCAAATCAGGTCAAGTCAGGTCAGGTCAGGTCACGTTAAGTCAGGTCAAGTAAGGTAAGGTCAAGTCTGGTCAAGTCAGGCCACGTTAAGTCAGGTCAAGTCAGGTCAAGTCAGGTCAGGTCAAGTCAGGTCAAGTCAAGTCAGGTCAAGTCAAGTCAGGTCAAGTCAGATCAGGTCAAGTCAGGTTAAGTCAGGTCAAGTAAGGTAAGGTCAAGTCTGGTTAAGCCAGGTCAGGTTACGTCAAATCAGGTCAAGTCAGGTCACGTTAAGTCAGGTCAAGTAAGGTAAGGTCAAGTCTGGTCAAGACAGGTCACGTTAAGGCAGGTCAAGTCAGGTTAAGTCAGGTCAGGTCAAGTCAGGTCCAGTCAAGTCTGGTCAAGTCAAGTCAGGTCAAGTCAGATCAGGTCAAGTCAGGTTAAGTAAGGTCAAGTCAGGTAAGGTCAAGTCAGGTCAAGTTAGGTCAGGTCAAGTCAGGTCAGGTCAGGTCAGGTCAGGTCAGGTCAAGTCAGGTCAGGTCAAGTCAGGTCAAGTCAAGTCAAGTCAGGTCAAGTCAGGTTAGGTCAAGTCAGGTTAAGTCAAGTCAGGTCAGGTCAAGTCAGGTCAAGTTAGGTCAGGTCAAGTCAGGTTAAGTCAGGTCAAGTCAGGTCAGGTCAGGTCAGGTCAGGTCAAGTCAGGTCAGGTCAAGTCAGGTCAAGTCAAGTCAAGTCAGGTCAAGTCAGGTTAGGTCAAGTCAGGTCAAGTCAAGTCAGATCAAGTCAAGTAAGGTAAGGTCAAGTCTGGTCAAGTCAGGTCAGGTCACGTAAAATCAGGTCAAGTCAGGTCAAGTCAGGTCAGGTCAAGTCAGGTCAAGTTAGGTCATGTCAAGTCAGGTTAAGTCAGGTCAAGTCAGGTCAAGTTAGGTCAGGTCAAGTCAGGTCAGGTCAAGTCAGGTCAAGTCAGGGCAGGTCAGGTCAGGTCAAGTCAGGTCAGGTCAAGTCAGGTCAAGTCAGGGCAGGTCAAGTCAAGTCAGGTCAAGTCAGGTTAAGTCAGGTCAAGTCAGGTAAGGTCAAGTCAGGTCAAGTTAGGTAAGGTCAAGTCAGGTTAAGTCAGGTCAAGTCAGGTCAGGTCAGGTCAGGTTAAGTCAGGTCAAGTCAGGTCAGGTCAGGTCAGGTCAAGTCAGGTCAGGTCAAGTCAGGTTAAGTCAGATCAGGTCAAGTCAGGTTAGGTCAATTCAGGTCAAGTCAGGTCAAGTCAGGTCAAATCAGGTCACGTTAAGTCAGGTCAAGTAAGGTAAGGTCAAGTCTGGTCAAGTCAGGTCAGGTCACGTCAGGTCAGGTCAAGTCAGGTCAGGTCAAGTCAGGTAAAGTCAGATCAGGTCAAGTCAGGTTAGGTCAATTCAGGTCAAGTCAGGTCAAGTCAGGTCAAATCAGGTCAGGTCAAGTCAGGTCAGGTCAGGTCAATTCAGGTCAAGTCAGGTCAAGTCAGGTCAGGTCAAGTCAGGTCAAGTCAGGTCAGGTCATGTCAGGTTAAGTCATGTCAGGTCAAGTCAGGTTAGGTCAATTCAGGTCAAGTCAGGTCAAGTCAGGTCAGGTCACGTTAAGTCAGGTCGAGTCAGGTCAGGTCAAGTCAGGTCAAGTCAGGTCAGGTCAAGTCAGGTCAAGTCAGGTAAGGTCATGTCAGGTCAAGTCAGGTCAAATCAGGTCAGGTCAAGTCAGGTCAGGTCACGTTAAGTAAGGTCAAGTCAGGTCAGGTCAAGTCAGTTCAGGTCAAGTCAGGTTAGGTCAAGTCAGGTCAAGTCAAGTCAGATCAAGTCAAGTAAGGTCAAGTCAAGTCAGATCAAGTCAAGTAAGGTAAGGTCAAGTCAGGTCAGGTCAAGTCAGGTCAAGTCAGGTTAAGTCAGGTCAAGTCAGGTTAAGTCAGGTCAGGTCAGGTCAAGTGAAGTCAGATCAGGTCAAGTCAGGTCAGGTCAAGTCAGCTCAAGTCAGGTCAGGTCAAGTCAGGTTAAATCAAGTCAGTTCAAATCATATCAAATCAGGTCAGGTCAAGTCAGGTTAAGTCAGGTCAAGTCAGGTCAGGTCAAGTCAGGTCAAGTCAGGTAAGGTCATGTCAGGTCAAGTCAGGTCAAATCAGGTCAGGTCAAGTCAGGTCAGGTCACGTTAAGTAAGGTCAAGTCAGGTCAGGTCAAGTCAGTTCAGGTCAAGTCAGGTTAGGTCAGGTCAGGTCAAGTCAGGTCAGGTCAAGTCAGGTCAAGTCAGGTCAGGTCAAGTCAGGTCAGGTCAATACAGGTCAAGTCAGGTAAGGTCATGTCAGGTCAAGTCAGGTCAAATCAGGTCAGGTCAAGTCAGGTCAGGTCACGTTAAGTCAGGTCAAGTCAGGTCAGGTCAGGTCAAGTCAGGTCAGGTCAAGTCAGGTCAAGTCAGGTCAGGTCAAGTCAGGTCAGGTCAAGTCAGGTCAAGTCAGGTCAAGTCAGGTCAAGTCAAGTCAAGTCAGGTCAGGTCAGTCAGGTCAGGTCAAGTAAGCTCAAGTCAAGTCAGGTCAAGTCAGATCAGGTCAAGTCAGGTTAAGTCAGGTCAAGTAAGGTAAGGTCAAGTCTGGTTAAGTCAGGTCAGGTTACGTCAAATCAGGTCAAGTCAGGTCAGGTCAGGTCACGTTAAGTCAGGTCAAGTAAGGTAAGGTCAAGTCTGGTCAAGTCAGGTCACGTTAAGTCAGGTCAAGTCAGGTCAAGTCAGGTCAGGTCAAGTCAGGTCAAGTCAAGCCTGTCAAGTCAAGTCAGGTCAAGTCAGATCAGGTCAAGTCAGGTTAAGTAAGGTCAAGTCAGGTAAGGTCAAGTCAGGTCAAGTTAGGTCAGGTCAAGTCAGGTCAGGTCAGGTCAGGTCAGGTCAGGTCAAGTCAGGTCAGGTCAAGTCAGGTCAAGTCAAGTCAAGTCAGGTCAAGTCAGGTTAGGTCAAGTCAGGTTAAGTCAAGTCAGGTCAGGTCAAGTCAGGTCAAGTTAGGTCAGGTCAAGTCAGGTTAAGTCAGGTCAAGTCAGGTCAGGTCAGGTCAGGTCAAGTCAGGTCAGGTCAAGTCAGGTCAAGTCAGGTCAGGTTAGGTCAATTCAGGTCAAGTCAGGTCAAGTCAGGTCAGGTCACGTTAAGTCAGGTCGAGTCAGGTCAGGTCAAGTCAGGTCAAGTCAGGTCAGGTCAAGTCAGGTCAGGTCAATTCAGGTCAAGTCAGGTCAAGTCAGGGCAAGTCAAGTCAAGTCATTTCAGGTCAGGTCAGTCAGGTCAGGTCAAGTCAGCTCAAGTCAGGTCAGGTCAAGTCAGGTTAAATCAAGTCAGGTCAAATCATATCAAATCAGGTCAGGTCAAGTCAGGTTAAGTCAGGTCAAGTCAGGTCAGGTCAAGTCAGGTCAAGTCAGGTAAGGTCATGTCAGGTCAAGTCAGGTCAAGTCAGGTCAGGTCAAGTCAGTTCAGGTCAAGTCAGGTTAGGTCAGGTCAGGTCAAGTCAGGTCAGGTCAAGTCAGGTCAAGTCAGGTCAGGTTAAGTCAGGTCAAGTCAGGTCAAGTCAAGTCAAGTCAGGTCAGGTCAGGTCAGTAAGGTAAGGTCAAGTCTGGTCAAGTCAGGTCAGGTCATGTCAGGTCAGGTCACGTTAAGTCAGGACAAGTCAGGTCAGTTCAGGTCAAGTCAGGTCAAGTCAGGTCAGGTCAAGTCAGGTCAGGTCAATTCAGGTAAAGTCAGGTCAAGTCAGGTCAGGTCACGTTAAGTCAGGTCGAGTCAGGTCAGGTCAAGTCAGGTCAAGTCAGGTCAAGTCAAGTCAAGTCAGGTCAGGTCAGGTCAGTAAGGTAAGGTCAAGTCTGGTCAAGTCAGGTCAGGTCACGTCAGGTCAGGTCACGTTAAGTCAGGACAAGTCAGGTCAAGTCAGGTCAGGTCAAGTCAGGTCAAGTCAAGTCAGGTCAAGTCAAGTCAGGTCAAGTCAGGTTAAGTCAGGTCAAGTCAGGTCAAGTTAGGTCAGGTTAAGTCAGGTTAAGTCAGGTCAAGTCAGGTCAGGTCAGGTCAGGTCAAGTCAGGTCAGGTCAAGTCAGGTTAAGTCAGGTCAGGTCAAGTCAGGTTAGGTCAATTCAGGTCAAGTCAGGTCAAGTCAGGTCAAATCAGGTCAGGTCAAGTCAGGTCAGGTCAGGTCAATTCAGGTCAAGTCAGGTCAAGTCAGGTCAGGTCAAGTCAGGTCAAGTCAGGTCAGGTCATGTCAGGTTAAGTCAGGTCAGGTCAAGTCAGGTTAGGTCAATTCAGGTCAAGTCAGGTCAAGTCAGGTCAAGTCAAGTCAAGTCAGGTCAGGTCAGGTCAGTAAGGTAAGGTCAAGTCTGGTCAAGTCAGGTCAGGTCACGTCAGGTCAGGTCACGTTAAGTCAGGACAAGTCAGGTCAAGTCAGGTCAGGTCAAGTCAGGTCAAGTCAAGTCAGGTCAAGTCAAGTCAGGTCAAGTCAGGTTAAGTCAGGTCAAGTCAGGTCAAGTTAGGTCAGGTTAAGTCAGGTTAAGTCAGGTCAAGTCAGGTCAGGTCAGGTCAGGTCAAGTCAGGTCAGGTCAAGTCAGGTTAAGTCAGGTCAGGTCAAGTCAGGTTAGGTCAATTCAGGTCAAGTCAGGTCAAGTCAGGTCAAATCAGGTCAGGTCAAGTCAGATCAGGTCAGGTCAAGTCAGGTCAAGTCAGGTCAGGTCAAGTCAGGTCAGGTCAAGTCAGGTCAAGTCAGGTCAAGTCAGGTCAAGTCAAGTCAAGTCAGGTCAGGTCAGGTCAGTCAGGTCAGGTCAAGTAAGCTCAAGTCAAGTCAGGTCAAGTCAGATCAGGTCAAGTCAGGTTAAGTCAGGTCAAGTAAGGTAAGGTCAAGTCTGGTTAAGTCAGGTCAGGTTACGTCAAATCAGGTCAAGTCAGGTCAGGTCAGGTCACGTTAAGTCAGGTCAAGTAAGGTAAGGTCAAGTCTGGTCAAGTCAGGTCACGTTAAGTCAGGTCAAGTCAGGTCAAGTCAAGTCAGGTCAAGTCAGGTTAAGTCAGGTCAAGTCAGGTCAAGTTAGGTCAGGTTAAGTCAGGTTAAGTCAGGTCAAGTCAGGTCAGGTCAGGTCAGGTCAAGTCAGGTCAGGTCAAGTCAGGTCAGGTCAAGTCAGGTCAAGTCAGGTCAGGTCAAGTCAGGTCAGGTCAAGTCAGGTCAAGTCAGGTCAAGTCAGGTCAAGTCAAGTCAAGTCAGGTCAGGTCAGGTCAGTCAGGTCAGGTCAAGTAAGCTCAAGTCAAGTCAGGTCAAGTCAGATCAGGTCAAGTCAGGTTAAGTCAGGTCAAGTAAGGTAAGGTCAAGTCTGGTTAAGTCAGGTCAGGTTACGTCAAATCAGGTCAAGTCAGGTCAGGTCAGGTCACGTTAAGTCAGGTCAAGTAAGGTAAGGTCAAGTCTGGTCAATTTAGGTCACGTTAAGTCAGGTCAAGTCAGGTCAAGTCAGGTCAGGTCAAGTCAGGTCAAGTCAAGCCTGTCAAGTCAAGTCAGGTCAAGTCAGATCAGGTCAAGTCAGGTTAAGTAAGGTCAAGTCAGGTAAGGTCAAGTCAGGTCAAGTTAGGTCAGGTCAAGTCAGGTCAGGTCAGGTCAGGTCAGGTCAGGTCAAGTCAGGTCAAGTCAAGTCAGGTCAAGTCAAGTCAAGTCAGGTCAAGTCAGGTTAGGTCAAGTCAGGTTAAGTCAAGTCAGGTCAGGTCAAGTCAGGTCAAGTTAGGTCAGGTCAAGTCAGGTTAAGTCAGGTCAAGTCAGGTCAGGTCAGGTCAGGTCAGGTCAAGTCAGGTCAAGTCAGGTCAGGTTAGGTCAATTCAGGTCAAGTCAGGTCAAGTCAGGTCAGGTCACGTTAAGTCAGGTCGAGTCAGGTCAGGTCAAGTCAGGTCAAGTCAGGTCAGGTCAAGTCAGGTCAGGTCAATTCAGGTCAAGTCAGGTCAAGTCAGGGCAAGTCAAGTCAAGTCATTTCAGGTCAGGTCAGTCAGGTCAGGTCAAGTCAGCTCAAGTCAGGTCAGGTCAAGTCAGGTTAAATCAAGTCAGGTCAAATCATATCAAATCAGGTCAGGTCAAGTCAGGTTAAGTCAGGTCAAGTCAGGTCAGGTCAAGTCAGGTCAAGTCAGGTAAGGTCATGTCAGGTCAAGTCAGGTCAAGTCAGGTCAGGTCAAGTCAGTTCAGGTCAAGTCAGGTTAGGTCAGGTCAGGTCAAGTCAGGTCAGGTCAAGTCAGGTCAAGTCAGGTCAGGTCAAGTCAGGTCAAGTCAGGTCAAGTCAAGTCAAGTCAGGTCAGGTCAGGTCAGTAAGGTAAGGTCAAGTCTGGTCAAGTCAGGTCAGGTCACGTCAGGTCAGGTCACGTTAAGTCAGGACAAGTCAGGTCAAGTCAGGTCAGGTCAAGTCAGGTCAGGTCAATTCAGGTCAAGTCAGGTCAAGTCAGGTCAGGTCACGTTAAGTCAGGTCGAGTCAGGTCAGGTCAAGTCAGGTCAAGTCAGGTCAAGTCAAGTCAAGTCAGGTCAGGTCAGGTCAGTAAGGTAAGGTCAAGTCTGGTCAAGTCAGGTCAGGTCATGTCAGGTCAGGTCACGTTAAGTCAGGACAAGTCAGGTCAGTTCAGGTCAAGTCAGGTCAAGTCAGGTCAGGTCAAGTCAGGTCAGGTCAATTCAGGTAAAGTCAGGTCAAGTCAGGTCAGGTCACGTTAAGTCAGGTCGAGTCAGGTCAGGTCAAGTCAGGTCAAGTCAGGTCAAGTCAGGTCAAGTCAAGTCAAGTCAGGTCAGGTCAGGTCAGTAAGGTAAGGTCAAGTCTGGTCAAGTCAGGTCAGGTCACGTCAGGTCAGGTCACGTTAAGTCAGGACAAGTCAGGTCAAGTCAGGTCAGGTCAAGTCAGGTCAAGTCAAGTCAGGTCAAGTCAAGTCAGGTCAAGTCAGGTTAAGTCAGGTCAAGTCAGGTCAAGTTAGGTCAGGTTAAGTCAGGTTAAGTCAGGTCAAGTCAGGTCAGGTCAGGTCAGGTCAAGTCAGGTCAGGTCAAGTCAGGTTAAGTCAGGTCAGGTCAAGACAGGTTAGGTCAATTCAGGTCAAGTCAGGTCAAGTCAGGTCAAATCAGGTCAGGTCAAGTCAGGTCAGGTCAGGTCAATTCAGGTCAAGTCAGGTCAAGTCAGGTCAGGTCAAGTCAGGTCAAGTCAGGTCAGGTCATGTCAGGTTAAGTCAGGTCAGGTCAAGTCAGGTTAGGTCAATTCAGGTCAAGTCAGGTCAAGTCAGGTCAAGTCAAGTCAAGTCAGGTCAGGTCAGGTCAGTAAGGTAAGGTCAAGTCTGGTCAAGTCAGGTCAGGTCACGTCAGGTCAGGTCACGTTAAGTCAGGACAAGTCAGGTCAAGTCAGGTCAGGTCAAGTCAGGTCAAGTCAAGTCAGGTCAAGTCAAGTCAGGTCAAGTCAGGTTAAGTCAGGTCAAGTCAGGTCAAGTTAGGTCAGGTTAAGTCAGGTTAAGTCAGGTCAAGTCAGGTCAGGTCAGGTCAGGTCAAGTCAGGTCAGGTCAAGTCAGGTTAAGTCAGGTCAGGTCAAGTCAGGTTAGGTCAATTCAGGTCAAGTCAGGTCAAGTCAGGTCAAATCAGGTCAGGTCAAGTCAGGTCAGGTCAGGTCAATTCAGGTCAAGTCAGGTCAAGTCAGGTCAGGTCAAGTCAGGTCAAGTCAGGTCAGGTCATGTCAGGTTAAGTCAGGTTAGGTCAAGTCAGGTTAGGTCAATTCAGGTCAAGTCAGGTCAAGTCAGGTCAGGTCACGTTAAGTCAGGTCGAGTCAGGTCAGGTCAAGTCAGGTCAAGTCAGGTCAGGTCATGTCAGGTTAAGTAAGGTCAGGTCAAGTCAGGTTAGGTCAATCAGGTCAAGTCAAGTCAGGTCAAGTCAAGTAAGGTAAGGTCAAGTCTGGTTAAGTCAGGTCAGGTGACGTTAAATCAGGTCAAGTCAGGTCAAGTAAGGTCAGGTCAAGTCAGGTCAAGTTAGGTCAGGTCAAGTCAGATCTGGTCAAGTCAGGTTAAGTCAGGTCAAGTCAGGTAAGGTCAAGTCAGGTCAAGTTAGGTCAGGTCAAGTCAGGTTAAGTCAGGTCAAGTCAGGTCAGGTCAGGTCAGGTCAAGTTAGGTCAGGTCAAGTCAGGTCAAGTCAGGGCAGGTCAGGTCAGGTCAAGTCAGGTCAGGTCAAGTCAGGTCAAGTCAGGGCAGGTCATGTCAGGTCAAGTCAGGTCAAATCAGGTCAGGTCAAGTCAAGTAAGGTAAGGTCAAGTCTGGTTAAGTCAGGTCAGGTTACGTCAAATCAGGTCAAGTCAGGTCAGGTCAGGTCACGTTAAGTCAGGTCAAGTAAGGTAAGGTCAAGTCTGGTCAAGTCAGGTCAGGTCACGTCAGGTAAGGTTACGTTAAGTCAAGACAAGTCAGGTCAAGTCAGGTCAGGTCAAGTCAGGTCAAGTCAAGTCAGGTCAAGTCAAGTCAGGTCAAGTCAGGTTAAGTCAGGTCAAGTCAGGTAAGGTCAAGTCAGGTCAAGTTAGTTCAGGTCAAGTCAGGTTAAGTCAGGTCAAGGCAGGTCAGGTCAGGTCAGGTCAAGTCCGGTCAGGTCAAGTCAGGTTAAGTCAGGTCAGGTCAAGTCAGGTTAGGTCAATTCAGGTCAAGTCAGGTCAAGTCAGGTCAAATCAGGTCAGCTCAAGTCAGGTCAGGTCAGGTCAATTCAGGTCAAGTCAAGTCAGGTCAGGTCAAGTCAGGTCAAGTCAGGTTAAGTCAGGTCAAGTCAGGTCAAGTCAGGTAAGGTCAAGTCAGGTCAAGTTAGGTCAGGTCAAGTCAGGTTAAGTCAGGTCAAGGCAGGTCAGTTCAGGTCAGGTCAAGTCAGGTCAGGTCAAGTCAGGTTAAGTCAGGTCAGGTCAAGTCAGGTTAGGTCAATTCAGGTCATGTCAGGTCAGGTCAGGTCAAATCAGGTCAGCTCAAGTCAGGTCAGGTCAGGTCAATTCAGGTCAAGTCAGGTCAAGTCAGGTCAGGTCAAGTCAGGTCAAGTCAGGTCAGGTCATGTCAGGTTAAGTCAGGTCAGGTCAAATCAGGTTAGGTCAATTCAGGTCAAGTCAGGTCAAGTCAGGTCAGGTCAAGTCAGGTCAAGTCAAGTCAGGTCAGGTCAAGTCAGGTCAAGTCAGGTTAAGTCAGGTCAAGTCAGGTTAAGTCAGGTCAGGTCAGGTCAAGTGAAGTCAGATCAGGTCAAGTCAGGTCAGGTCAATTCAGCTCAAGTCAGGTCAGGTCAAGTCAGGTTAAATCAAGTCAGGTCAAATCATATCAAATCAGGTCAGGTCAAGTCAGGTTAAGTCAGGTCAAGTCAGGTCAGGTCAAGTCAGGTCAAGTCAGGTAAGGTCATGTCAGGTCAAGTCAGGTCAAATCAGGTCAGGTCAAGTCAGGTCAGGTCACGTTAAGTAAGGTCAAGTCAGGTCAGGTCAAGTCAGTTCAGGTCAAGTCAGGTTAGGTCAGGTCAGGTCAAGTCAGGTCAGGTCAAGTCAGGTCAAGTCAGGTCAGGTCAAGTCAGGTCAGGTCAGGTCAAATCAGGTCAGGTCAAGTCAGGTCAGGTCACGTTAAGTCAGGTCAAGTCAGGTCAGGTCAATACAGGTCAAGTCAGGTAAGGTCATGTCAGGTCAAGTCAGGTCAAATCAGGTCAGGTCAAGTCAGGTCAGGTCACGTTAAGTCAGGTCAAGTCAGGTCAGGTCAGGTCAAGTCAGGTCAGGTTAAGTCAGGGCAGGTCATGTCAGGTCAAGTCAGGTCAGGTCAAGTCAGGTTAAATCAAGTCAGGTCAAATCATATCAAATCAGGTCAGGTCAAGTCAGGTTAAGTCAGGTCAAGTCAGGTCAGGTCAAGTCAGGTCAAGTCAGGTAAGGTCATGTCAGGTCAAGTCAGGTCAAATCAGGTCAGGTCAAGTCAGGTCAGGTCACGTTAAGTAAGGTCAAGTCAGGTCAGGTCAAGTCAGTTCAGGTCAAGTCAGGTTAGGTCAGGTCAGGTCAAGTCAGGTCAGGTCAAGTCAGGTCAAGTCAGGTCAGGTCAAGTCATGTCAGGTCAGGTCAAATCAGGTCAGGTCAAGTCAGGTCAGGTCACGTTAAGTCAGGTCAAGTCAGGTCAGGTCAATACAGGTCAAGTCAGGTAAGGTCATGTCAGGTCAAGTCAGGTCAAATCAGGTCAGGTCAAGTCAGGTCAGGTCACGTTAAGTCAGGTCAAGTCAGGTCAGGTCAGGTCAAGTCAGGTCAGGTTAAGTCAGGGCAGGTCATGTCAGGTCAAGTCAGGTCAAATCAGGTCCTGTCAATTCAAGTAAGGTAAGGTCAAGTCTGGTTAAGTCAGGTCAGGTTACGTCAAATCAGGTCAAGTCAGGTCAGGTCAGGTCACGTTAAGTCAGGTCAAGTAAGGTAAGGTCAAGTCTGGTCAAGTCAGGCCACGTTAAGTCAGGTCAAGTCAGGTCAAGTCAGGTCAGGTCAAGTCAGGTCAAGTCAAGTCAGGTCAAGTCAAGTCAGGTCAAGTCAGATCAGGTCAAGGCAGGTTAAGTCAGGTCAAGTAAGGTAAGGTCAAGTCTGGTTAAGCCAGGTCAGGTTACGTCAAATCAGGTCAAGTCAGGTCACGTTAAGTCAGGTCAAGTAAGGTAAGGTCAAGTCTGGTTAAGACAGGTCACGTTAAGTCAGGTCAAGTCAGGTTAAGTCAGGTCAGGTCAAGTCAGGTCAAGTCAAGTCTGGTCAAGTCAAGTCAGGTCAAGTCAGATCAGGTCAAGTCAGGTTAAGTAAGGTCAAGTCAGGTAAGGTCAAGTCAGGTCAAGTTAGGTCAGGTCAAGTCAGGTCAGGTCAGGTCAGGTCAGGTCAGGTCAAGTCAGGTCAGGTCAAGTCAGGTCAAGTCAAGTCAAGTCAGGTCAAGTCAGGTTAGGTCAAGTCAGGTTAAGTCAAGTCAGGTCAGGTCAAGTCAGGTCAAGTTAGGTCCGGTCAAGTCAGGTTAAGTCAGGTCAAGTCAGGTCAGGTCAGGTCAGGTCAGGTCAAGTCAGGTCAGGTCAGGTCAGGTCAGGTCAAGTCAGGTCAGGTCAATTCAGGTCAAGTCAGGTAAGGTCATGTCAGGTCAAGTCAGGTCAAATCAGGTCAGGTCAAGTCAGGTCAGGTCACGTTAAGTCAGGTCAAGTCAGGTCAGGTCAGGTCAAGTCAGGTCAGGTCAAGTCAGGTCAAGTCAGGTCAGGTCATGTCAGGTTAAGTCAGGTCAGGTCAAGTCAGGTTAGGTCAATTCAGGTCAAGTCAGGTCAAGTCAGGTCAGGTCACGTTAAGTCAGGTCGAGTCAGGTCAGGTCAAGTCAGGTCAAGTCAGGTCAGGTCAAGTCAGGTCAGGTCAATTCAGGTCAAGTCAGGTCAAGTCAGGGCAGGTCAAGTCAAGTCATTTCAGGTCAGGTCAGTCAGGTCAGGTCAAGTCAGCTCAAGTCAGGTCAGGTCAAGTCAGGTTAAATCAAGTCAGGTCAAATCATATCAAATCAGGTCAGGTCAAGTCAGGTTAAGTCAGGTCAAGTCAGGTCAGGTCAAGTCAGGTCAAGTCAGGTAAGGTCATGTCAGGTCAAGTCAGGTCAAGTCAGGTCAGGACTGACTTGACCTGTCAAGTCAGGTCAAGTCAGGTCAGGTCAAGTCAGGTCAAGTCAGGTCAGGTCAGGTCAAGTCAGGTCAGGTCAATTCAGGTCAAGTCAGGTAAGGTCATGTCAGGTCAAGTCAGGTTAAATCAGGTCAGGTCAAGTCAGGTCAGGTCACGTTAAGTCAGGTCAAGTCAGGTCAGGTCAGGTCAAGTCAGGTCAGGTCAAGTCAGGTCAAGTCAGGTCAGGTCATGTCAGGTTAAGTCAGGTCAGGTCAAGTCAGGTTAGGTCAATTCAGGTCAAGTCAGGTCAAGTCAGGTCAGGTCACGTTAAGTCAGGTCGAGTCAGGTCAGGTCAAGTCAGGTCAAGTCAGGTCAGGTCAAGTCAGGTCAGGTCAATTCAGGTCAAGTCAGGTCAAGTCAGGGCAAGTCAAGTCAAGTCATTTCAGGTCAGGTCAGTCAGGTTAGGTCAAGTCAGCTCAAGTCAGGTCAGGTCAAGTCAGGTTAAATCAAGTCAGGTCAAATCATATCAAATCAGGTCAGGTCAAGTCAGGTTAAGTCAGGTCAAGTCAGGTCAGGTCAAGTCAGGTCAAGTCAGGTAAGGTCATGTCAGGTCAAGTCAGGTCAAGTCAGGTCAGGTCAAGTCAGTTCAGGTCAAGTCAGGTTAGGACAGGTCAGGTCAAGTCAGGTCAGGTCAAGTCAGGTCAAGTCAGGTCAGGTCAAGTCAGGTCAAGTCAGGTCAGGTCAGGTCAAGTCAGGTCAGGTCAATTCAGGTCAAGTCAGGTAAGGTCATGTCAGGTCAAGTCAGGTCAAATCAGGTCAGGTCAAGTCAGGTCAGGTCACGTTAAGTCAGGTCAAGTCAGGTCAGGTCAGGTCAAGTCAGGTCAGGTCAAGTCAGGTCAAGTCAGGTCAGGTCATGTCAGGTCAGGTCAATTCAGGTCAAGTCAGGTCAAGTCAGGTCAGGTCACGTTAAGTCAGGTCGAGTCAGGTCAGGTTAAGTCAGGTCAAGTCAGGTCAAGTCAAGTCAAGTCAGGTCAGGTCAGGTCAGTAAGGTAAGGTCAAGTCTGGTCAAGTCAGGTCAGGTCACGTCAGGTCAGGTCACGTTAAGTCAGGACAAGTCAGGTCAAGTCAGGTCAGGTCAAGTCAGGTCAAGTCAAGTCAGGTCAAGTCAAGTCAGGTCAAGTCAGGTTAAGTCAGGTCAAGTCAGGTCAAGTTAGGTCAGGTCAAGTCAGGTTAAGGCAGGTCAAGTCAGGTCAGGTCAGGTCAGGTCAAGTCAGGTCAGGTCAAGTCAGGTCAAGTCAGTTCAGGTCAAGTCAGGTTAGGTCAGGTCAGGTCAAGTCAGGTCAGGTCAAGTCAGGTCAAGTCAGGTCAGGTCAAGTCAGGTCAAGTCAGGTCAGGTCAGGTCAAGTCAGGTCAGGTCAATTCAGGTCAAGTCAGGTAAGGTCATGTCAGGTCAAGTCAGGTCAAATCAGGTCAGGTCAAGTCAGGTCAGGTCACGTTAAGTCAGGTCAAGTCAGGTCAGGTCAGGTCAAGTCAGGTCAGGTCAAGTCAGGTCAAGTCAGGTCAGGTCATGTCAGGTTAAGTCAGGTCAGGTCAAGTCAGGTTAGGTCAATTCAGGTCAAGTCAGGTCAAGTCAGGTCAGGTCACGTTAAGTCAGGTCGAGTCAGGTCAGGTCAAGTCAGGTCAAGTCAGGTCAGGTCAAGTCAGGTCAGGTCAATTCAGGTCAAGTCAGGTCAAGTCAGGGCAAGTCAAGTCAAGTCATTTCAGGTCAGGTCAGTCAGGTTAGGTCAAGTCAGCTCAAGTCAGGTCAGGTCAAGTCAGGTTAAATCAAGTCAGGTCAAATCATATCAAATCAGGTCAGGTCAAGTCAGGTTAAGTCAGGTCAAGTCAGGTCAGGTCAAGTCAGGTCAAGTCAGGTAAGGTCATGTCAGGTCAAGTCAGGTCAAGTCAGGTCAGGTCAAGTCAGTTCAGGTCAAGTCAGGTTAGGACAGGTCAGGTCAAGTCAGGTCAGGTCAAGTCAGGTCAAGTCAGGTCAGGTCAAGTCAGGTCAAGTCAGGTCAGGTCAGGTCAAGTCAGGTCAGGTCAATTCAGGTCAAGTCAGGTAAGGTCATGTCAGGTCAAGTCAGGTCAAATCAGGTCAGGTCAAGTCAGGTCAGGTCACGTTAAGTCAGGTCAAGTCAGGTCAGGTCAGGTCAAGTCAGGTCAGGTCAAGTCAGGTCAAGTCAGGTCAGGTCATGTCAGGTCAGGTCAATTCAGGTCAAGTCAGGTCAAGTCAGGTCAGGTCACGTTAAGTCAGGTCGAGTCAGGTCAGGTTAAGTCAGGTCAAGTCAGGTCAAGTCAAGTCAAGTCAGGTCAGGTCAGGTCAGTAAGGTAAGGTCAAGTCTGGTCAAGTCAGGTCAGGTCACGTCAGGTCAGGTCACGTTAAGTCAGGACAAGTCAGGTCAAGTCAGGTCAGGTCAAGTCAGGTCAAGTCAAGTCAGGTCAAGTCAAGTCAGGTCAAGTCAGGTTAAGTCAGGTCAAGTCAGGTCAAGTTAGGTCAGGTCAAGTCAGGTTAAGGCAGGTCAAGTCAGGTCAGGTCAGGTCAGGTCAAGTCAGGTCAGGTCAAGTCAGGTCAAGTCAGTTCAGGTCAAGTCAGGTTAGGTCAGGTCAGGTCAAGTCAGGTCAGGTCAAGTCAGGTCAAGTCAGGTCAGGTCAAGTCAGGTCAAGTCAGGTCAGGTCAGGTCAAGTCAGGTCAGGTCAATTCAGGTCAAGTCAGGTAAGGTCATGTCAGGTCAAGTCAGGTCAAATCAGGTCAGGTCAAGTCAGGTCAGGTCACGTTAAGTCAGGTCAAGTCAGGTCAGGTCAGGTCAAGTCAGGTCAGGTCAAGTCAGGTCAAGTCAGGTCAGGTCATGTCAGGTTAAGTCAGGTCAGGTCAAGTCAGGTTAGGTCAATTCAGGTCAAGTCAGGTCAAGTCAGGTCAGGTCACGTTAAGTCAGGTCGAGTCAGGTCAGGTCAAGTCAGGTCAAGTCAGGTCAGGTCAAGTCAGGTCAGGTCAATTCAGGTCAAGTCAGGTCAAGTCAGGGCAAGTCAAGTCAAGTCATTTCAGGTCAGGTCAGTCAGGTTAGGTCAAGTCAGCTCAAGTCAGGTCAGGTCAAGTCAGGTTAAATCAAGTCAGGTCAAATCATATCAAATCAGGTCAGGTCAAGTCAGGTTAAGTCAGGTCAAGTCAGGTCAGGTCAAGTCAGGTCAAGTCAGGTAAGGTCATGTCAGGTCAAGTCAGGTCAAGTCAGGTCAGGTCAAGTCAGTTCAGGTCAAGTCAGGTTAGGACAGGTCAGGTCAAGTCAGGTCAGGTCAAGTCAGGTCAAGTCAGGTCAGGTCAAGTCAGGTCAAGTCAGGTCAGGTCAGGTCAAGTCAGGTCAGGTCAATTCAGGTCAAGTCAGGTAAGGTCATGTCAGGTCAAGTCAGGTCAAATCAGGTCAGGTCAAGTCAGGTCAGGTCACGTTAAGTCAGGTCAAGTCAGGTCAGGTCAGGTCAAGTCAGGTCAGGTCAAGTAAGGTCAAGTCAGGTCAGGTCATGTCAGGTCAGGTCAATTCAGGTCAAGTCAGGTCAAGTCAGGTCAGGTCACGTTAAGTCAGGTCGAGTCAGGTCAGGTTAAGTCAGGTCAAGTCAGGTCAAGTCAAGTCAAGTCAGGTCAGGTCAGGTCAGTAAGGTAAGGTCAAGTCTGGTCAAGTCAGGTCAGGTCACGTCAGGTCAGGTCACGTTAAGTCAGGACAAGTCAGGTCAAGTCAGGTCAGGTCAAGTCAGGTCAAGTCAAGTCAGGTCAAGTCAAGTCAGGTCAAGTCAGGTTAAGTCAGGTCAAGTCAGGTCAAGTTAGGTCAGGTCAAGTCAGGTTAAGGCAGGTCAAGTCAGGTCAGGTCAGGTCAGGTCAAGTCAGGTCAGGTCAAGTCAGGTTAAGTCAGGTCAGGTCAAGTCAGGTTAGGTCAATTCAGGTCAAGTCAGGTCAAGTCAGGTCAAATCAGGTCAGGTCAAGTCAGGTCAGGTCAGGTCAATTCAGGTCAAGTCAGGTCAAGTCAGGTCAGGTCAAGTCAGGTCAAGTCAGGTCAGGTCAGGTCAAGTCAGGGCAAATCAGGTCAGGTCAAGTCAGGTCAGGTCACGTTAAGTCAGGTCAAGTCAGGTCAGGTCAGGTCAAGTCAGGTCAGGCCAGGTCAAGTCAGGTCAAGTCAGGTCAGGTCAAGTCAGGTCAGGTCAATTCAGGTCAAGTCAGGTCAAGTCAGGTCAGGTCACGTTAAGTCAGGTCGACTCAGGTCAGGTCAAGTCAGGTCAGGTCATGTCAGCTTAAGTCAGGTCAGGTCAAGTCAGGTTAGGTCAATCAGGTCAAGTCAAGTCAGGTCAAGTCAAGTAAGGTAAGGTCAAGTCTGGTTAAGTCAGGTCAGGTTTCGTCAAGTCAGGTCAAGTCAGATCAGGTCAAGTCAGGTTAAGTCAGGTCAAGTCAGGTAAGGTCAAGTCAGGTCAAGTCAGGGCAGGTCAGGTCAGGTCAAGTCAGGTAAGGCAAGTCAGGTCAAGTCAGGGCAGGTCAGGTCAGGTCAAGTCAGGTCAGGTCAAGTCAGGTTAAGTCAAGTCAGGTCAGGTCAAGTCAGGTTAGGTCAAGTCAGGTCAAGTCAAGTCAGATCAAGTCAAGTAAGGTCAAGTCAAGTCAGATCAAGTCAAGTAAGGTAAGGTCAAGTCTGGTCAAGTCAGGTCAGGTCACGTCAAATCAGGTCAAGTCAGGTCAGGTCAAGTCAGGTCAAGTTAGGTCAGGTCAAGTCAGGTTAAGTCAGGTCAAGTCAGGTCAGGTCAGGTCAGGTCAAGTCAGGTTAAGTCAGGTCAAGTCAGGTCAGGTCAAGTCAGGTCAAGTCAGGTCAGGTCAAGTCAGGTCAAGTCAGGTTAAGTCAGGTCAAGTCAGGTTAAGTCAGGTCAGGTCAGGTCAAGTGAAGTCAGGTCAAGTCAGGTAAGGTCATGTCAGGTCAAGTCAGGTCAAAGCAGGTCAGGTCAAGTCAGGTCAGGTCACGTTAAGTAAGGTCAATTCAGGTCAGGTCAAGTCAGTTCAGGTCAAGTCAGGTTAGGTCAGGTCAGGTCAAGTCAGGTCAGGTCAAGTCAGGTCAAGTCAAGTCAAGTCAGGTTACGTCAAATCAGGTCAAGTCAGGTCAGGTCAGGTCACGTTAAGTCAGGTCAAGTAAGGTAAGGTCAAGTCTGGTCAAGTCAGGCCACGTTAAGTCAGGTCAAGTCAGGTCAAGTCAGGTCAGGTCAAGTCAGGTCAAGTCAAGTCAGGTCAAGTCAAGTCAGGTCAAGTCAGATCAGGTCAAGTCAGGTTAAGTCAGGTCAAGTAAGGTAAGGTCAAGTCTGGTTAAGTCAGGTCAGGTTACGTCAAATCAGGTCAAGTCAGGTCAGGTCAGGTCACGTTAAGTCAGGTCAAGTAAGGTAAGGTCAAGTCTGGTCAAGTCAGGTCACGTTAAGTCAGGTCAAGTCAGGTCAAGTCAGGTCAGGTCAAGTCAGGTCAAGTCAATCCTGTCAAGTCAAGTCAGGTCAAGTCAGATCAGGTCAAGTCAGGTTAAGTAAGGTCAAGTCAGGTAAGGTCAAGTCAGGTCAAGTTAGGTCAGGTCAAGTCAGGTCAGGTCAGGTCAGGTCAGGTCAGGTCAAGTCAGGTCAGGTCAAGTCAGGTCAAGTCAAGTAAAGTCAGGTCAAGTCAGGTTAGGTCAAGTCAGGTTAAGTCAAGTCAGGTCAGGTCAAGTCAGGTCAAGTTAGGTCAGGTCAAGTCAGGTTAAGTCAGGTCAAGTCAGGTCAGGTCAGGTCAGGTCAGGTCAAGTCAGGTCAGGTCAAGTCAGGTCAAGTCAAGTCAAGTCAGGTCAAGTCAGGTTAGGTCAAGTCAGGTCAAGTCAAGTCAGATCAAGTCAAGTAAGGTAAGGTCAAGTCAGGTCAAGTCAAGTCAAGTCAGGTCAGGTCAGGTCAGTAAGGTAAGGTCAAGTCTGGTCAAGTCAGGTCAGGTCACGTCAGGTCAGGTCACGTTAAGTCAGGACAAGTCAGGTCAAGTCAGGTCAGGTCAAGTCAGGTCAAGTCAAGTCAGGTCAAGTCAAGTCAGGTCAAGTCAGGTTAAGTCAGGTCAAGTCAGGTCAAGTTAGGTCAGGTCAAGTCAGGTTAAGTCAGGTCAAGTCAGGTCAGGTCAGGTCAGGTCAAGTCAGGTCAGGTCAAGTCAGGTTAAGTCAGGTCAGGTCAAGTCAGGTTAGGTCAATTCAGGTCAAGTCAGGTCAAGTCAGGTCAAATCAGGTCAGGTCAAGTCAGGTCAGGTCACGTTAAGTCAGGTCAAGTCAGGTCAGGTCAGGTCAAGTCAGGTCAGGCCAGGTCAAGTCAGGTCAAGTCAGGTCAGGTCAAGTCAGGTCAGGTCAATTCAGGTCAAGTCAGGTCAAGTCAGGTCAGGTCACGTTAAGTCAGGTCGACTCAGGTCAGGTCAAGTCAGGTCAGGTCATGTCAGCTTAAGTCAGGTCAGGTCAAGTCAGGTTAGGTCAATCAGGTCAAGTCAAGTCAGGTCAAGTCAAGTAAGGTAAGGTCAAGTCTGGTTAAGTCAGGTCAGGTTTCGTCAAGTCAGGTCAAGTCAGATCAGGTCAAGTCAGGTTAAGTCAGGTCAAGTCAGGTAAGGTCAAGTCAGGTCAAGTCAGGGCAGGTCAGGTCAAGTCAGGTCAAGTCAGGGCAGGTCAGGTCAGGTCAAGTCAGGTTAGGTCAATTCAGGTCAAGTCAGGTCAAGTCAGGTCAAATCAGGTCACGTTAAGTCAGGTCAAGTAAGGTAAGGTCAAGTCTGGTCAAGTCAGGTCAGGTCACGTCAGGTCAGGTCAAGTCAGGTCAGGTCAAGTCAGGTAAAGTCAGATCAGGTCAAGTCAGGTTAGGTCAATTCAGGTCAAGTCAGGTCAAGTCAGGTCAAATCAGGTCAGGTCAAGTCAGGTCAGGTCAGGTCAATTCAGGTCAAGTCAGGTCAAGTCAGGTCAGGTCAAGTCAGGTCAAGTCAGGTCAGGTCATGTCAGGTTAAGTCAGGTCAGGTCAAGTCAGGTTAGGTCAATTCAGGTCAAGTCAGGTCAAGTCAGGTCAGGTCACGTTAAGTCAGGTCGAGTCAGGTCAGGTCAAGTCAGGTCAAGTCAGGTCAGGTCAAGTCAGGTCAGGTCAATTCAGGTCAAGTCAGGTCAAGTCAGGGCAAGTCAAGTCAAGTCATTTCAGGTCAGGTCAGTCAGGTCAGGTCAAGTCAGCTCAAGTCAGGTCAGGTCAAGTCAGGTTAAATCAAGTCAGGTCAAATCA
This sequence comes from Ganaspis brasiliensis, assembly GCA_037103525.1. Classification (NCBI taxonomy): domain Eukaryota; kingdom Metazoa; phylum Arthropoda; class Insecta; order Hymenoptera; family Figitidae; genus Ganaspis; species Ganaspis brasiliensis. Next base: position 419,636 of record JAZKLR010000727.1, read on the forward strand.
TATCAAATCAGGTCAGGTCAAGTCAGGTTAAGTCAGGTCAAGTCAGGTCAGGTCAAGTCAGGTCAAGTCAGGTAAGGTCATGTCAGGTCAAGTCAGGTCAAGTCAGGTCAGGTCAAGTCAGTTCAGGTCAAGTCAGTTCAGGTCAAGTCAGGTTAGGTCAGGTCAGGTCAAGTCAGGTCAGGTCAAGTCAGGTCAAGTCAGGTCAGGTCAAGTCAGGTCAAGTCAGGTCAGGTCAGGTCAAGTCAGGTCAGGTCAATTCAGGTCAAGTCAGGTAAGGTCATGTCAGGTCAAGTCAGGTCAAATCAGGTCAGGTCAAGTCAGGTCAGGTCACGTTAAGTCAGGTCAAGTCAGGTCAGGTCAGGTCAAATCAGGTCAGGTCAAGTCAGGTTAAGTCAGGTCAAGTCAGGTCAGGTCAAGTCAGGTCAAGTCAGGTCAGGTCAGGTCAGGTCAAGTCAGGTTAAGTCAGGTCAAGTCAGGTCAGGTCAAGTCAGGTCAAGTCAGGTCAGGTCAAGTCAGGTCAAGTCAGGTTAAGTCAGGTCAAGTCAGGTTAAGTCAGGTCAGGTCAGGTCAAGTGAAGTCAGGTCAAGTCAGGTAAGGTCATGTCAGGTCAAGTCAGGTCAAAGCAGGTCAGGTCAAGTCAGGTCAGGTCACGTTAAGTAAGGTCAATTCAGGTCAGGTCAATTCAGTTCAGGTCAAGTCAGGTTAGGTCAGGTCAGGTCAAGTCAGGTCAGGTCAAGTCAGGTCAAGTCAAGTCAAGTGAGGTTACGTCAAATCAGGTCAAGTCAGGTCAGGTCAGGTCACGTTAAGTCAGGTCAAGTAAGGTAAGGTCAAGTCTGGTCAAGTCAGGCCACGTTAAGTCAGGTCAAGTCAGGTCAAGTCAGGTCAGGTCAAGTCAGGTCAAGTCAAGTCAGGTCAAGTCAAGTCAGGTCAAGTCAGATCAGGTCAAGTCAGGTTAAGTCAGGTCAAGTAAGGTAAGGTCAAGTCTGGTTAAGTCAGGTCAGGTTACGTCAAATCAGGTCAAGTCAGGTCAGGTCAGGTCACGTTAAGTCAGGTCAAGTAAGGTAAGGTCAAGTCTGGTCAAGTCAGGTCACGTTAAGTCAGGTCAAGTCAGGTCAAGTCAGGTCAGGTCAAGTCAGGTCAAGTCAATCCTGTCAAGTCAAGTCAGGTCAAGTCAGATCAGGTCAAGTCAGGTTAAGTAAGGTCAAGTCAGGTAAGGTCAAGTCAGGTCAAGTTAGGTCAGGTCAAGTCAGGTCAGGTCAGGTCAGGTCAGGTCAAGTCAGGTCAGGTCAAGTCAGGTCAAGTCAAGTCAAGTCAGGTCAAGTCAGGTTAGGTCAAGTCAGGTTAAGTCAAGTCAGGTCAGGTCAAGTCAGGTCAAGTTAGGTCAGGTCAAGTCAGGTTAAGTCAGGTCAAGTCAGGTCAGGTCAGGTCAGGTCAGGTCAAGTCAGGTCAGGTCAAGTCAGGTCAAGTCAAGTCAAGTCAGGTCAAGTCAGGTTAGGTCAAGTCAGGTCAAGTCAAGTCAGATCAAGTCAAGTAAGGTAAGGTCAAGTCAGGTCAAGTCAAGTCAAGTCAGGTCAGGTCAGGTCAGTAAGGTAAGGTCAAGTCTGGTCAAGTCAGGTCAGGTCACGTCAGGTCAGGTCACGTTAAGTCAGGACAAGTCAGGTCAAGTCAGGTCAGGTCAAGTCAGGTCAAGTCAAGTCAGGTCAAGTCAAGTCAGGTCAAGTCAGGTTAAGTCAGGTCAAGTCAGGTCAAGTTAGGTCAGGTCAAGTCAGGTTAAGTCAGGTCAAGTCAGGTCAGGTCAGGTCAGGTCAAGTCAGGTCAGGTCAAGTCAGGTTAAGTCAGGTCAGGTCAAGTCAGGTTAGGTCAATTCAGGTCAAGTCAGGTCAAGTCAGGTCAAATCAGGTCAGGTCAAGTCAGGTCAGGTCACGTTAAGTCAGGTCAAGTCAGGTCAGGTCAGGTCAAGTCAGGTCAGGCCAGGTCAAGTCAGGTGAAGTCAGGTCAGGTCAAGTCAGGTCAGGTCAATTCAGGTCAAGTCAGGTCAAGTCAGGTCAGGTCACGTTAAGTCAGGTCGACTCAGGTCAGGTCAAGTCAGGTCAGGTCATGTCAGCTTAAGTCAGGTCAGGTCAAGTCAGGTTAGGTCAATCAGGTCAAGTCAAGTCAGGTCAAGTCAAGTAAGGTAAGGTCAAGTCTGGTTAAGTCAGGTCAGGTTTCGTCAAGTCAGGTCAAGTCAGATCAGGTCAAGTCAGGTTAAGTCAGGTCAAGTCAGGTAAGGTCAAGTCAGGTCAAGTCAGGGCAGGTCAGGTCAAGTCAGGTCAAGTCAGGGCAGGTCAGGTCAGGTCAAGTCAGGTTAGGTCAATTCAGGTCAAGTCAGGTCAAGTCAGGTCAGGTCAAGTCAGGTCAAGTCAGGTCAGGTCATGTCAGGTTAAGTCAGGTCAGGTCAAGTCAGGTTAGGTCAATTCAGGTCAAGTCAGGTCAAGTCAGGTCAGGTCACGTTAAGTCAGGTCGAGTCAGGTCAGGTCAAGTCAGGTCAAGTCAGGTCAGGTCAAGTCAGGTCAGGTCAATTCAGGTCAAGTCAGGTCAAGTCAGGGCAAGTCAAGTCAAGTCATTTCAGGTCAGGTCAGTCAGGTCAGGTCAAGTCAGCTCAAGTCAGGTCAGGTCAAGTCAGGTTAAATCAAGTCAGGTCAAATCATATCAAATCAGGTCAGGTCAAGTCAGGTTAAGTCAGGTCAAGTCAGGTCAGGTCAAGTCAGGTCAAGTCAGGTAAGGTCATGTCAGGTCAAGTCAGGTCAAGTCAGGTCAGGTCAAGTCAGTTCAGGTCAAGTCAGGTTAGGTCAGGTCAGGTCAAGTCAGGTCAGGTCAAGTCAGGTCAAGTCAGGTCAGGTCAAGTCAGGTCAAGTCAGGTCAGGTCAGGTCAAGTCAGGTCAGGTCAATTCAGGTCAAGTCAGGTAAGGTCATGTCAGGTCAAGTCAGGTCAAATCAGGTCAGGTCAAGTCAGGTCAGGTCACGTTAAGTCAGGTCAAGTCAGGTCAGGTCAGGTCAAGTCAGGTCAGGTCAAGTCAGTTCAAGTCAGGTCAGGTCATGTCAGGTCAGGTCAATTCAGGTCAAGTCAGGTCAAGTCAGGTCAGGTCACGTTAAGTCAGGTCGATCAGGTCAGGTCAAGTCAGGTCAAGTCAGGTCAAGTCAAGTCAAGTCAGGTCAGGTCAGGTCAGTAAGGTAAGGTCAAGTCTGGTCAAGTCAGGTCAGGTCACTTCAGGTCAGGTCACGTTAAGTCAGGACAAGTCAGGTCAAGTCAGGTCAGGTCAAGTCAGGTCAAGTCAAGTCAGGTCAAGTCAGGTCAGGTCAGGTCAGGTCAAGTCAGGTCAGGTCAAGTCAGGTTAAGTCAGGTCAGGTCAAGTCAGGTTAGGTCAATTCAGGTCAAGTCAGGTCAAGTCAGGTCAAATCAGGTCAGGTCAAGTCAGGTCAGGTCAGGTCAATTCAGGTCAAGTCAGGTCAAGTCAGGTCAGGTCAAGTCAGGTCAAGTCAGGTCAGGTCAGGTCAAGTCAGGTCAAATCAGGTCAGGTCAAGTCAGGTCAGGTCACGTTAAGTCAGGTCAAGTCAGGTCAGGTCAGGTCAAGTCAGGTCAGGCCAGGTCAAGTCAGGTCAAGTCAGGTCAGGTCAAGTCAGGTCAGGACAATTCAGGTCAAGTCAGGTCAAGTCAGGTCAGGTCACGTTAAGTCAGGTCGACTCAGGTCAGGTCAAGTCAGGTCAGGTCATGTCAGCTTAAGTCAGGTCAGGTCAAGTCAGGTTAGGTCAATCAGGTCAAGTCAAGTCAGGTCAAGTCAAGTAAGGTAAGGTCAAGTCTGGTTAAGTCAGGTCAGGTTTCGTCAAGTCAGGTCAAGTCAGATCAGGTCAAGTCAGGTTAAGTCAGGTCAAGTCAGGTAAGGTCAAGTCAGGTCAAGTCAGGGCAGGTCAGGTCAGGTCAAGTCAGGTCAGGTCAAGTCAGGTCAAGTCAGGGCAGGTCAGGTCAAGTCAGGTCAAGTCAGGGCAGGTCAGGTCAGGTCAAGTCAGGTCAGGTCAAGTCAGGTCAAGTCAGGGCAGGTCAAGTCAAGTCAGGTCAAGTCAGGTTAAGTCAGGTCAAGTCAGGTAAGGTCAAGTCAGGTCAAGTTAGGTCAGGTCAAGTCAGGTTAAGTCAGGTCAAGTCAGGTCAGGTCAGGTCAGGTTAAGTCAGGTCAAGTCAGGTCAGGTCAGGTCAGGTCAAGTCAGGTCAGGTCAAGTCAGGTTAAGTCAGATCAGGTCAAGTCAGGTTAGGTCAATTCAGGTCAAGTCAGGTCAAGTCAGGTCAAATCAGGTCACGTTAAGTCAGGTCAAGTAAGGTAAGGTCAAGTCTGGTCAAGTCAGGTCAGGTCACGTCAGGTCAGGTCAAGTCAGGTCAGGTCAAGTCAGGTAAAGTCAGATCAGGTCAAGTCAGGTTAGGTCAATTCAGGTCAAGTCAGGTCAAATCAGGTCAGGTCAAGTCAGGTCAGGTCAGGTCAATTCAGGTCAAGTCAGGTCAAGTCAGGTCAGGTCAAGTCAGGTCAAGTCAGGTCAAGTCAGGGCAAGTCAAGTCAAGTCATTTCAGGTCAGGTCAGTCAGGTCAGGTCAAGTCAGCTCAAGTCAGGTCAGGTCAAGTCAGGTTAAATCAAGTCAGGTCAAATCATATCAAATCAGCTCAGGTCAAGTCAGGTTAAGTCAGGTCAAGTCAGGTCAGGTCAAGTCAGGTCAAGTCAGGTAAGGTCATGTCAGGTCAAGTCAGGTCAAGTCAGGTCAGGTCAAGTCAGTTCAGGTCAAGTCAGGTTAGGTCAGGTCAGGTCAAGTCAGGTCAGGTCAAGTCAGGTCAAGTCAGGTCAGGTCAAGTCAGGTCAAGTCAGGTCAGGTCAGGTCAAGTCAGGTCAGGTCAATTCAGGTCAAGTCAGGTAAGGTCATGTCAGGTCAAGTCAGGTCAAATCAGGTCAGGTCAAGTCCGGTCAGGTCACGTTAAGTCAGGTCAAGTCAGGTCAGGTCAGGTCAAGTCAGGTCAGGTCAAGTCAGGTCAAGTCAGGTCAGGTCATGTCAGGTAAAGTCAGGTCAGGTCAAGTCAGGTTAGGTCAATTCAGGTCAAGTCAGGTCAAGTCAGGTCAGGTCACGTTAAGTCAGGTCGAGTCAGGTCAGGTCAAGTCAGGTCAAGTCAGGTCAGGTCAAGTCAGGTCAAGTCAATTCAGGTCAAGTCAGGTCAAGTCAGGGCAAGTCAAGTCAAGTCATTTCAGGTCAGGTCAGTCAGGTCAGGTCAAGTCAGCTCAAGTCAGGTCAGGTCAAGTCAGGTTAAATCAAGTCAGGTCAAATCATATCAAATCAGGTCAGGTCAAGTCAGGTTAAGTCAGGTCAAGTCAGGTCAGGTCAAGTCAGGTCAAGTCAGGTAAGGTCATGTCAGGTCAAGTCAGGTCAAGTCAGGTCAGGTCAAGTCAGTTCAGGTCAAGTCAGGTTAGGACAGGTCAGGTCAAGTCAGGTCAGGTCAAGTCAGGTCAAGTCAGGTCAGGTCAAGTCAGGTCAAGTCAGGTCAGGTCAGGTCAAGTCAGGTCAGGTCAATTCAGGTCAAGTCAGGTAAGGTCATGTCAGGTCAAGTCAGGTCAGGTCAAGTCAAGTCAGGTCAAGTCAGGTTAAGTCAGGTCAAGTCAGGTCAAGTTAGGTCAGGTCAAGTCAGGTTAAGTCAGGTCAAGTCAGGTCAGGTCAGGTCAGGTCAAGTCAGGTCAGGTCAAGTCAGGTTAAGTCAGGTCAGGTCAAGTCAGGTTAGGTCAATTCAGGTCAAGTCAGGTCAAGTCAGGTCAAATCAGGTCAGGTCAAGTCAGGTCAGGTCAGGTCAATTCAGGTCAAGTCAGGTCAAGTCAGGTCAGGTCACGTCAGGTCAGGTCACGTTAAGTCAGGACAAGTCAGGTCAAGTCAGGTCAGGTCAAGTCAGGTCAAGTCAAGTCAGGTCAAGTCAAGTCAGGTCAAGTCAGGTTAAGTCAGGTCAAGTCAGGTCAAGTTAGGTCAGGTCAAGTCAGGTTAAGTCAGGTCAAGTCAGGTCAGGTCAGGTCAGGTCAAGTCAGGTCAGGTCAAGTCAGGTTAAGTCAGGTCAGGTCAAGTCAGGTTAGGTCAATTCAGGTCAAGTCAGGTCAAGTCAGGTCAAATCAGGTCAGGTCAAGTCAGGTCAGGTCAGGTCAATTCAGGTCAAGTCAGGTCAAGTCAGGTCAGGTCAAGTCAGGTCAAGTCAGGTCAGGTCAGGTCAAGTCAGGGCAAATCAGGTCAGGTCAAGTCAGGTCAAGTCACGTTAAGTCAGGTCAAGTCAGGTCAGGTCAGGTCAAGTCAGGTCAGGCCAGGTCAAGTCAGGTCAAGTCAGGTCAGGTCAAGTCAGGTCAGGTCAATTCAGGTCAAGTCAGGTCAAGTCAGGTCAGGTCACGTTAAGTCAGGTCGACTCAGGTCAGGTCAAGTCAGGTCAGGTCATGTCAGCTTAAGTCAGGTCAGGTCAAGTCAGGTTAGGTCAATCAGGTCAAGTCAAGTCAGGTCAAGTCAAGTAAGGTAAGGTCAAGTCTGGTTAAGTCAGGTCAGGTTTCGTCAAGTCAGGTCAAGTCAGATCAGGTCAAGTCAGGTTAAGTCAGGTCAAGTCAGGTTAAGTCAGGTCAAGTCAGGTAAGGTCAAGTCAGGTCAAGTCAGGGCAGGTCAAGTCAGGTCAAGTCAAGTCAGGTCAAGTCAAGTCAGGTCAAGTCAGATCAGGTCAAGTCAGGTTAAGTCAGGTCAAGTAAGGTAAGGTCAAGTCTGGTTAAGTCAGGTCAGGTTACGTCAAATCAGGTCAAGTCAGGTCAGGTCAGGTCACGTTAAGTCAGGTCAAGTAAGGTAAGGTCAAGTCTGGTCAAGTCAGGTCACGTTAAGTCAGGTCAAGTCAGGTCAAGTCAGGTCAGGTCAAGTCAGGTCAAGTCAAGCCTGTCAAGTCAAGTCAGGTCAAGTCAGATCAGGTCAAGTCAGGTTAAGTAAGGTCAAGTCAGGTAAGGTCAAGTCAGGTCAAGTTAGGTCAGGTCAAGTCAGGTCAGGTCAGGTCAGGTCAGGTCAAGTCAGGTCAGGTCAAGTCAGGTCAAGTCAAGTCAAGTCAGGTCAAGTCAGGTTAGGTCAAGTCAGGTTAAGTCAAGTCAGGTCAGGTCAAGTCAGGTCAAGTTAGGTCAGGTCAAGTCAGGTTAAGTCAGGTCAAGTCAGGTCAGGTCAGGTCAGGTCAGGTCAAGTCAGGTCAGGTCAAGTCAGGTCAAGTCAAGTCAAGTCAGGTCAAGTCAGGTTAGGTCAAGTCAGGTCAAGTCAAGTCAGATCAAGTCAAGTAAGGTAAGGTCAAGTCAGGTCAAGTCAAGTCAAGTCAGGTCAGGTCAGGTCAGTAAGGTAAGGTCAAGTCTGGTCAAGTCAGGTCAGGTCACGTCAGGTCAGGTCACGTTAAGTCAGGTCAGGTCAAGTCAGGTTAGGTCAATTCAGGTCAAGTCAGGTCAAGTCAGGTCAAATCAGGTCAGGTCAAGTCAAGTCAGGTCATGTCAGCTTAAGTCAGGTCAGGTCAAGTCAGGTTAGGTCAATCAGGTCAAGTCAAGTCAGGTCAAGTCAAGTAAGGTAAGGTCAAGTCTGGTTAAGTCAGGTCAGGTTTCGTCAAGTCAGGTCAAGTCAGATCAGGTCAAGTCAGGTTAAGTCAGGTCAAGTCAGGTAAGGTCAAGTCAGGTCAAGTCAGGGCAGGTCAGGTCAAGTCAGGTCAAGTCAGGGCAGGTCAGGTCAGGTCAAGTCAGGTTAGGTCAATTCAGGTCAAGTCAGGTCAAGTCAGGTCAAATCAGGTCACGTTAAGTCAGGTCAAGTAAGGTAAGGTCAAGTCTGGTCAAGTCAGGTCAGGTCACGTCAGGTCAGGTCAAGTCAGGTCAGGTCAAGTCAGGTAAAGTCAGATCAGGTCAAGTCAGGTTAGGTCAATTCAGGTCAAGTCAGGTCAAGTCAGGTCAAATCAGGTCAGGTCAAGTCAGGTCAGGTCAGGTCAATTCAGGTCAAGTCAGGTCAAGTCAGGTCAGGTCAAGTCAGGTCAAGTCAGGTCAGGTCATGTCAGGTTAAGTCAGGTCAGGTCAAGTCAGGTTAGGTCAATTCAGGTCAAGTCAGGTCAAGTCAGGTCAGGTCACGTTAAGTCAGGTCGAGTCAGGTCAGGTCAAGTCAGGTCAAGTCAGGTCAGGTCAAGTCAGGTCAGGTCAATTCAGGTCAAGTCAGGTCAAGTCAGGGCAAGTCAAGTCAAGTCATTTCAGGTCAGGTCAGTCAGGTCAGGTCAAGTCAGCTCAAGTCAGGTCAGGTCAAGTCAGGTTAAATCAAGTCAGGTCAAATCATATCAAATCAGGTCAGGTCAAGTCAGGTTAAGTCAGGTCAAGTCAGGTCAGGTCAAGTCAGGTCAAGTCAGGTAAGGTCATGTCAGGTCAAGTCAGGTCAAGTCAGGTCAGGTCAAGTCAGTTCAGGTCAAGTCAGGTTAGGTCAGGTCAGGTCAAGTCAGGTCAGGTCAAGTCAGGTCAAGTCAGGTCAGGTCAAGTCAGGTCAAGTCAGGTCAGGTCAGGTCAAGTCAGGTCAGGTCAATTCAGGTCAAGTCAGGTAAGGTCATGTCAGGTCAAGTCAGGTCAAATCAGGTCAGGTCAAGTCAGGTCAGGTCACGTTAAGTCAGGTCAAGTCAGGTCAGGTCAGGTCAAGTCAGGTCAGGTCAAGTCAGTTCAAGTCAGGTCAGGTCATGTCAGGTCAGGTCAATTCAGGTCAAGTCAGGTCAAGTCAGGTCAGGTCACGTTAAGTCAGGTCGATCAGGTCAGGTCAAGTCAGGTCAAGTCAGGTCAAGTCAAGTCAAGTCAGGTCAGGTCAGGTCAGTAAGGTAAGGTCAAGTCTGGTCAAGTCAGGTCAGGTCAGGTCAGGTCAGGTCAGGTCAAGTCAGGTCAGGTCAAGTCAGGTTAAGTCAGGTCAGGTCAAGTCAGGTTAGGTCAATTCAGGTCAAGTCAGGTCAAGTCAGGTCAAATCAGGTCAGGTCAAGTCAGGTCAGGTCAGGTCAATTCAGGTCAAGTCAGGTCAAGTCAGGTCAGGTCAAGTCAGGTCAAGTCAGGTCAGGTCAGGTCAAGTCAGGTCAAATCAGGTCAGGTCAAGTCAGGTCAGGTCACGTTAAGTCAGGTCAAGTCAGGTCAGGTCAGGTCAAGTCAGGTCAGGCCAGGTCAAGTCAGGTCAAGTCAGGTCAGGTCAAGTCAGGTCAGGACAATTCAGGTCAAGTCAGGTCAAGTCAGGTCAGGTCACGTTAAGTCAGGTCGACTCAGGTCAGGTCAAGTCAGGTCAGGTCATGTCAGGTTAAGTCAGGTCAAGTCAGGTAAGGTCAAGTCAGGTCAAGTCAGGGCAGGTCAGGTCAGGTCAAGTCAGGTCAGGTCAAGTCAGGTCAAGTCAGGGCAGGTCAGGTCAAGTCAGGTCAAGTCAGGGCAGGTCAGGTCAGGTCAAGTCAGGTCAGGTCAAGTCAGGTCAAGTCAGGGCAGGTCAAGTCAAGTCAGGTCAAGTCAGGTTAAGTCAGGTCAAGTCAGGTAAGGTCAAGTCAGGTCAAGTTAGGTCAGGTCAAGTCAGGTTAAGTCAGGTCAAGTCAGGTCAGGTCAGGTCAGGTTAAGTCAGGTCAAGTCAGGTCAGGTCAGGTCAGGTCAAGTCAGGTCAGGTCAAGTCAGGTTAGGTCAATCAGGTCAAGTCAAGTCAGGTCAAGTCAAGTAAGGTAAGGTCAAGTCTGGTTAAGTCAGGTCAGGTTTCGTCAAGTCAGGTCAAGTCAGATCAGGTCAAGTCAGGTTAAGTCAGGTCAAGTCAGGTAAGGTCAAGTCAGGTCAAGTCAGGGCAGGTCAGGTCAGGTCAAGTCAGGTCAGGTCAAGTCAGGTCAAGTCAGGGCAGGTCAGGTCAAGTCAGGTCAAGTCAGGGCAGGTCAGGTCAGGTCAAGTCAGGTCAGGTCAAGTCAGGTCAAGTCAGGGCAGGTCAAGTCAAGTCAGGTCAAGTCAGGTTAAGTCAGGTCAAGTCAGGTAAGGTCAAGTCAGGTCAAGTTAGGTCAGGTCAAGTCAGGTTAAGTCAGGTCAAGTCAGGTCAGGTCAGGTCAGGTTAAGTCAGGTCAAGTCAGGTCAGGTCAGGTCAGGTCAAGTCAGGTCAGGTCAAGTCAGGTTAAGTCAGATCAGGTCAAGTCAGGTTAGGTCAATTCAGGTCAAGTCAGGTCAAGTCAGGTCAAATCAGGTCACGTTGAGTCAGGTCAAGTAAGGTAAGGTCAAGTCTGGTCAAGTCAGGTCAGGTCACGTCAGGTCAGGTCAAGTCAGGTCAGGTCAAGTCAGGTAAAGTCAGATCAGGTCAAGTCAGGTTAGGTCAATTCAGGTCAAGTCAGGTCAAATCAGGTCAGGTCAAGTCAGGTCAGGTCAGGTCAATTCAGGTCAAGTCAGGTCAAGTCAGGTCAGGTCAAGTCAGGTCAAGTCAGGTCAAGTCAGGGCAAGTCAAGTCAAGTCATTTCAGGTCAGGTCAGTCAGGTCAGGTCAAGTCAGCTCAAGTCAGGTCAGGTCAAGTCAGGTTAAATCAAGTCAGGTCAAATCATATCAAATCAGGTCAGGTCAAGTCAGGTTAAGTCAGGTCAAGTCAGGTCAGGTCAAGTCAGGTCAAGTCAGGTAAGGTCATGTCAGGTCAAGTCAGGTCAAGTCAGGTCAGGTCAAGTCAGTTCAGGTCAAGTCAGGTTAGGTCAGGTCAGGTCAAGTCAGGTCAGGTCAAGTCAGGTCAAGTCAGGTCAGGTCAAGTCAGGTCAAGTCAGGTCAGGTCAGGTCAAGTCAGGTCAGGTCAATTCAGGTCAAGTCAGGTAAGGTCATGTCAGGTCAAGTCAGGTCAAATCAGGTCAGGTCAAGTCCGGTCAGGTCACGTTAAGTCAGGTCAAGTCAGGTCAGGTCAGGTCAAGTCAGGTCAGGTCAAGTCAGGTCAAGTCAGGTCAGGTCATGTCAGGTAAAGTCAGGTCAGGTCAAGTCAGGTTAGGTCAATTCAGGTCAAGTCAGGTCAAGTCAGGTCAGGTCACGTTAAGTCAGGTCGAGTCAGGTCAGGTCAAGTCAGGTCAAGTCAGGTCAGGTCAAGTCAGGTCAAGTCAATTCAGGTCAAGTCAGGTCAAGTCAGGGCAAGTCAAGTCAAGTCATTTCAGGTCAGGTCAGTCAGGTCAGGTCAAGTCAGCTCAAGTCAGGTCAGGTCAAGTCAGGTTAAATCAAGTCAGGTCAAATCATATCAAATCAGGTCAGGTCAAGTCAGGTTAAGTCAGGTCAAGTCAGGTCAGGTCAAGTCAGGTCAAGTCAGGTAAGGTCATGTCAGGTCAAGTCAGGTCAAGTCAGGTCAGGTCAAGTCAGTTCAGGTCAAGTCAGGTTAGGACAGGTCAGGTCAAGTCAGGTCAGGTCAAGTCAGGTCAAGTCAGGTCAGGTCAAGTCAGGTCAAGTCAGGTCAGGTCAGGTCAAGTCAGGTCAGGTCAATTCAGGTCAAGTCAGGTAAGGTCATGTCAGGTCAAGTCAGGTCAAATCAGGTCAGGTCAAGTCAGGTCAGGTCACGTTAAGTCAGGTCAAGTCAGGTCAGGTCAGGTCAAGTCAGGTCAGGTCAAGTCAGGTCAAGTCAGGTCAGGTCATGTCAGGTCAGGTCAATTCAGGTCAAGTCAGGTCAAGTCAGGTCAGGTCACGTTAAGTCAGGTCGAGTCAGGTCAGGTTAAGTCAGGTCAAGTCAGGTCAAGTCAAGTCAAGTCAGGTCAGGTCAGGTCAGTAAGGTAAGGTCAAGTCTGGTCAAGTCAGGTCAGGTCACGTCAGGTCAGGTCACGTTAAGTCAGGACAAGTCAGGTCAAGTCAGGTCAGGTCAAGTCAGGTCAAGTCAAGTCAAGTCAGGTCAGGTCAGGTCAGTAAGGTAAGGTCAAGTCTGGTCAAGTCAGGTCAGGTCACTTCAGGTCAGGTCACGTTAAGTCAGGACAAGTCAGGTCAAGTCAGGTCAGGTCAAGTCAGGTCAAGTCAAGTCAGGTCAAGTCAGGTCAGGTCAGGTCAGGTCAAGTCAGGTCAGGTCAAGTCAGGTTAAGTCAGGTCAGGTCAAGTCAGGTTAGGTCAATTCAGGTCAAGTCAGGTCAAGTCAGGTCAAATCAGGTCAGGTCAAGTCAGGTCAGGTCAGGTCAATTCAGGTCAAGTCAGGTCAAGTCAGGTCAGGTCAAGTCAGGTCAAGTCAGGTCAGGTCAGGTCAAGTCAGGTCAAATCAGGTCAGGTCAAGTCAGGTCAGGTCACGTTAAGTCAGGTCAAGTCAGGTCAGGTCAGGTCAAGTCAGGTCAGGCCAGGTCAAGTCAGGTCAAGTCAGGTCAGGTCAAGTCAGGTCAGGACAATTCAGGTCAAGTCAGGTCAAGTCAGGTCAGGTCACGTTAAGTCAGGTCGACTCAGGTCAGGTCAAGTCAGGTCAGGTCATGTCAGCTTAAGTCAGGTCAGGTCAAGTCAGGTTAGGTCAATCAGGTCAAGTCAAGTCAGGTCAAGTCAAGTAAGGTAAGGTCAAGTCTGGTTAAGTCAGGTCAGGTTTCGTCAAGTCAGGTCAAGTCAGATCAGGTCAAGTCAGGTTAAGTCAGGTCAAGTCAGGTAAGGTCAAGTCAGGTCAAGTCAGGGCAGGTCAGGTCAGGTCAAGTCAGGTCAGGTCAAGTCAGGTCAAGTCAGGGCAGGTCAGGTCAAGTCAGGTCAAGTCAGGGCAGGTCAGGTCAGGTCAAGTCAGGTCAGGTCAAGTCAGGTCAAGTCAGGGCAGGTCAAGTCAAGTCAGGTCAAGTCAGGTTAAGTCAGGTCAAGTCAGGTAAGGTCAAGTCAGGTCAAGTTAGGTCAGGTCAAGTCAGGTTAAGTCAGGTCAAGTCAGGTCAGGTCAGGTCAGGTTAAGTCAGGTCAAGTCAGGTCAGGTCAGGTCAGGTCAAGTCAGGTCAGGTCAAGTCAGGTTAAGTCAGATCAGGTCAAGTCAGGTTAGGTCAATTCAGGTCAAGTCAGGTCAAGTCAGGTCAAATCAGGTCACGTTGAGTCAGGTCAAGTAAGGTAAGGTCAAGTCTGGTCAAGTCAGGTCAGGTCACGTCAGGTCAGGTCAAGTCAGGTCAGGTCAAGTCAGGTAAAGTCAGATCAGGTCAAGTCAGGTTAGGTCAATTCAGGTCAAGTCAGGTCAAATCAGGTCAGGTCAAGTCAGGTCAGGTCAGGTCAATTCAGGTCAAGTCAGGTCAAGTCAGGTCAGGTCAAGTCAGGTCAAGTCAGGTCAAGTCAGGGCAAGTCAAGTCAAGTCATTTCAGGTCAGGTCAGTCAGGTCAGGTCAAGTCAGCTCAAGTCAGGTCAGGTCAAGTCAGGTTAAATCAAGTCAGGTCAAATCATATCAAATCAGGTCAGGTCAAGTCAGGTTAAGTCAGGTCAAGTCAGGTCAGGTCAAGTCAGGTCAAGTCAGGTAAGGTCATGTCAGGTCAAGTCAGGTCAAGTCAGGTCAGGTCAAGTCAGTTCAGGTCAAGTCAGGTTAGGTCAGGTCAGGTCAAGTCAGGTCAGGTCAAGTCAGGTCAAGTCAGGTCAGGTCAAGTCAGGTCAAGTCAGGTCAGGTCAGGTCAAGTCAGGTCAGGTCAATTCAGGTCAAGTCAGGTAAGGTCATGTCAGGTCAAGTCAGGTCAAATCAGGTCAGGTCAAGTCCGGTCAGGTCACGTTAAGTCAGGTCAAGTCAGGTCAGGTCAGGTCAAGTCAGGTCAGGTCAAGTCAGGTCAAGTCAGGTCAGGTCATGTCAGGTAAAGTCAGGTCAGGTCAAGTCAGGTTAGGTCAATTCAGGTCAAGTCAGGTCAAGTCAGGTCAGGTCACGTTAAGTCAGGTCGAGTCAGGTCAGGTCAAGTCAGGTCAAGTCAGGTCAGGTCAAGTCAGGTCAAGTCAATTCAGGTCAAGTCAGGTCAAGTCAGGGCAAGTCAAGTCAAGTCATTTCAGGTCAGGTCAGTCAGGTCAGGTCAAGTCAGCTCAAGTCAGGTCAGGTCAAGTCAGGTTAAATCAAGTCAGGTCAAATCATATCAAATCAGGTCAGGTCAAGTCAGGTTAAGTCAGGTCAAGTCAGGTCAGGTCAAGTCAGGTCAAGTCAGGTAAGGTCATGTCAGGTCAAGTCAGGTCAAGTCAGGTCAGGTCAAGTCAGTTCAGGTCAAGTCAGGTTAGGACAGGTCAGGTCAAGTCAGGTCAGGTCAAGTCAGGTCAAGTCAGGTCAGGTCAAGTCAGGTCAAGTCAGGTCAGGTCAGGTCAAGTCAGGTCAGGTCAATTCAGGTCAAGTCAGGTAAGGTCATGTCAGGTCAAGTCAGGTCAAATCAGGTCAGGTCAAGTCAGGTCAGGTCACGTTAAGTCAGGTCAAGTCAGGTCAGGTCAGGTCAAGTCAGGTCAGGTCAAGTCAGGTCAAGTCAGGTCAGGTCATGTCAGGTCAGGTCAATTCAGGTCAAGTCAGGTCAAGTCAGGTCAGGTCACGTTAAGTCAGGTCGAGTCAGGTCAGGTTAAGTCAGGTCAAGTCAGGTCAAGTCAAGTCAAGTCAGGTCAGGTCAGGTCAGTAAGGTAAGGTCAAGTCTGGTCAAGTCAGGTCAGGTCACGTCAGGTCAGGTCACGTTAAGTCAGGACAAGTCAGGTCAAGTCAGGTCAGGTCAAGTCAGGTCAAGTCAAGTCAAGTCAGGTCAGGTCAGGTCAGTAAGGTAAGGTCAAGTCTGGTCAAGTCAGGTCAGGTCACTTCAGGTCAGGTCACGTTAAGTCAGGACAAGTCAGGTCAAGTCAGGTCAGGTCAAGTCAGGTCAAGTCAAGTCAGGTCAAGTCAGGTCAGGTCAGGTCAGGTCAAGTCAGGTCAGGTCAAGTCAGGTTAAGTCAGGTCAGGTCAAGTCAGGTTAGGTCAATTCAGGTCAAGTCAGGTCAAGTCAGGTCAAATCAGGTCAGGTCAAGTCAGGTCAGGTCAGGTCAATTCAGGTCAAGTCAGGTCAAGTCAGGTCAGGTCAAGTCAGGTCAAGTCAGGTCAGGTCAGGTCAAGTCAGGTCAAATCAGGTCAGGTCAAGTCAGGTCAGGTCACGTTAAGTCAGGTCAAGTCAGGTCAGGTCAGGTCAAGTCAGGTCAGGCCAGGTCAAGTCAGGTCAAGTCAGGTCAGGTCAAGTCAGGTCAGGACAATTCAGGTCAAGTCAGGTCAAGTCAGGTCAGGTCACGTTAAGTCAGGTCGACTCAGGTCAGGTCAAGTCAGGTCAGGTCATGTCAGCTTAAGTCAGGTCAGGTCAAGTCAGGTTAGGTCAATCAGGTCAAGTCAAGTCAGGTCAAGTCAAGTAAGGTAAGGTCAAGTCTGGTTAAGTCAGGTCAGGTTTCGTCAAGTCAGGTCAAGTCAGATCAGGTCAAGTCAGGTTAAGTCAGGTCAAGTCAGGTAAGGTCAAGTCAGGTCAAGTCAGGGCAGGTCAGGTCAGGTCAAGTCAGGTCAGGTCAAGTCAGGTCAAGTCAGGGCAGGTCAGGTCAAGTCAGGTCAAGTCAGGGCAGGTCAGGTCAGGTCAAGTCAGGTCAGGTCAAGTCAGGTCAAGTCAGGGCAGGTCAAGTCAAGTCAGGTCAAGTCAGGTTAAGTCAGGTCAAGTCAGGTAAGGTCAAGTCAGGTCAAGTTAGGTCAGGTCAAGTCAGGTTAAGTCAGGTCAAGTCAGGTCAGGTCAGGTCAGGTTAAGTCAGGTCAAGTCAGGTCAGGTCAGGTCAGGTCAAGTCAGGTCAGGTCAAGTCAGGTTAAGTCAGATCAGGTCAAGTCAGGTTAGGTCAATTCAGGTCAAGTCAGGTCAAGTCAGGTCAAATCAGGTCACGTTAAGTCAGGTCAAGTAAGGTAAGGTCAAGTCTGGTCAAGTCAGGTCAGGTCACGTCAGGTCAGGTCAAGTCAGGTCAGGTCAAGTCAGGTAAAGTCAGATCAGGTCAAGTCAGGTTAGGTCAATTCAGGTCAAGTCAGGTCAAATCAGGTCAGGTCAAGTCAGGTCAGGTCAGGTCAATTCAGGTCAAGTCAGGTCAAGTCAGGTCAGGTCAAGTCAGGTCAAGTCAGGTCAAGTCAGGGCAAGTCAAGTCAAGTCATTTCAGGTCAGGTCAGTCAGGTCAGGTCAAGTCAGCTCAAGTCAGGTCAGGTCAAGTCAGGTTAAATCAAGTCAGGTCAAATCATATCAAATCAGGTCAGGTCAAGTCAGGTTAAGTCAGGTCAAGTCAGGTCAGGTCAAGTCAGGTCAAGTCAGGTAAGGTCATGTCAGGTCAAGTCAGGTCAAGTCAGGTCAGGTCAAGTCAGTTCAGGTCAAGTCAGGTTAGGTCAGGTCAGGTCAAGTCAGGTCAGGTCAAGTCAGGTCAAGTCAGGTCAGGTCAAGTCAGGTCAAGTCAGGTCAGGTCAGGTCAAGTCAGGTCAGGTCAATTCAGGTCAAGTCAGGTAAGGTCATGTCAGGTCAAGTCAGGTCAAATCAGGTCAGGTCAAGTCCGGTCAGGTCACGTTAAGTCAGGTCAAGTCAGGTCAGGTCAGGTCAAGTCAGGTCAGGTCAAGTCAGGTCAAGTCAGGTCAGGTCATGTCAGGTAAAGTCAGGTCAGGTCAAGTCAGGTTAGGTCAATTCAGGTCAAGTCAGGTCAAGTCAGGTCAGGTCACGTTAAGTCAGGTCGAGTCAGGTCAGGTCAAGTCAGGTCAAGTCAGGTCAGGTCAAGTCAGGTCAAGTCAATTCAGGTCAAGTCAGGTCAAGTCAGGGCAAGTCAAGTCAAGTCATTTCAGGTCAGGTCAGTCAGGTCAGGTCAAGTCAGCTCAAGTCAGGTCAGGTCAAGTCAGGTTAAATCAAGTCAGGTCAAATCATATCAAATCAGGTCAGGTCAAGTCAGGTTAAGTCAGGTCAAGTCAGGTCAGGTCAAGTCAGGTCAAGTCAGGTAAGGTCATGTCAGGTCAAGTCAGGTCAAGTCAGGTCAGGTCAAGTCAGTTCAGGTCAAGTCAGGTTAGGACAGGTCAGGTCAAGTCAGGTCAGGTCAAGTCAGGTCAAGTCAGGTCAGGTCAAGTCAGGTCAAGTCAGGTCAGGTCAGGTCAAGTCAGGTCAGGTCAATTCAGGTCAAGTCAGGTAAGGTCATGTCAGGTCAAGTCAGGTCAAATCAGGTCAGGTCAAGTCAGGTCAGGTCACGTTAAGTCAGGTCAAGTCAGGTCAGGTCAGGTCAAGTCAGGTCAGGTCAAGTCAGGTCAAGTCAGGTCAGGTCATGTCAGGTCAGGTCAATTCAGGTCAAGTCAGGTCAAGTCAGGTCAGGTCACGTTAAGTCAGGTCGAGTCAGGTCAGGTTAAGTCAGGTCAAGTCAGGTCAAGTCAAGTCAAGTCAGGTCAGGTCAGGTCAGTAAGGTAAGGTCAAGTCTGGTCAAGTCAGGTCAGGTCACGTCAGGTCAGGTCACGTTAAGTCAGGACAAGTCAGGTCAAGTCAGGTCAGGTCAAGTCAGGTCAAGTCAAGTCAGGTCAAGTCAAGTCAGGTCAAGTCAGGTTAAGTCAGGTCAAGTCAGGTCAAGTTAGGTCAGGTCAAGTCAGGTTAAGTCAGGTCAAGTCAGGTCAGGTCAGGTCAGGTCAAGTCAGGTCAGGTCAAGTCAGGTTAAGTCAGGTCAGGTCAAGTCAGGTTAGGTCAATTCAGGTCAAGTCAGGTCAAGTCAGGTCAAATCAGGTCAGGTCAAGTCAGGTCAGGTCAGGTCAATTCAGGTCAAGTCAGGTCAAGTCAGGTCAGGTCAAGTCAGGTCAAGTCAGGTCAGGTCAGGTCAAGTCAGGGCAAATCAGGTCAGGTCAAGTCAGGTCAAGTCACGTTAAGTCAGGTCAAGTCAGGTCAGGTCAGGTCAAGTCAGGTCAGGCCAGGTCAAGTCAGGTCAAGTCAGGTCAGGTCAAGTCAGGTCAGGTCAATTCAGGTCAAGTCAGGTCAAGTCAGGTCAGGTCACGTTAAGTCAGGTCGACTCAGGTCAGGTCAAGTCAGGTCAGGTCATGTCAGCTTAAGTCAGGTCAGGTCAAGTCAGGTTAGGTCAATCAGGTCAAGTCAAGTCAGGTCAAGTCAAGTAAGGTAAGGTCAAGTCTGGTTAAGTCAGGTCAGGTTTCGTCAAGTCAGGTCAAGTCAGATCAGGTCAAGTCAGGTTAAGTCAGGTCAAGTCAGGTTAAGTCAGGTCAAGTCAGGTAAGGTCAAGTCAGGTCAAGTCAGGGCAGGTCAAGTCAGGTCAAGTCAAGTCAGGTCAAGTCAAGTCAGGTCAAGTCAGATCAGGTCAAGTCAGGTTAAGTCAGGTCAAGTAAGGTAAGGTCAAGTCTGGTTAAGTCAGGTCAGGTTACGTCAAATCAGGTCAAGTCAGGTCAGGTCAGGTCACGTTAAGTCAGGTCAAGTAAGGTAAGGTCAAGTCTGGTCAAGTCAGGTCACGTTAAGTCAGGTCAAGTCAGGTCAAGTCAGGTCAGGTCAAGTCAGGTCAAGTCAAGCCTGTCAAGTCAAGTCAGGTCAAGTCAGATCAGGTCAAGTCAGGTTAAGTAAGGTCAAGTCAGGTAAGGTCAAGTCAGGTCAAGTTAGGTCAGGTCAAGTCAGGTCAGGTCAGGTCAGGTCAGGTCAAGTCAGGTCAGGTCAAGTCAGGTCAAGTCAAGTCAAGTCAGGTCAAGTCAGGTTAGGTCAAGTCAGGTTAAGTCAAGTCAGGTCAGGTCAAGTCAGGTCAAGTTAGGTCAGGTCAAGTCAGGTTAAGTCAGGTCAAGTCAGGTCAGGTCAGGTCAGGTCAGGTCAAGTCAGGTCAGGTCAAGTCAGGTCAAGTCAAGTCAAGTCAGGTCAAGTCAGGTTAGGTCAAGTCAGGTCAAGTCAAGTCAGATCAAGTCAAGTAAGGTAAGGTCAAGTCAGGTCAAGTCAAGTCAAGTCAGGTCAGGTCAGGTCAGTAAGGTAAGGTCAAGTCTGGTCAAGTCAGGTCAGGTCACGTCAGGTCAGGTCACGTTAAGTCAGGTCAGGTCAAGTCAGGTTAGGTCAATTCAGGTCAAGTCAGGTCAAGTCAGGTCAAATCAGGTCAGGTCAAGTCAAGTCAGGTCATGTCAGCTTAAGTCAGGTCAGGTCAAGTCAGGTTAGGTCAATCAGGTCAAGTCAAGTCAGGTCAAGTCAAGTAAGGTAAGGTCAAGTCTGGTTAAGTCAGGTCAGGTTTCGTCAAGTCAGGTCAAGTCAGATCAGGTCAAGTCAGGTTAAGTCAGGTCAAGTCAGGTAAGGTCAAGTCAGGTCAAGTCAGGGCAGGTCAGGTCAAGTCAGGTCAAGTCAGGGCAGGTCAGGTCAGGTCAAGTCAGGTTAGGTCAATTCAGGTCAAGTCAGGTCAAGTCAGGTCAAATCAGGTCACGTTAAGTCAGGTCAAGTAAGGTAAGGTCAAGTCTGGTCAAGTCAGGTCAGGTCACGTCAGGTCAGGTCAAGTCAGGTCAGGTCAAGTCAGGTAAAGTCAGATCAGGTCAAGTCAGGTTAGGTCAATTCAGGTCAAGTCAGGTCAAGTCAGGTCAAATCAGGTCAGGTCAAGTCAGGTCAGGTCAGGTCAATTCAGGTCAAGTCAGGTCAAGTCAGGTCAGGTCAAGTCAGGTCAAGTCAGGTCAGGTCATGTCAGGTTAAGTCAGGTCAGGTCAAGTCAGGTTAGGTCAATTCAGGTCAAGTCAGGTCAAGTCAGGTCAGGTCACGTTAAGTCAGGTCGAGTCAGGTCAGGTCAAGTCAGGTCAAGTCAGGTCAGGTCAAGTCAGGTCAGGTCAATTCAGGTCAAGTCAGGTCAAGTCAGGGCAAGTCAAGTCAAGTCATTTCAGGTCAGGTCAGTCAGGTCAGGTCAAGTCAGCTCAAGTCAGGTCAGGTCAAGTCAGGTTAAATCAAGTCAGGTCAAATCATATCAAATCAGGTCAGGTCAAGTCAGGTTAAGTCAGGTCAAGTCAGGTCAGGTCAAGTCAGGTCAAGTCAGGTAAGGTCATGTCAGGTCAAGTCAGTTCAAGTCAGGTCAGGTCAAGTCAGTTCAGGTCAAGTCAGGTTAGGTCAGGTCAGGTCAAGTCAGGTCAAGTCAGGTCAGGTCAAGTCAGGTCAAGTCAGGTCAGGTCAGGTCAAGTCAGGTCAGGTCAATTCAGGTCAAGTCAGGTAAGGTCATGTCAGGTCAAGTCAGGTCAAATCAGGTCAGGTCAAGTCAGGTCAGGTCACGTTAAGTCAGGTCAAGTCAGGTCAGGTCAGGTCAAGTCAGGTCAGGTCAAGTCAGTTCAAGTCAGGTCAGGTCATGTCAGGTCAGGTCAATTCAGGTCAAGTCAGGTCAAGTCAGGTCAGGTCACGTTAAGTCAGGTCGATCAGGTCAGGTCAAGTCAGGTCAAGTCAGGTCAAGTCAAGTCAAGTCAGGTCAGGTCAGGTCAGTAAGGTAAGGTCAAGTCTGGTCAAGTCAGGTCAGGTCACGTCAGGTCAGGTCACGTTAAGTCAGGACAAGTCAGGTCAAGTCAGGTCAGGTCAAGTCAGGTCAAGTCAAGTCAGGTCAAGTCAGGTCAGGTCAGGTCAGGTCAAGTCA
Source organism: Ganaspis brasiliensis (assembly GCA_037103525.1). NCBI lineage: Eukaryota > Metazoa > Arthropoda > Insecta > Hymenoptera > Figitidae > Ganaspis > Ganaspis brasiliensis. Next base: position 440,134 of record JAZKLR010000727.1, read on the forward strand.
GGTCAGGTCAAGTCAGGTTAAGTCAGGTCAGGTCAAGTCAGGTTAGGTCAATTCAGGTCAAGTCAGGTCAAGTCAGGTCAAATCAGGTCAGGTCAAGTCAGGTCAGGTCAGGTCAATTCAGGTCAAGTCAGGTCAAGTCAGGTCAGGTCAAGTCAGGTCAAGTCAGGTCAGGTCAGGTCAAGTCAGGTCAAATCAGGTCAGGTCAAGTCAGGTCAGGTCACGTTAAGTCAGGTCAAGTCAGGTCAGGTCAGGTCAAGTCAGGTCAGGCCAGGTCAAGTCAGGTCAAGTCAGGTCAGGTCAAGTCAGGTCAGGACAATTCAGGTCAAGTCAGGTCAAGTCAGGTCAGGTCACGTTAAGTCAGGTCGACTCAGGTCAGGTCAAGTCAGGTCAGGTCATGTCAGGTTAAGTCAGGTCAAGTCAGGTAAGGTCAAGTCAGGTCAAGTCAGGGCAGGTCAGGTCAGGTCAAGTCAGGTCAGGTCAAGTCAGGTCAAGTCAGGGCAGGTCAGGTCAAGTCAGGTCAAGTCAGGGCAGGTCAGGTCAGGTCAAGTCAGGTCAGGTCAAGTCAGGTCAAGTCAGGGCAGGTCAAGTCAAGTCAGGTCAAGTCAGGTTAAGTCAGGTCAAGTCAGGTAAGGTCAAGTCAGGTCAAGTTAGGTCAGGTCAAGTCAGGTTAAGTCAGGTCAAGTCAGGTCAGGTCAGGTCAGGTTAAGTCAGGTCAAGTCAGGTCAGGTCAGGTCAGGTCAAGTCAGGTCAGGTCAAGTCAGGTTAGGTCAATCAGGTCAAGTCAAGTCAGGTCAAGTCAAGTAAGGTAAGGTCAAGTCTGGTTAAGTCAGGTCAGGTTTCGTCAAGTCAGGTCAAGTCAGATCAGGTCAAGTCAGGTTAAGTCAGGTCAAGTCAGGTAAGGTCAAGTCAGGTCAAGTCAGGGCAGGTCAGGTCAGGTCAAGTCAGGTCAGGTCAAGTCAGGTCAAGTCAGGGCAGGTCAGGTCAAGTCAGGTCAAGTCAGGGCAGGTCAGGTCAGGTCAAGTCAGGTCAGGTCAAGTCAGGTCAAGTCAGGGCAGGTCAAGTCAAGTCAGGTCAAGTCAGGTTAAGTCAGGTCAAGTCAGGTAAGGTCAAGTCAGGTCAAGTTAGGTCAGGTCAAGTCAGGTTAAGTCAGGTCAAGTCAGGTCAGGTCAGGTCAGGTTAAGTCAGGTCAAGTCAGGTCAGGTCAGGTCAGGTCAAGTCAGGTCAGGTCAAGTCAGGTTAAGTCAGATCAGGTCAAGTCAGGTTAGGTCAATTCAGGTCAAGTCAGGTCAAGTCAGGTCAAATCAGGTCACGTTGAGTCAGGTCAAGTAAGGTAAGGTCAAGTCTGGTCAAGTCAGGTCAGGTCACGTCAGGTCAGGTCAAGTCAGGTCAGGTCAAGTCAGGTAAAGTCAGATCAGGTCAAGTCAGGTTAGGTCAATTCAGGTCAAGTCAGGTCAAATCAGGTCAGGTCAAGTCAGGTCAGGTCAGGTCAATTCAGGTCAAGTCAGGTCAAGTCAGGTCAGGTCAAGTCAGGTCAAGTCAGGTCAAGTCAGGGCAAGTCAAGTCAAGTCATTTCAGGTCAGGTCAGTCAGGTCAGGTCAAGTCAGCTCAAGTCAGGTCAGGTCAAGTCAGGTTAAATCAAGTCAGGTCAAATCATATCAAATCAGGTCAGGTCAAGTCAGGTTAAGTCAGGTCAAGTCAGGTCAGGTCAAGTCAGGTCAAGTCAGGTAAGGTCATGTCAGGTCAAGTCAGGTCAAGTCAGGTCAGGTCAAGTCAGTTCAGGTCAAGTCAGGTTAGGTCAGGTCAGGTCAAGTCAGGTCAGGTCAAGTCAGGTCAAGTCAGGTCAGGTCAAGTCAGGTCAAGTCAGGTCAGGTCAGGTCAAGTCAGGTCAGGTCAATTCAGGTCAAGTCAGGTAAGGTCATGTCAGGTCAAGTCAGGTCAAATCAGGTCAGGTCAAGTCCGGTCAGGTCACGTTAAGTCAGGTCAAGTCAGGTCAGGTCAGGTCAAGTCAGGTCAGGTCAAGTCAGGTCAAGTCAGGTCAGGTCATGTCAGGTAAAGTCAGGTCAGGTCAAGTCAGGTTAGGTCAATTCAGGTCAAGTCAGGTCAAGTCAGGTCAGGTCACGTTAAGTCAGGTCGAGTCAGGTCAGGTCAAGTCAGGTCAAGTCAGGTCAGGTCAAGTCAGGTCAAGTCAATTCAGGTCAAGTCAGGTCAAGTCAGGGCAAGTCAAGTCAAGTCATTTCAGGTCAGGTCAGTCAGGTCAGGTCAAGTCAGCTCAAGTCAGGTCAGGTCAAGTCAGGTTAAATCAAGTCAGGTCAAATCATATCAAATCAGGTCAGGTCAAGTCAGGTTAAGTCAGGTCAAGTCAGGTCAGGTCAAGTCAGGTCAAGTCAGGTAAGGTCATGTCAGGTCAAGTCAGGTCAAGTCAGGTCAGGTCAAGTCAGTTCAGGTCAAGTCAGGTTAGGACAGGTCAGGTCAAGTCAGGTCAGGTCAAGTCAGGTCAAGTCAGGTCAGGTCAAGTCAGGTCAAGTCAGGTCAGGTCAGGTCAAGTCAGGTCAGGTCAATTCAGGTCAAGTCAGGTAAGGTCATGTCAGGTCAAGTCAGGTCAAATCAGGTCAGGTCAAGTCAGGTCAGGTCACGTTAAGTCAGGTCAAGTCAGGTCAGGTCAGGTCAAGTCAGGTCAGGTCAAGTCAGGTCAAGTCAGGTCAGGTCATGTCAGGTCAGGTCAATTCAGGTCAAGTCAGGTCAAGTCAGGTCAGGTCACGTTAAGTCAGGTCGAGTCAGGTCAGGTTAAGTCAGGTCAAGTCAGGTCAAGTCAAGTCAAGTCAGGTCAGGTCAGGTCAGTAAGGTAAGGTCAAGTCTGGTCAAGTCAGGTCAGGTCACGTCAGGTCAGGTCACGTTAAGTCAGGACAAGTCAGGTCAAGTCAGGTCAGGTCAAGTCAGGTCAAGTCAAGTCAGGTCAAGTCAAGTCAGGTCAAGTCAGGTTAAGTCAGGTCAAGTCAGGTCAAGTTAGGTCAGGTCAAGTCAGGTTAAGTCAGGTCAAGTCAGGTCAGGTCAGGTCAGGTCAAGTCAGGTCAGGTCAAGACAGGTTAAGTCAGGTCAGGTCAAGTCAGGTTAGGTCAATTCAGGTCAAGTCAGGTCAAGTCAGGTCAAATCAGGTCAGGTCAAGTCAGGTCAGGTCAGGTCAATTCAGGTCAAGTCAGGTCAAGTCAGGTCAGGTCAAGTCAGGTCAAGTCAGGTCAGGTCAGGTCAAGTCAGGGCAAATCAGGTCAGGTCAAGTCAGGTCAAGTCACGTTAAGTCAGGTCAAGTCAGGTCAGGTCAGGTCAAGTCAGGTCAGGCCAGGTCAAGTCAGGTCAAGTCAGGTCAGGTCAAGTCAGGTCAGGTCAATTCAGGTCAAGTCAGGTCAAGTCAGGTCAGGTCACGTTAAGTCAGGTCGACTCAGGTCAGGTCAAGTCAGGTCAGGTCATGTCAGCTTAAGTCAGGTCAGGTCAAGTCAGGTTAGGTCAATCAGGTCAAGTCAAGTCAGGTCAAGTCAAGTAAGGTAAGGTCAAGTCTGGTTAAGTCAGGTCAGGTTTCGTCAAGTCAGGTCAAGTCAGATCAGGTCAAGTCAGGTTAAGTCAGGTCAAGTCAGGTTAAGTCAGGTCAAGTCAGGTAAGGTCAAGTCAGGTCAAGTCAGGGCAGGTCAAGTCAGGTCAAGTCAAGTCAGGTCAAGTCAAGTCAGGTCAAGTCAGATCAGGTCAAGTCAGGTTAAGTCAGGTCAAGTAAGGTAAGGTCAAGTCTGGTTAAGTCAGGTCAGGTTACGTCAAATCAGGTCAAGTCAGGTCAGGTCAGGTCACGTTAAGTCAGGTCAAGTAAGGTAAGGTCAAGTCTGGTCAAGTCAGGTCACGTTAAGTCAGGTCAAGTCAGGTCAAGTCAGGTCAGGTCAAGTCAGGTCAAGTCAAGCCTGTCAAGTCAAGTCAGGTCAAGTCAGATCAGGTCAAGTCAGGTTAAGTAAGGTCAAGTCAGGTAAGGTCAAGTCAGGTCAAGTTAGGTCAGGTCAAGTCAGGTCAGGTCAGGTCAGGTCAGGTCAAGTCAGGTCAGGTCAAGTCAGGTCAAGTCAAGTCAAGTCAGGTCAAGTCAGGTTAGGTCAAGTCAGGTTAAGTCAAGTCAGGTCAGGTCAAGTCAGGTCAAGTTAGGTCAGGTCAAGTCAGGTTAAGTCAGGTCAAGTCAGGTCAGGTCAGGTCAGGTCAGGTCAAGTCAGGTCAGGTCAAGTCAGGTCAAGTCAAGTCAAGTCAGGTCAAGTCAGGTTAGGTCAAGTCAGGTCAAGTCAAGTCAGATCAAGTCAAGTAAGGTAAGGTCAAGTCAGGTCAAGTCAAGTCAAGTCAGGTCAGGTCAGGTCAGTAAGGTAAGGTCAAGTCTGGTCAAGTCAGGTCAGGTCACGTCAGGTCAGGTCACGTTAAGTCAGGTCAGGTCAAGTCAGGTTAGGTCAATTCAGGTCAAGTCAGGTCAAGTCAGGTCAAATCAGGTCAGGTCAAGTCAAGTCAGGTCAAGTCAGGTTAAGTCAGGTCAAGTCAGGTCAAGTTAGGTCAGGTCAAGTCAGGTTAAGTCAGGTCAAGTCAGGTCAGGTCAGGTCAGGTCAAGTCAGGTCAGGTCAAGTCAGGTTAAGTCAGGTCAGGTCAAGTCAGGTTAGGTCAATTCAGGTCAAGTCAGGTCAAGTCAGGTCAAATCAGGTCAGGTCAAGTCAGGTCAGGTCACGTTAAGTCAGGTCAAGTCAGGTCAGGTCAGGTCAAGTCAGGTCAGGCCAGGTCAAGTCAGGTCAAGTCAGGTCAGGTCAAGTCAGGTCAGGTCAATTCAGGTCAAGTCAGGTCAAGTCAGGTCAGGTCACGTTAAGTCAGGTCGACTCAGGTCAGGTCAAGTCAGGTCAGGTCATGTCAGCTTAAGTCAGGTCAGGTCAAGTCAGGTTAGGTCAATCAGGTCAAGTCAAGTCAGGTCAAGTCAAGTAAGGTAAGGTCAAGTCTGGTTAAGTCAGGTCAGGTTTCGTCAAGTCAGGTCAAGTCAGATCAGGTCAAGTCAGGTTAAGTCAGGTCAAGTCAGGTAAGGTCAAGTCAGGTCAAGTCAGGGCAGGTCAGGTCAGGTCAAGTCAGGTCAGGTCAAGTCAGGTCAAGTCAGGGCAGGTCAGGTCAAGTCAGGTCAAGTCAGGGCAGGTCAGGTCAGGTCAAGTCAGGTTAGGTCAATTCAGGTCAAGTCAGGTCAAGTCAGGTCAAATCAGGTCACGTTAAGTCAGGTCAAGTAAGGTAAGGTCAAGTCTGGTCAAGTCAGGTCAGGTCACGTCAGGTCAGGTCAAGTCAGGTCAGGTCAAGTCAGGTAAAGTCAGATCAGGTCAAGTCAGGTCAGGTCAGGTCAATTCAGGTCAAGTCAGGTCAAGTCAGGTCAGGTCAGTCAGGTCAGGTCAATTCAGGTCAAGTCAGGTCAAGTCAGGGCAAGTCAAGTCAAGTCATTTCAGGTCAGGTCAGTCAGGTCAGGTCAAGTCAGCTCAAGTCAGGTCAGGTCAAGTCAGGTTAAATCAAGTCAGGTCAAATCATATCAAATCAGGTCAGGTCAAGTCAGGTTAAGTCAGGTCAAGTCAGGTCAGGTCAAGTCAGGTCAAGTCAGGTAAGGTCATGTCAGGTCAAGTCAGGTCAAGTCAGGTCAGGTCAAGTCAGTTCAGGTCAAGTCAGGTTAGTCAGGTCAGGTCAAGTCAGGTCAGGTCAAGTCAGGTCAAGTCAGGTCAGGTCAAGTCAGGTCAAGTCAGGTCAGGTCAGGTCAAGTCAGGTCAGGTCAATTCAGGTCAAGTCAGGTAAGTCATGTCAGGTCAAGTCAGGTCAAATCAGGTCAGGTCAAGTCAGGTCAGGTCACGTTAAGTCAGGTCAAGTCAGGTCAGGTCAGGTTAAGTCAGGTCAGGTCAAGTCAGGTCAAGTCAGGTCAGGTCATGTCAGGTCAGGTCAATTCAGGTCAAGTCAGGTCAAGTCAGGTCAGGTCACGTTAAGTCAGGTCGAGTCAGGTCAGGTCAAGTCAGGTCAAGTCAGTCAAGTCAAGTCAAGTCAGGTCAGGTCAGGTCAGTAAGGTAAGGTCAAGTCTGGTCAAGTCAGGTCAGGTCACGTCAGGTCAGGTCACGTTAAGTCAGACAAGTCAGGTCAAGTCAGGTCAGGTCAAGTCAGGTCAAGTCAAGTCAGGTCAAGTCAAGTCAGGTCAAGTCAGGTTAAGTCAGGTCAAGTCAGGTCAAGTTAGGTCAGGTCAAGTCAGGTTAAGTCAGGTCAAGTCAGTCAGGTCAGGTCAGGTCAAGTCAGGTCAGGTCAAGTCAGGTTAAATCAAGTCAGGTCAAATCATATCAAATCAGGTCAGGTCAAGTCAGGTTAAGTCAGGTCAAGTCAGGTCAGGTCAAGTCAGGTCAAGTCAGGTAAGGTCATGTCAGGTCAAGTCAGGTCAAGTCAGGTCAGGTCAAGTCAGTTCAGGTCAAGTCAGGTTAGGTCAGGTCAGGTCAAGTCAGGTCAGGTCAAGTCAGGTCAAGTCAGGTCAGGTCAAGTCAGGTCAAGTCAGGTCAGGTCAGGTCAAAGTCAGGTCAGGTCAATTCAGGTCAAGTCAGGTAAGGTCATGTCAGGTCAAGTCAGGTCAATTCAGGTCAAGTTAGTCAGGTCAAGTCAGGTCAAGTCAGGTCAAGTCAGGGCAAGTCAAGTCAAGTCATTTCAGGTCAGGTCAGTCAGGTCAGGTCAAGTCAGCTCAAGTCAGGTCAGGTCAAGTCAGGTTAAATCAAGTCAGGTCAAATCATATCAAATCAGGTCAGGTCAAGTCAGGTTATGTCAGGTCAAGTCAGGTCAGGTCAAGTCAGGTCAAGTCAGGTAAGGTCATGTCAGGTCAAGTCAGGTCAAGTCAGGTCAGGTCAAGTCAGTTCAGGTCAAGTCAGGTTAGGTCAGGTCAGGTCAAGTCAGGTCAGGTCAAGTCAGGTCAGGTCAAGTCAGGTCAAGTCAGGTCAGGTCAGGTCAAGTCAGGTCAGGTCAATTCAGGTCAAGTCAGGTAAGGTCATGTCAGGTCAAGTCAGGTCAAATCAGGTCAGGTCAAGTCAGGTCAGGTCACGTTAAGTCAGGTCAAGTCAGGTCAGGTCAGGTCAAGTCAGGTCAGGTCAAGTCAGGTCAAGTCAGGTCAGGTCATGTCAGGTTAAGTCAGGTCAGGTCAAGTCAGGTTAGGTCAATTCAGGTCAAGTCAGGTCAAGTCAGGTCGGGTCACGTTAAGTCAGGTCGAGTCAGGTCAGGTCAAGTCAGGTCAAGTCAGGTCAGGTCAAGTCAGGTCAGGTCAATTCAGGTCAAGTCAGGTCAAGTCAGGGCAAGTCAAGTCAAGTCATTTCAGGTCAGGTCAGTCAGGTCAGGTCAAGTCAGCTCAAGTCAGGTCAGGTCAAGTCAGGTTAAATCAAGTCAGGTCAAATCATATCAAATCAGGTCAGGTCAAGTCAGGTTAAGTCAGGTCAAGTCAGGTCAGGTCAAGTCAGGTCAAGTCAGGTAAGGTCATGTCAGGTCAAGTCAGGTCAAGTCAGGTCAGGTCAAGTCAGTTCAGGTCAAGTCAGGTTAGGACAGGTCAGGTCAAGTCAGGTCAGGTCAAGTCAGGTCAAGTCAGGTCAGGTCAAGTCAGGTCAAGTCAGGTCAGGTCAGGTCAAGTCAGGTCAGGTCAATTCAGGTCAAGTCAGGTAAGGTCATGTCAGGTCAAGTCAGGTCAAATCAGGTCAGGTCAAGTCAGGTCAGGTCACGTTAAGTCAGGTCAAGTCAGGTCAGGTCAGGTCAAGTCAGGTCAGGTCAAGTCAGGTCAAGTCAGGTCAGGTCATGTCAGGTCAGGTCAATTCAGGTCAAGTCAGGTCAAGTCAGGTCAGGTCACGTTAAGTCAGGTCGAGTCAGGTCAGGTTAAGTCAGGTCAAGTCAGGTCAAGTCAAGTCAAGTCAGGTCAGGTCAGGTCAGTAAGGTAAGGTCAAGTCTGGTCAAGTCAGGTCAGGTCACGTCAGGTCAGGTCACGTTAAGTCAGGACAAGTCAGGTCAAGTCAGGTCAGGTCAAGTCAGGTCAAGTCAAGTCAGGTCAAGTCAAGTCAGGTCAAGTCAGGTTAAGTCAGGTCAAGTCAGGTCAAGTTAGGTCAGGTCAAGTCAGGTTAAGTCAGGTCAAGTCAGGTCAGGTCAGGTCAGGTCAAGTCAGGTCAGGTCAAGTCAGGTTAAGTCAGGTCAGGTCAAGTCAGGTTAGGTCAATTCAGGTCAAGTCAGGTCAAGTCAGGTCAAATCAGGTCAGGTCAAGTCAGGTCAGGTCAGGTCAATTCAGGTCAAGTCAGGTCAAGTCAGGTCAGGTCAAGTCAGGTCAAGTCAGGTCAGGTCAGGTCAAGTCAGGGCAAATCAGGTCAGGTCAAGTCAGGTCAGGTCACGTTAAGTCAGGTCAAGTCAGGTCAGGTCAGGTCAAGTCAGGTCAGGCCAGGTCAAGTCAGGTCAAGTCAGGTCAGGTCAAGTCAGGTCAGGTCAATTCAGGTCAAGTCAGGTCAAGTCAGGTCAGGTCACGTTAAGTCAGGTCGACTCAGGTCAGGTCAAGTCAGGTCAGGTCATGTCAGCTTAAGTCAGGTCAGGTCAAGTCAGGTTAGGTCAATCAGGTCAAGTCAAGTCAGGTCAAGTCAAGTAAGGTAAGGTCAAGTCTGGTTAAGTCAGGTCAGGTTTCGTCAAGTCAGGTCAAGTCAGATCAGGTCAAGTCAGGTTAAGTCAGGTCAAGTCAGGTTAAGTCAGGTCAAGTCAGGTAAGGTCAAGTCAGGTCAAGTCAGGGCAGGTCAGGTCAGGTCAAGTCAGGTCAGGTCAAGTCAGGTCAAGTCAGGGCAGGTCAGGTCAGGTCAAGTCAGGTCAGGTCAAGTCAGGTTAAGTCAAGTCAGGTCAGGTCAAGTCAGGTTAGGTCAAGTCAGGTCAAGTCAAGTCAGATCAAGTCAAGTAAGGTCAAGTCAAGTCAGATCTAGTCAAGTAAGGTAAGGTCAAGTCTGGTCAAGTCAGGTCAGGTCACGTCAAATCAGGTCAAGTCAGGTCAGGTCAAGTCAGGTCAAGTTAGGTCAGGTCAAGTCAGGTTAAGTCAGGTCAAGTCAGGTCAGGTCAGGTCAGGTCAAGTCAGGTTAAGTCAGGTCAAGTCAGGTTAAGTCAGGTCAGGTCAGGTCAAGTGAAGTCAGGTCAAGTCAGGTAAGGTCATGTCAGGTCAAGTCAGGTCAAATCAGGTCAGGTCAAGTCAGGTCAGGTCACGTTAAGTAAGGTCAATTCAGGTCAGGTCAAGTCAGTTCAGGTCAAGTCAGGTTAGGTCAGGTCAGGTCAAGTCAGGTCAGGTCAAGTCAGGTCAAGTCAAGTCAAGTCAGGTTACGTCAAATCAGGTCAAGTCAGGTCAGGTCAGGTCACGTTAAGTCAGGTCAAGTAAGGTAAGGTCAAGTCTGGTCAAGTCAGGCCACGTTAAGTCAGGTCAAGTCAGGTCAAGTCAGGTCAGGTCAAGTCAGGTCAAGTCAAGTCAGGTCAAGTCAAGTCAGGTCAAGTCAGATCAGGTCAAGTCAGGTTAAGTCAGGTCAAGTAAGGTAAGGTCAAGTCTGGTTAAGTCAGGTCAGGTTACGTCAAATCAGGTCAAGTCAGGTCAGGTCAGGTCACGTTAAGTCAGGTCAAGTAAGGTAAGGTCAAGTCTGGTCAAGTCAGGTCACGTTAAGTCAGGTCAAGTCAGGTCAAGTCAGGTCAGGTCAAGTCAGGTCAAGTCAAGCCTGTCAAGTCAAGTCAGGTCAAGTCAGATCAGGTCAAGTCAGGTTAAGTAAGGTCAAGTCAGGTAAGGTCAAGTCAGGTCAAGTTAGGTCAGGTCAAGTCAGGTCAGGTCAGGTCAGGTCAGGTCAAGTCAGGTCAGGTCAAGTCAGGTCAAGTCAAGTCAAGTCAGGTCAAGTCAGGTTAGGTCAAGTCAGGTTAAGTCAAGTCAGGTCAGGTCAAGTCAGGTCAAGTTAGGTCAGGTCAAGTCAGGTTAAGTCAGGTCAAGTCAGGTCAGGTCAGGTCAGGTCAGGTCAAGTCAGGTCAGGTCAAGTCAGGTCAAGTCAAGTCAAGTCAGGTCAAGTCAGGTTAGGTCAAGTCAGGTCAAGTCAAGTCAGATCAAGTCAAGTAAGGTAAGGTCAAGTCAGGTCAAGTCAAGTCAAGTCAGGTCAGGTCAGGTCAGTAAGGTAAGGTCAAGTCTGGTCAAGTCAGGTCAGGTCACGTCAGGTCAGGTCACGTTAAGTCAGGTCAGGTCAAGTCAGGTCAAATCAGGTCAGGTCAAGTCAAGTCAGGTCAAGTCAGGTTAAGTCAGGTCAAGTCAGGTCAAGTTAGGTCAGGTCAAGTCAGGTTAAGTCAGGTCAAGTCAGGTCAGGTCAGGTCAGGTCAAGTCAGGTCAGGTCAAGTCAGGTTAAGTCAGGTCAGGTCAAGTCAGGTTAGGTCAATTCAGGTCAAGTCAGGTCAAGTCAGGTCAAATCAGGTCAGGTCAAGTCAGGTCAGGTCACGTTAAGTCAGGTCAAGTCAGGTCAGGTCAGGTCAAGTCAGGTCAGGCCAGGTCAAGTCAGGTCAAGTCAGGTCAGGTCAAGTCAGGTCAGGTCAATTCAGGTCAAGTCAGGTCAAGTCAGGTCAGGTCACGTTAAGTCAGGTCGACTCAGGTCAGGTCAAGTCAGGTCAGGTCATGTCAGCTTAAGTCAGGTCAGGTCAAGTCAGGTTAGGTCAATCAGGTCAAGTCAAGTCAGGTCAAGTCAAGTAAGGTAAGGTCAAGTCTGGTTAAGTCAGGTCAGGTTTCGTCAAGTCAGGTCAAGTCATATCAGGTCAAGTCAGGTTAAGTCAGGTCAAGTCAGATAAGGTCAAGTCAGGTCAAGTCAGGGCAGGTCAGGTCAGGTCAAGTCAGGTCAGGTCAAGTCAGGTCAAGTCAGGGCAGGTCAGGTCACGTTAAGTAAGGTCAATTCAGGTCAGGTCAAGTCAGTTCAGGTCAAGTCAGGTTAGGTCAGGTCAGGTCAAGTCAGGTCAGGTCAAGTCAGGTCAAGTCAAGTCAAGTCAGGTTACGTCAAATCAGGTCAAGTCAGGTCAGGTCAGGTCACGTTAAGTCAGGTCAAGTAAGGTAAGGTCAAGTCTGGTCAAGTCAGGCCACGTTAAGTCAGGTCAAGTCAGGTCAAGTCAGGTCAGGTCAAGTCAGGTCAAGTCAAGTCAGGTCAAGTCAAGTCAGGTCAAGTCAGATCAGGTCAAGTCAGGTTAAGTCAGGTCAAGTAAGGTAAGGTCAAGTCTGGTTAAGTCAGGTCAGGTTACGTCAAATCAGGTCAAGTCAGGTCAGGTCAGGTCACGTTAAGTCAGGTCAAGTAAGGTAAGGTCAAGTCTGGTCAAGTCAGGTCACGTTAAGTCAGGTCAAGTCAGGTCAAGTCAGGTCAGGTCAAGTCAGGTCAAGTCAAGCCTGTCAAGTCAAGTCAGGTCAAGTCAGATCAGGTCAAGTCAGGTTAAGTAAGGTCAAGTCAGGTAAGGTCAAGTCAGGTCAAGTTAGGTCAGGTCAAGTCAGTCAGGTCAGGTCAGGTCAGGTCAAGTCAGGTCAGGTCAAGTCAGGTCAAGTCAAGTCAAGTCAGGTCAAGTCAGGTTAGGTCAAGTCAGGTTAAGTCAAGTCAGGTCAGGTCAAGTCAGGTCAAGTTAGGTCAGGTCAAGTCAGTTAAGTCAGGTCAGGTCAAGTCAGGTTAGGTCAATTCAGGTCAAGTCAGGTCAAGTCAGGTCGGGTCACGTTAAGTCAGGTCGAGTCAGGTCAGGTCAAGTCAGGTCAAGTCAGGTAAGGTCATGTCAGGTCAAGTCAGGTCAAGTCAGGTCAGGTCAAGTCAGTTCAGGTCAAGTCAGGTTAGGTCAGGTCAGGTCAAGTCAGGTCAGGTCAAGTCAGGTCAGGTCAAGTCAGGTCAAGTCAGGTCAGGTCAGGTCAAGTCAGGTCAGGTCAATTCAGGTCAAGTCAGGTAAGGTCATGTCAGGTCAAGTCAGGTCAAATCAGGTCAGGTCAAGTCAGGTCAGGTCACGTTAAGTCAGGTCAAGTCAGGTCAGGTCAGGTCAAGTCAGGTCAGGTCAAGTCAGGTCAAGTCAGGTCAGGTCATGTCAGGTTAAGTCAGGTCAGGTCAAGTCAGGTTAGGTCAATTCAGGTCAAGTCAGGTCAAGTCAGGTCGGGTCACGTTAAGTCAGGTCGAGTCAGGTCAGGTCAAGTCAGGTCAAGTCAGGTCAGGTCAAGTCAGGTCAGGTCAATTCAGGTCAAGTCAGGTCAAGTCAGGGCAAGTCAAGTCAAGTCATTTCAGGTCAGGTCAGTCAGGTCAGGTCAAGTCAGCTCAAGTCAGGTCAGGTCAAGTCAGGTTAAATCAAGTCAGGTCAAATCATATCAAATCAGGTCAGGTCAAGTCAGGTTAAGTCAGGTCAAGTCAGGTCAGGTCAAGTCAGGTCAAGTCAGGTAAGGTCATGTCAGGTCAAGTCAGGTCAAGTCAGGTCAGGTCAAGTCAGTTCAGGTCAAGTCAGGTTAGGACAGGTCAGGTCAAGTCAGGTCAGGTCAAGTCAGGTCAAGTCAGGTCAGGTCAAGTCAGGTCAAGTCAGGTCAGGTCAGGTCAAGTCAGGTCAGGTCAATTCAGGTCAAGTCAGGTAAGGTCATGTCAGGTCAAGTCAGGTCAAATCAGGTCAGGTCAAGTCAGGTCAGGTCACGTTAAGTCAGGTCAAGTCAGGTCAGGTCAGGTCAAGTCAGGTCAGGTCAAGTCAGGTCAAGTCAGGTCAGGTCATGTCAGGTCAGGTCAATTCAGGTCAAGTCAGGTCAAGTCAGGTCAGGTCACGTTAAGTCAGGTCGAGTCAGGTCAGGTTAAGTCAGGTCAAGTCAGGTCAAGTCAAGTCAAGTCAGGTCAGGTCAGGTCAGTAAGGTAAGGTCAAGTCTGGTCAAGTCAGGTCAGGTCACGTCAGGTCAGGTCACGTTAAGTCAGGACAAGTCAGGTCAAGTCAGGTCAGGTCAAGTCAGGTCAAGTCAAGTCAGGTCAAGTCAAGTCAGGTCAAGTCAGGTTAAGTCAGGTCAAGTCAGGTCAAGTTAGGTCAGGTCAAGTCAGGTTAAGTCAGGTCAAGTCAGGTCAGGTCAGGTCAGGTCAAGTCAGGTCAGGTCAAGTCAGGTTAAGTCAGGTCAGGTCAAGTCAGGTTAGGTCAATTCAGGTCAAGTCAGGTCAAGTCAGGTCAAATCAGGTCAGGTCAAGTCAGGTCAGGTCAGGTCAATTCAGGTCAAGTCAGGTCAAGTCAGGTCAGGTCAAGTCAGGTCAAGTCAGGTCAGGTCAGGTCAAGTCAGGGCAAATCAGGTCAGGTCAAGTCAGGTCAGGTCACGTTAAGTCAGGTCAAGTCAGGTCAGGTCAGGTCAAGTCAGGTCAGGCCAGGTCAAGTCAGGTCAAGTCAGGTCAGGTCAAGTCAGGTCAGGTCAATTCAGGTCAAGTCAGGTCAAGTCAGGTCAGGTCACGTTAAGTCAGGTCGACTCAGGTCAGGTCAAGTCAGGTCAGGTCATGTCAGCTTAAGTCAGGTCAGGTCAAGTCAGGTTAGGTCAATCAGGTCAAGTCAAGTCAGGTCAAGTCAAGTAAGGTAAGGTCAAGTCTGGTTAAGTCAGGTCAGGTTTCGTCAAGTCAGGTCAAGTCAGATCAGGTCAAGTCAGGTTAAGTCAGGTCAAGTCAGGTTAAGTCAGGTCAAGTCAGGTAAGGTCAAGTCAGGTCAAGTCAGGGCAGGTCAGGTCAGGTCAAGTCAGGTCAGGTCAAGTCAGGTCAAGTCAGGGCAGGTCAGGTCAGGTCAAGTCAGGTCAGGTCAAGTCAGGTTAAGTCAAGTCAGGTCAGGTCAAGTCAGGTTAGGTCAAGTCAGGTCAAGTCAAGTCAGATCAAGTCAAGTAAGGTCAAGTCAAGTCAGATCTAGTCAAGTAAGGTAAGGTCAAGTCTGGTCAAGTCAGGTCAGGTCACGTCAAATCAGGTCAAGTCAGGTCAGGTCAAGTCAGGTCAAGTTAGGTCAGGTCAAGTCAGGTTAAGTCAGGTCAAGTCAGGTCAGGTCAGGTCAGGTCAAGTCAGGTTAAGTCAGGTCAAGTCAGGTTAAGTCAGGTCAGGTCAGGTCAAGTGAAGTCAGGTCAAGTCAGGTAAGGTCATGTCAGGTCAAGTCAGGTCAAATCAGGTCAGGTCAAGTCAGGTCAGGTCACGTTAAGTAAGGTCAATTCAGGTCAGGTCAAGTCAGTTCAGGTCAAGTCAGGTTAGGTCAGGTCAGGTCAAGTCAGGTCAGGTCAAGTCAGGTCAAGTCAAGTCAAGTCAGGTTACGTCAAATCAGGTCAAGTCAGGTCAGGTCAGGTCACGTTAAGTCAGGTCAAGTAAGGTAAGGTCAAGTCTGGTCAAGTCAGGCCACGTTAAGTCAGGTCAAGTCAGGTCAAGTCAGGTCAGGTCAAGTCAGGTCAAGTCAAGTCAGGTCAAGTCAAGTCAGGTCAAGTCAGATCAGGTCAAGTCAGGTTAAGTCAGGTCAAGTAAGGTAAGGTCAAGTCTGGTTAAGTCAGGTCAGGTTACGTCAAATCAGGTCAAGTCAGGTCAGGTCAGGTCACGTTAAGTCAGGTCAAGTAAGGTAAGGTCAAGTCTGGTCAAGTCAGGTCACGTTAAGTCAGGTCAAGTCAGGTCAAGTCAGGTCAGGTCAAGTCAGGTCAAGTCAAGCCTGTCAAGTCAAGTCAGGTCAAGTCAGATCAGGTCAAGTCAGGTTAAGTAAGGTCAAGTCAGGTAAGGTCAAGTCAGGTCAAGTTAGGTCAGGTCAAGTCAGGTCAGGTCAGGTCAGGTCAGGTCAAGTCAGGTCAGGTCAAGTCAGGTCAAGTCAAGTCAAGTCAGGTCAAGTCAGGTTAGGTCAAGTCAGGTTAAGTCAAGTCAGGTCAGGTCAAGTCAGGTCAAGTTAGGTCAGGTCAAGTCAGGTTAAGTCAGGTCAAGTCAGGTCAGGTCAGGTCAGGTCAGGTCAAGTCAGGTCAGGTCAAGTCAGGTCAAGTCAAGTCAAGTCAGGTCAAGTCAGGTTAGGTCAAGTCAGGTCAAGTCAAGTCAGATCAAGTCAAGTAAGGTAAGGTCAAGTCAGGTCAAGTCAAGTCAAGTCAGGTCAGGTCAGGTCAGTAAGGTAAGGTCAAGTCTGGTCAAGTCAGGTCAGGTCACGTCAGGTCAGGTCACGTTAAGTCAGGTCAGGTCAAGTCAGGTTAGGTCAATTCAGGTCAAGTCAGGTCAAGTCAGGTCAAATCAGGTCAGGTCAAGTCAAGTCAGGTCAAGTCAGGTTAAGTCAGGTCAAGTCAGGTCAAGTTAGGTCAGGTCAAGTCAGGTTAAGTCAGGTCAAGTCAGGTCAGGTCAGGTCAGGTCAAGTCAGGTCAGGTCAAGTCAGGTTAAGTCAGGTCAGGTCAAGTCAGGTTAGGTCAATTCAGGTCAAGTCAGGTCAAGTCAGGTCAAATCAGGTCAGGTCAAGTCAGGTCAGGTCACGTTAAGTCAGGTCAAGTCAGGTCAGGTCAGGTCAAGTCAGGTCAGGCCAGGTCAAGTCAGGTCAAGTCAGGTCAGGTCAAGTCAGGTCAGGTCAATTCAGGTCAAGTCAGGTCAAGTCAGGTCAGGTCACGTTAAGTCAGGTCGACTCAGGTCAGGTCAAGTCAGGTCAGGTCATGTCAGCTTAAGTCAGGTCAGGTCAAGTCAGGTTAGGTCAATCAGGTCAAGTCAAGTCAGGTCAAGTCAAGTAAGGTAAGGTCAAGTCTGGTTAAGTCAGGTCAGGTTTCGTCAAGTCAGGTCAAGTCATATCAGGTCAAGTCAGGTTAAGTCAGGTCAAGTCAGATAAGGTCAAGTCAGGTCAAGTCAGGGCAGGTCAGGTCAGGTCAAGTCAGGTCAGGTCAAGTCAGGTCAAGTCAGGGCAGGTCAGGTCACGTTAAGTAAGGTCAATTCAGGTCAGGTCAAGTCAGTTCAGGTCAAGTCAGGTTAGGTCAGGTCAGGTCAAGTCAGGTCAGGTCAAGTCAGGTCAAGTCAAGTCAAGTCAGGTTACGTCAAATCAGGTCAAGTCAGGTCAGGTCAGGTCACGTTAAGTCAGGTCAAGTAAGGTAAGGTCAAGTCTGGTCAAGTCAGGCCACGTTAAGTCAGGTCAAGTCAGGTCAAGTCAGGTCAGGTCAAGTCAGGTCAAGTCAAGTCAGGTCAAGTCAAGTCAGGTCAAGTCAGATCAGGTCAAGTCAGGTTAAGTCAGGTCAAGTAAGGTAAGGTCAAGTCTGGTTAAGTCAGGTCAGGTTACGTCAAATCAGGTCAAGTCAGGTCAGGTCAGGTCACGTTAAGTCAGGTCAAGTAAGGTAAGGTCAAGTCTGGTCAAGTCAGGTCACGTTAAGTCAGGTCAAGTCAGGTCAAGTCAGGTCAGGTCAAGTCAGGTCAAGTCAAGCCTGTCAAGTCAAGTCAGTTCAAGTCAGATCAGGTCAAGTCAGGTTAAGTAAGGTCAAGTCAGGTAAGGTCAAGTCAGGTCAAGTTAGGTCAGGTCAAGTCAGGTCAGGTCAGGTCAGGTCAGGTCAAGTCAGGTCAGGTCAAGTCAGGTCAAGTCAAGTCAAGTCAGGTCAAGTCAGGTTAGGTCAAGTCAGGTTAAGTCAAGTCAGGTCAGGTCAAGTCAGGTCAAGTTAGGTCAGGTCAAGTCAGGTTAAGTCAGGTCAAGTCAGGTCAGGTCAGGTCAGGTCAGGTCAAGTCAGGTCAGGTCAAGTCAGGTCAAGTCAAGTCAAGTCAGGTCAAGTCAGGTTAGGTCAAGTCAGGTCAAGTCAAGTCAGATCAAGTCAAGTAAGGTAAGGTCAAGTCAGGTCAAGTCAAGTCAAGTCAGGTCAGGTCAGGTCAGTAAGGTAAGGTCAAGTCTGGTCAAGTCAGGTCAGGTCACGTCAGGTCAGGTCACGTTAAGTCAGGTCAGGTCAAGTCAGGTTAGGTCAATTCAGGTCAAGTCAGGTCAAGTCAGGTCAAATCAGGTCAGGTCAAGTCAAGTCAGGTCAAGTCAGGTTAAGTCAGGTCAAGTCAGGTCAAGTTAGGTCAGGTCAAGTCAGGTTAAGTCAGGTCAAGTCAGGTCAGGTCAGGTCAGGTCAAGTCAGGTCAGGTCAAGTCAGGTTAAGTCAGGTCAGGTCAAGTCAGGTTAGGTCAATTCAGGTCAAGTCAGGTCAAGTCAGGTCAAATCAGGTCAGGTCAAGTCAGGTCAGGTCACGTTAAGTCAGGTCAAGTCAGGTCAGGTCAGGTCAAGTCAGGTCAGGCCAGGTCAAGTCAGGTCAAGTCAGGTCAGGTCAAGTCAGGTCAGGTCAATTCAGGTCAAGTCAGGTCAAGTCAGGTCAGGTCACGTTAAGTCAGGTCGACTCAGGTCAGGTCAAGTCAGGTCAGGTCATGTCAGCTTAAGTCAGGTCAGGTCAAGTCAGGTTAGGTCAATCAGGTCAAGTCAAGTCAGGTCAAGTCAAGTAAGGTAAGGTCAAGTCTGGTTAAGTCAGGTCAGGTTTCGTCAAGTCAGGTCAAGTCAGATCAGGTCAAGTCAGGTTAAGTCAGGTCAAGTCAGATAAGGTCAAGTCAGGTCAAGTCAGGGCAGGTCAGGTCAGGTCAAGTCAGGTCAGGTCAAGTCAGGTCAAGTCAGGGCAGGTCAGGTCAAGTCAGGTCAAGTCAGGGCAGGTCAGGTCAGGTCAAGTCAGGTTAGGTCAATTCAGGTCAAGTCAGGTCAAGTCAGGTCAAATCAGGTCACGTTAAGTCAGGTCAAGTAAGGTAAGGTCAAGTCTGGTCAAGTCAGGTCAGGTCACGTCAGGTCAGGTCAAGTCAGGTCAGGTCAAGTCAGGTAAAGTCAGATCAGGTCAAGTCAGGTTAGGTCAATTCAGGTCAAGTCAGGTCAAGTCAGGTCAAATCAGGTCAGGTCAAGTCAGGTCAGGTCAGGTCAATTCAGGTCAAGTCAGGTCAAGTCAGATCAGGTCAAGTCAGGTCAAGTCAGGTCAGGTCATGTCAGGTTAAGTCAGGTCAGGTCAAGTCAGGTTAGGTCAATTCAGGTCAAGTCAGGTCAAGTCAGGTCAGGTCACGTTAAGTCAGGTCGAGTCAGGTCAGGTCAAGTCAGGTCAAGTCAGGTCAGGTCAGTCAGGTCAGGTCAATTCAGGTCAAGTCAGGTCAAGTCAGGGCAAGTCAAGTCAAGTCATTTCAGGTCAGGTCAGTCAGGTCAGGTCAAGTCAGCTTAAGTCAGGTCAGGTCAAGTCAGGTTAAATCAAGTCAGGTCAAATCATATCAAATCAGGTCAGGTCAAGTCAGGTTAAGTCAGGTCAAGTCAGGTCAGGTCAAGTCAGGTCAAGTCAGGTAAGGTCATGTCAGGTCAAGTCAGGTCAAGTCACGTCAGGTCAAGTCAGTTCAGGTCAAGTCAGGTTAGGTCAGGTCAGGTCAAGTCAGGTCAGGTCAAGTCAGGTCAAGTCAGGTCAGGTCAAGTCAGGTCAAGTCAGGTCAGGTCAGGTCAAGTCAGGTCAGGTCAATTCAGGTCAAGTCAGGTAAGGTCATGTCAGGTCAAGTCAGGTCAAATGAGGTCAGGTCAAGTCAGGTCAGGTCACGTTAAGTCAGGTCAAGTCAGGTCAGGTCAGGTTAAGTCAGGTCAGGTCAAGTCAGGTCAAGTCAGGTCAGGTCATGTCAGGTCAGGTCAATTCAGGTCAAGTCAGGTCAAGTCAGGTCAGGTCACGTTAAGTCAGGTCGAGTCAGGTCAGGTCAAGTCAGGTCAAGTCAGGTCAAGTCAAGTCAAGTCAGGTCAGGTCAGGTCAGTAAGGTAAGGTCAAGTCTGGTCAAGTCAGGTCAGGTCACGTCAGGTCAGGTCACGTTAAGTCAGGACAAGTCAGGTCAAGTCAGGTCAGGTCAAGTCAGGTCAAGTCAAGTCAGGTCAAGTCAAGTCAGGTCAAGTCAGGTTAAGTCAGGTCAAGTCAGGTCAAGTTAGGTCAGGTCAAGTCAGGTTAAGTCAGGTCAAGTCAGGTCAGGTCAGGTCAGGTCAAGTCAGGTCAGGTCAAGTCAGGTTAAGTCAGGTCAGGTCAAGTCAGGTTAGGTCAATTCAGGTCAAGTCAGGTCAAGTCAGGTCAAATCAGGTCAGGTCAAGTCAGGTCAGGTCAGGTCAATTCAGGTCAAGTCAGGTCAAGTCAGGTCAGGTCAAGTCAGGTCAAGTCAGGTCAGGTCAGGTCAAGTCAGGTCAAATCAGGTCAGGTCAAGTCAGGTCAGGTCACGTTAAGTCAGGTCAAGTCAGGTCAGGTCAGGTCAAGTCAGGTCAGGCCAGGTCAAGTCAGGTCAAGTCAGGTCAGGTCAAGTCAGGTCAGGTCAATTCAGGTCAAGTCAGGTCAAGTCAGGTCAGGTCACGTTAAGTCAGGTCGACTCAGGTCAGGTCAAGTCAGGTCAGGTCATGTCAGCTTAAGTCAGGTCAGGTCAAGTCAGGTTAGGTCAATCAGGTCAAGTCAAGTCAGGTCAAGTCAAGTAAGGTAAGGTCAAGTCTGGTTAAGTCAGGTCAGGTTTCGTCAAGTCAGGTCAAGTCAGATCAGGTCAAGTCAGGTTAAGTCAGGTCAAGTCAGGTAAGGTCAAGTCAGGTCAAGTCAGGGCAGGTCAGGTCAGGTCAAGTCAGGTCAGGTCAAGTCAGGTCAAGTCAGGGCAGGTCAGGTCAGGTCAAGTCAGGTCAGGTCAAGTCAGGTTAAGTCAAGTCAGGTCAGGTCAAGTCAGGTTAGGTCAAGTCAGGTCAAGTCAAGTCAGATCAAGTCAAGTAAGGTCAAGTCAAGTCAGATCAAGTCAAGTAAGGTAAGGTCAAGTCTGGTGAAGTCAGGTCAGGTCACGTCAAATCAGGTCAAGTCAGGTCAGGTCAAGTCAGGTCAAGTTAGGTCAGGTCAAGTCAGGTTAAGTCAGGTCAAGTCAGGTCAGGTCAGGTCAGGTCAAGTCAGGTTAAGTCAGGTCAAGTCAGGTCAGGTCAAGTCAGGTCAAGTCAGGTCAGGTCAAGTCAGGTCAAGTCAGGTTAAGTCAGGTCAAGTCAGGTTAAGTCAGGTCAGGTCAGGTCAAGTGAAGTCAGGTCAAGTCAGGTAAGGTCATGTCAGGTCAAGTCAGGTCAAATCAGGTCAGGTCAAGTCAGGTCAGGTCACGTTAAGTAAGGTCAATTCAGGTCAGGTCAAGTCAGTTCAGGTCAAGTCAGGTTAGGTCAGGTCAGGTCAAGTCAGGTCAGGTCAAGTCAGGTCAAGTCAAGTCAAGTCAGGTTACGTCAAATCAGGTCAAGTCAGGTCAGGTCAGGTCACGTTAAGTCAGGTCAAGTAAGGTAAGGTCAAGTCTGGTCAAGTCAGGCCACGTTAAGTCAGGTCAAGTCAGGTCAAGTCAGGTCAGGTCAAGTCAGGTCAAGTCAAGTCAGGTCAAGTCAAGTCAGGTCAAGTCAGATCAGGTCAAGTCAGGTTAAGTCAGGTCAAGTAAGGTAAGGTCAAGTCTGGTTAAGTCAGGTCAGGTTACGTCAAATCAGGTCAAGTCAGGTCAGGTCAGGTCACGTTAAGTCAGGTCAAGTAAGGTAAGGTCAAGTCTGGTCAAGTCAGGTCACGTTAAGTCAGGTCAAGTCAGGTCAAGTCAGGTCAGGTCAAGTCAGGTCAAGTCAAGCCTGTCAAGTCAAGTCAGGTCAAGTCAGATCAGGTCAAGTCAGGTTAAGTAAGGTCAAGTCAGGTAAGGTCAAGTCAGGTCAAGTTAGGTCAGGTCAAGTCAGGTCAGGTCAGGTCAGGTCAGGTCAGGTCAAGTCAGGTCAGGTCAAGTCAGGTCAAGTCAAGTCAAGTCAGGTCAAGTCAGGTTAGGTCAAGTCAGGTCAAGTCAAGTCAGATCAAGTCAAGTAAGGTAAGGTCAAGTCAGGTCAAGTCAAGTCAAGTCAGGTCAGGTCAGGTCAGTAAGGTAAGGTCAAGTCTGGTCAAGTCAGGTCACGTCACGTCAGGTCAGGTCACGTTAAGTCAGGACAAGTCAGGTCAAGTCAGGTCAGGTCAAGTCAGGTCAAGTCAAGTCAGGTCAAGTCAAGTCAGGTCAAGTCAGGTTAAGTCAGGTCAAGTCAGGTCAAGTTAGGTCAGGTCAAGTCAGGTTAAGTCAGGTCAAGTCAGGTCAGGTCAGGTCAGGTCAAGTCAGGTCAGGTCAAGTCAGGTTAAGTCAAATCAGGTCAAGTCAGGTTAGGTCAATTCAGGTCAAGTCAGGTCAAGTCAGGTCAAATCAGGTCAGGTCAAGTCAGGTCAGGTCAGGTCAATTCAGGTCAAGTCAGGTCAAGCCAGGTCAGGTCAAGTCAGGTCAAGTCAGGTCAGGTCAGGTCAAGTCAGGTCAAATCAGGTCAGGTCAAGTCAGGTCAGGTCACGTTAAGTCAGGTCAAGTTAGGTCAGGTCAGGTCAAGTCAGGTCAGGCCAGGTCAAGTCAGGTCAAGTCAGGTCAGGTCAAGTCAGGTCAGGTCAATTCAGGTCAAGTCAGGTCAAGTCAGGTCAGGTCACGTTAAGTCAGGTCGACTCAGGTCAGGTCAAGTCAGGTCAGGTCATGTCAGCTTAAGTCAGGTCAGGTCAAGTCAGGTTAGGTCAATCAGGTCAAGTCAAGTCAGGTCAAGTCAAGTATGGTAAGGTCAAGTCTGGTTAAGTCAGGTCAGGTTTCGTCAAGTCAGGTCAAGTCAGATCAGGTCAAGTCAGGTTAAGTCAGGTCAAGTCAGGTAAGGTCAAGTCAGGTCAAGTCAGGGCAGGTCAGGTCAGGTCAAGTCAGGTCAGGTCAAGTCAGGTCAAGTCAGGGCAGGTCAGGTCAAGTCAGGTCAAGTCAGGGCAGGTCAGGTCAGGTCAAGTCAGGTTAGGTCAATTCAGGTCAAGTCAGGTCAAGTCAGGTCAAATCAGGTCACGTTAAGTCAGGTCAAGTAAGGTAAGGTCAAGTCTGGTCAAGTCAGGTCAGGTCACGTCAGGTCAGGTCAAGTCAGGTCAGGTCAAGTCAGGTAAAGTCAGATCAGGTCAAGTCAGGTTAGGTCAATTCAGGTCAAGTCAGGTCAAGTCAGGTCAAATCAGGTCAGGTCAAGTCAGGTCAGGTCAGGTCAATTCAGGTCAAGTCAGGTCAAGTCAGGTCAGGTCAAGTCAGGTCAAGTCAGGTCAGGTCATGTCAGGTTAAGTCAGGTCAGGTCAAGTCAGGTTAGGTCAATTCAGGTCAAGTCAGGTCAAGTCAGGTCAGGTCACGTTAAGTCAGGTCGAGTCAGGTCAGGTCAAGTCAGGTCAAGTCAGGTCAGGTCAAGTCAGGTCAGGTCAATTCAGGTCAAGTCAGGTCAAGTCAGGGCAAGTCAAGTCAAGTCATTTCAGGTCAGGTCAGTCAGGTCAGGTCAAGTCAGCTCAAGTCAGGTCAGGTCAAGTCAGGTTAAATCAAGTCAGGTCAAATCATATCAAATCAGGTCAGGTCAAGTCAGGTTAAGTCAGGTCAAGTCAGGTCAGGTCAAGTCAGGTCAAGTCAGGTAAGGTCATGTCAGGTCAAGTCAGGTCAAGTCAGGTCAGGTCAAGTCAGTTCAGGTCAAGTCAGGTTAGGTCAGGTCAGGTCAAGTCAGGTCAGGTCAAGTCAGGTCAAGTCAGGTCAGGTCAAGTCAGGTCAAGTCAGGTCAGGTCAGGTCAAGTCAGGTCAGGTCAATTCAGGTCAAGTCAGGTAAGGTCATGTCAGGTCAAGTCAGGTCAAATCAGGTCAGGTCAAGTCAGGTCAGGTCACGTTAAGTCAGGTCAAGTCAGGTCAGGTCAGGTCAAGTCAGGTCAGGTCAAGTCAGGTCAAGTCAGGTCAGGTCATGTCAGGTCAGGTCAATTCAGGTCAAGTCAGGTCAAGTCAGGTCAGGTCACGTTAAGTCAGGTCGAGTCAGGTCAGGTCAAGTCAGGTCAAGTCAGGTCAAGTCAAGTCAAGTCAGGTCAGGTCAGGTCAGTAAGGTAAGGTCAAGTCTGGTCAAGTCAGGTCAGGTCACGTCAGGTCAGGTCACGTTAAGTCAGGACAAGTCAGGTCAAGTCAGGTCAGGTCAAGTCAGGTCAAGTCAAGTCAGGTCAAGTCAAGTCAGGTCAAGTCAGGTTAAGTCAGGTCAAGTCAGGTCAAGTTAGGTCAGGTCAAGTCAGGTTAAGTCAGGTCAAGTCAGGTCAGGTCAGGTCAGGTCAAGTCAGGTCAGGTCAAGTCAGGTTAAGTCAGGTCAGGTCAAGTCAGGTTAGGTCAATTCAGGTCAAGTCAGGTCAAGTCAGGTCAAATCAGGTCAGGTCAAGTCAGGTCAGGTCAGGTCAATTCAGGTCAAGTCAGGTCAAGTCAGGTCAGGTCAATTCAGGTCAAGTCAGGTCAGGTCAGGTCAAGTCAGGTCAAATCAGGTCAGGTCAAGTCAGGTCAGGTCACGTTAAGTCAGGTCAAGTCAGGTCAGGTCAGGTCAAGTCAGGTCAGGCCAGGTCAAGTCAGGTCAAGTCAGGTCAGGTCAAGTCAGGTCAGGTCAATTCAGGTCAAGTCAGGTCAAGTCAGGTCAGGTCACGTTAAGTCAGGTCGACTCAGGTCAGGTCAAGTCAGGTCAGGTCATGTCAGCTTAAGTCAGGTCAGGTCAAGTCAGGTTAGGTCAATCAGGTCAAGTCAAGTCAGGTCAAGTCAAGTAAGGTAAGGTCAAGTCTGGTTAAGTCAGGTCAGGTTTCGTCAAGTCAGGTCAAGTCAGATCAGGTCAAGTCAGGTTAAGTCAGGTCAAGTCAGGTAAGGTCAAGTCAGGTCAAGTCAGGGCAGGTCAGGTCAGGTCAAGTCAGGTCAGGTCAAGTCAGGTCAAGTCAGGGCAGGTCAGGTCAGGTCAAGTCAGGTCAGGTCAAGTCAGGTTAAGTCAAGTCAGGTCAGGTCAAGTCAGGTTAGGTCAAGTCAGGTCAAGTCAAGTCAGATCAAGTCAAGTAAGGTCAAGTCAAGTCAGATCAAGTCAAGTAAGGTAAGGTCAAGTCTGGTGAAGTCAGGTCAGGTCACGTCAAATCAGGTCAAGTCAGGTCAGGTCAAGTCAGGTCAAGTTAGGTCAGGTCAAGTCAGGTTAAGTCAGGTCAAGTCAGGTCAGGTCAGGTCAGGTCAAGTCAGGTTAAGTCAGGTCAAGTCAGGTCAGGTCAAGTCAGGTCAAGTCAGGTCAGGTCAAGTCAGGTCAAGTCAGGTTAAGTCAGGTCAAGTCAGGTTAAGTCAGGTCAGGTCAGGTCAAGTGAAGTCAGGTCAAGTCAGGTAAGGTCATGTCAGGTCAAGTCAGGTCAAATCAGGTCAGGTCAAGTCAGGTCAGGTCACGTTAAGTAAGGTCAATTCAGGTCAGGTCAAGTCAGTTCAGGTCAAGTCAGGTTAGGTCAGGTCAGGTCAAGTCAGGTCAGGTCAAGTCAGGTCAAGTCAAGTCAAGTCAGGTTACGTCAAATCAGGTCAAGTCAGGTCAGGTCAGGTCACGTTAAGTCAGGTCAAGTAAGGTAAGGTCAAGTCTGGTCAAGTCAGGCCACGTTAAGTCAGGTCAAGTCAGGTCAAGTCAGGTCAGGTCAAGTCAGGTCAAGTCAAGTCAGGTCAAGTCAAGTCAGGTCAAGTCAGATCAGGTCAAGTCAGGTTAAGTCAGGTCAAGTAAGGTAAGGTCAAGTCTGGTTAAGTCAGGTCAGGTTACGTCAAATCAGGTCAAGTCAGGTCAGGTCAGGTCACGTTAAGTCAGGTCAAGTAAGGTAAGGTCAAGTCTGGTCAAGTCAGGTCACGTTAAGTCAGGTCAAGTCAGGTCAAGTCAGGTCAGGTCAAGTCAGGTCAAGTCAAGCCTGTCAAGTCAAGTCAGGTCAAGTCAGATCAGGTCAAGTCAGGTTAAGTAAGGTCAAGTCAGGTAAGGTCAAGTCAGGTCAAGTTAGGTCAGGTCAAGTCAGGTCAGGTCAGGTCAGGTCAGGTCAAGTCAGGTCAGGTCAAGTCAGGTCAAGTCAAGTCAAGTCAGGTCAAGTCAGGTTAGGTCAAGTCAGGTTAAGTCAAGTCAGGTCAGGTCAAGTCAGGTCAAGTTAGGTCAGGTCAAGTCAGGTTATGTCAGGTCAAGTCAGGTCCGGTCAGGTCAGGTCAGGTCAAGTCAGGTCAGGTCAAGTCAGGTCAAGTCAAGTCAAGTCAGGTCAAGTCAGGTTAGGTCAAGTCAGGTCAAGTCAAGTCAGATCAAGTCAAGTAAGGTAAGGTCAAGTCAGGTCAAGTCAAGTCAAGTCAGGTCAAGTCAGGTTAGGTCAAGTCAGGTTAAGTCAAGTCAGGTCAGGTCAAGTCAGGTCAAGTTAGGTCAGGTCAAGTCAGGTTAAGTCAGGTCAAGTCAGGTCAGGTCAGGTCAGGTCAGGTCAAGTCAGGTCAGGTCAAGTCAGGTCAAGTCAAGTCAAGTCAGGTCAAGTCAGGTTAGGTCAAGTCAGGTCAAGTCAAGTCAGATCAAGTCAAGTAAGGTAAGGTCAAGTCTGGTCAAGTCAGGTCAGGTCACGTAAAATCAGGTCAAGTCAGGTCAAGTCAGGTCAGGTCAAGTCAGGTCAAGTTAGGTCAGGTCAAGTCAGGTTAAGTCAGGTCAAGTCAGGTCAAGTTAGGTCAGGTCAAGTCAGGTCAGGTCAAGTCAGGTCAAGTCAGGGCAGGTCAGGTCAGGTCAAGTCAGGTCAGGTCAAGTCAGGTCAAGTCAGGGCAGGTCAAGTCAAGTCAGGTCAAGTCAGGTTAAGTCAGGTCAAGTCAGGTAAGGTCAAGTCAGGTCAAGTTAGGTCAGGTCAAGTCAGGTTAAGTCAGGTCAAGTCAGGTCAGGTCAGGTCAGGTTAAGTCAGGTCAAGTCAGGTCAGGTCAGGTCAGGTCAAGTCAGGTCAGGTCAAGTCAGGTTAAGTCAGATCAGGTCAAGTCAGGTTAGGTCAATTCAGGTCAAGTCAGGTCAAGTCAGGTCAAATCAGGTCACGTTAAGTCAGGTCAAGTAAGGTAAGGTCAAGTCTGGTCAAGTCAGGTCAGGTCACGTCAGGTCAGGTCAAGTCAGGTCAGGTCAAGTCAGGTAAAGTCAGATCAGGTCAAGTCAGGTTAGGTCAATTCAGGTCAAGTCAGGTCAAGTCAGGTCAAATCAGGTCAGGTCAAGTCAGGTCAGGTCAGGTCAATTCAGGTCAAGTCAGGTCAAGTCAGGTCAGGTCAAGTCAGGTCAAGTCAGGTCAGGTCATGTCAGGTTAAGTCAGGTCAGGTCAAGTCAGGTTAGGTCAATTCAGGTCAAGTCAGGTCAAGTCAGGTCAGGTCACGTTAAGTCAGGTCGAGTCAGGTCAGGTCAAGTCAGGTCAAGTCAGGTCAGGTCAAGTCAGGTCAGGTCAATTCAGGTCAAGTCAGGTCAAGTCAGGGCAAGTCAAGTCAAGTCATTTCAGGTCAGGTCAGTCAGGTCAGGTCAAGTCAGCTCAAGTCAGGTCAGGTCAAGTCAGGTTAAATCAAGTCAGGTCAAATCATATCAAATCAGGTCAGGTCAAGTCAGGTTAAGTCAGGTCAAGTCAGGTCAGGTCAAGTCAGGTCAAGTCAGGTAAGGTCATGTCAGGTCAAGTCAGGTCAAGTCAGGTCAGGTCAAGTCAGTTCAGGTCAAGTCAGGTTAGGTCAGGTCAGGTCAAGTCAGGTCAGGTCAAGTCAGGTCAAGTCAGGTCAGGTCAAGTCAGGTCAAGTCAGGTCAGGTCAGGTCAAGTCAGGTCAGGTCAATTCAGGTCAAGTCAGGTAAGGTCATGTCAGGTCAAGTCAGGTCAAATCAGGTCAGGTCAAGTCAGGTCAGGTCACGTTAAGTCAGGTCAAGTCAGGTCAGGTCAGGTCAAGTCAGGTCAGGTCAAGTCAGGTCAAGTCAGGTCAGGTCATGTCAGGTCAGGTCAATTCAGGTCAAGTCAGGTCAAGTCAGGTCAGGTCACGTTAAGTCAGGTCGAGTCAGGTCAGGTCAAGTCAGGTCAAGTCAGGTCAAGTCAAGTCAAGTCAGGTCAGGTCAGGTCACGGTAAGTCAGGACAAGTCAGGTCAAGTCAGGTCAGGTCAAGTCAGGTCAAGTCAAGTCAGGTCAAGTCAAGTCAGGTCAAGTCAGGTTAAGTCAGGTCAAGTCAGGTCAAGTTAGGTCAGGTCAAGTCAGGTTAAGTCAGGTCAAGTCAGGTCAGGTCAGGTCAGGTCAAGTCAGGTCAGGTCAAGTCAGGTTAAGTCAGGTCAGGTCAAGTCAGGTTCGGTCAATTCAGGTCAAGTCAGGTCAAGTCAGGTCAAATCAGGTCAGGTCAAGTCAGGTCAGGTCAGGTCAATTCAGGTCAAGTCAGGTCAAGTCAGGTCAGGTCAAGTCAGGTCAAGTCAGGTCAGGTCAGGTCAAGTCAGGTCAGGTCAATTCAGGTCAAGTCAGGTCAAGTCAGGTCAAGTCACGTTAAGTCAGGTCGACTCAGGTCAGGTCAAGTCAGGTCAGGTCATGTCAGCTTAAGTCAGGTCAGGTCAAGTCAGGTTAGGTCAATCAGGTCAAGTCAAGTCAGGTCAAGTCAAGTAAGGTAAGGTCAAGTCTGGTTAAGTCAGGTCAGGTTTCGTCAAGTCAGGTCAAGTCAGATCAGGTCAAGTCAGGTTAAGTCAGGTCAAGTCAGGTAAGGTCAAGTCAGGTCAAGTCAGGGCAGGTCAGGTCAGGTCAAGTCAGGTCAGGTCAAGTCAGGTCAAGTCAGGGCAGGTCAGGTCAGGTCAAGTCAGGTCAGGTCAAGTCAGGTTAAGTCAAGTCAGGTCAGGTCAAGTCAGGTTAGGTCAAGTCAGGTCAAGTCAAGTCAGATCAAGTCAAGTAAGGTCAAGTCAAGTCAGATCAAGTCAAGTAAGGTAAGGTCAAGTCTGGTGAAGTCAGGTCAGGTCACGTCAAATCAGGTCAAGTCAGGTCAGGTCAAGTCAGGTCAAGTTAGGTCAGGTCAAGTCAGGTTAAGTCAGGTCAAGTCAGGTCAGGTCAGGTCAGGTCAAGTCAGGTTAAGTCAGGTCAAGTCAGGTCAGGTCAAGTCAGGTCAAGTCAGGTCAGGTCAAGTCAGGTCAAGTCAGGTTAAGTCAGGTCAAGTCAGGTTAAGTCAGGTCAGGTCAGGTCAAGTGAAGTCAGGTCAAGTCAGGTAAGGTCATGTCAGGTCAAGTCAGGTCAAATCAGGGCAGGTCAAGTCAGGTCAGGTCACGTTAAGTAAGGTCAATTCAGGTCAGGTCAAGTCAGTTCAGGTCAAGTCAGGTTAGGTCAGGTCAGGTCAAGTCAGGTCAGGTCAAGTCAGGTCAAGTCAAGTCAAGTCAGGTTACGTCAAATCAGGTCAAGTCAGGTCAGGTCAGGTCACGTTAAGTCAGGTCAAGTAAGGTAAGGTCAAGTCTGGTCAAGTCAGGCCACGTTAAGTCAGGTCAAGTCAGGTCAAGTCAGGTCAGGTCAAGTCAGGTCAAGTCAAGTCAGGTCAAGTCAAGTCAGGTCAAGTCAGATCAGGTCAAGTCAGGTTAAGTCAGGTCAAGTAAGGTAAGGTCAAGTCTGGTTAAGTCAGGTCAGGTTACGTCAAATCAGGTCAAGTCAGGTCAGGTTAGGTCACGTTAAATCAGGTCAAGTAAGGTAAGGTCAAGTCTGGTCAAGTCAGGTCACGTTAAGTCAGGTCAAGTCAGGTCAAGTCAGGTCAGGTCAAGTCAGGTCAAGTCAAGCCTGTCAAGTCAAGTCAGGTCAAGTCAGATCAGGTCAAGTCAGGTTAAGTAAGGTCAAGTCAGGTAAGGTCAAGTCAGGTCAAGTTAGGTCAGGTCAAGTCAGGTCAGGTCAGGTCAGGTCAGGTCAAGTCAGGTCAGGTCAAGTCAGGTCAAGTCAAGTCAAGTCAGGTCAAGTCAGGTTAGGTCAAGTCAGGTTAAGTCAAGTCAGGTCAGGTCAAGTCAGGTCAAGTTAGGTCAGGTCAAGTCAGGTTAAGTCAGGTCAAGTCAGGTCCGGTCAGGTCAGGTCAGGTCAAGTCAGGTCAGGTCAAGTCAGGTCAAGTCAAGTCAAGTCAGGTCAAGTCAGGTTAGGTCAAGTCAGGTCAAGTCAAGTCAGATCAAGTCAAGTAAGGTAAGGTCAAGTCAGGTCAAGTCAAGTCAAGTCAGGTCAAGTCAGGTTCGGTCAAGTCAGGTTAAGTCAAGTCAGGTCAGGTCAAGTCAGGTCAAGTTAGGTCAGGTCAAGTCAGGTTAAGTCAGGTCAAGTCAGGTCAGGTCAGGTCAGGTCAGGTCAAGTCAGGTCAGGTCAAGTCAGGTCAAGTCAAGTCAAGTCAGGTCAAGTCAGGTTAGGTCAAGTCAGGTCAAGTCAAGTCAGATCAAGTCAAGTAAGGTAAGGTCAAGTCTGGTCAAGTCAGGTCAGGTCACGTAAAATCAGGTCAAGTCAGGTCAAGTCAGGTCAGGTCAAGTCAGGTCAAGTTAGGTCAGGTCAAGTCAGGTTAAGTCAGGTCAAGTCAGGTCAAGTTAGGTCAGGTCAAGTCAGGTCAGGTCAAGTCAGGTCAAGTCAGGGCAGGTCAGGTCAGGTCAAGTCAGGTCAGGTCAAGTCAGGTCAAGTCAGGGCAGGTCAAGTCAAGTCAGGTCAAGTCAGGTTAAGTCAGGTCAAGTCAGGTAAGGTCAAGTCAGGTCAAGTTAGGTCAGGTCAAGTCAGGTTAAGTCAGGTCAAGTCAGGTCAGGTCAGGTCAGGTTAAGTCAGGTCAAGTCAGGTCAGGTCAGGTCAGGTCAAGTCAGGTCAGGTCAAGTCAGGTTAAGTCAGATCAGGTCAAGTCAGGTTAGGTCAATTCAGGTCAAGTCAGGTCAAGTCAGGTCAAATCAGGTCACGTTAAGTCAGGTCAAGTAAGGTAAGGTCAAGTCTGGTCAAGTCAGGTCAGGTCACGTCAGGTCAGGTCAAGTCAGGTCAGGTCAAGTCAGGTAAAGTCAGATCAGGTCAAGTCAGGTTAGGTCAATTCAGGTCAAGTCAGGTCAAGTCAGGTCAAATCAGGTCAGGTCAAGTCAGGTCAGGTCAGGTCAATTCACGTCAAGTCAGGTCAAGTCAGGTCAGGTCAAGTCAGGTCAAGTCAGGTCAGGTCATGTCAGGTTAAGTCAGGTCAGGTCAAGTCAGGTTAGGTCAATTCAGGTCAAGTCAGGTCAAGTCAGGTCAGGTCACGTTAAGTCAGGTCGAGTCAGGTCAGGTCAAGTCAGGTCAAGTCAGGTCAGGTCAAGTCAGGTCAGGTCAATTCAGGTCAAGTCAGGTCAAGTCAGGGCAAGTCAAGTCAAGTCATTTCAGGTCAGGTCAGTCAGGTCAGGTCAAGTCAGCTCAAGTCAGGTCAGGTCAAGTCAGGTTAAATCAAGTCAGGTCAAATCATATCAAATCAGGTCAGGTCAAGTCAGGTTAAGTCAGGTCAAGTCAGGTCAGGTCAAGTCAGGTCAAGTCAGGTAAGGTCATGTCAGGTCAAGTCAGGTCAAGTCAGGTCAGGTCAAGTCAGGGCAAGTCAAGTCAAGTCATTTCAGGTCAGGTCAGTCAGGTCAGGTCAAGTCAGCTCAAGTCAGGTCAGGTCAAGTCAGGTTAAATCAAGTCAGGTCAAATCATATCAAATCAGGTCAGGTCAAGTCAGGTTAAGTCAGGTCAAGTCAGGTCAGGTCAAGTCAGGTCAAGTCAGGTAAGGTCATGTCAGGTCAGGTCAGGTCAAGTCAGGTCAGGTCAAGTCAGGTCAAGTCAGGTCAGGTCAAGTCAGGTCAAGTCAGGTCAGGTCAGGTCAAGTCAGGTCAGGTCAATTCAGGTCAAGTCAGGTAAGGTCATGTCAGGTCAAGTCAGGTCAAATCAGGTCAGGTCAAGTCAGGTCAGGTCACGTTAAGTCAGGTCAAGTCAGGTCAGGTCAGGTCAAGTCAGGTCAGGTCAAGTCAGGTCAAGTCAGGTCAGGTCATGTCAGGTCAGGTCAATTCAGGTCAAGTCAGGTCAAGTCAGGTCAGGTCACGTTAAGTCAGGTCGAGTCAGGTCAGGTCAAGTCAGGTCAAGTCAGGTCAAGTCAAGTCAAGTCAGGTCAGGTCAGGTCACGGTAAGTCAGGACAAGTCAGGTCAAGTCAGGTCCGGTCAAGTCAGGTCAAGTCAAGTCAGGTCAAGTCAAGTCAGGTCAAGTCAGGTTAAGTCAGGTCAAGTCAGGTCAAGTTAGGTCAGGTCAAGTCAGGTTAAGTCAGGTCAAGTCAGGTCAGGTCAGGTCAGGTCAAGTCAGGTCAGGTCAAGTCAGGTTAAGTCAGGTCAGGTCAAGTCAGGTTAGGTCAATTCAGGTCAAGTCAGGTCAAGTCAGGTCAAATCATGTCAGGTCAAGTCAGGTCAGGTCAGGTCAATTCAGGTCAAGTCAGGTCAAGTCAGGTCAGGTCAAGTCAGGTCAAGTCAGGTCAGGTCAGGTCAAGTCAGGTCAGGTCAATTCAGGTCAAGTCAGGTCAAGTCAGGTCAGGTCACGTTAAGTCAGGTCGACTCAGGTCAGGTCAAGTCAGGTCAGGTCATGTCAGCTTAAGTCAGGTCAGGTCAAGTCAGGTTAGGTCAATCAGGTCAAGTCAAGTCAGGTCAAGTCAAGTAAGGTAAGGTCAAGTCTGGTTAAGTCAGGTCAGGTTTCGTCAAGTCAGGTCAAGTCAGATCAGGTCAAGTCAGGTTAAGTCAGGTCAAGTCAGGTAAGGTCAAGTCAGGTCAAGTCAGGGCAGGTCAGGTCAGGTCAAGTCAGGTCAGGTCAAGTCAGGTCAAGTCAGGGCAGGTCAGGTCAGGTCAAGTCAGGTCAGGTCAAGTCAGGTTAAGTCAAGTCAGGTCAGGTCAAGTCAGGTTAGGTCAAGTCAGGTCAAGTCAAGTCAGATCAAGTCAAGTAAGGTCAAGTCAAGTCAGATCAAGTCAAGTAAGGTAAGGTCAAGTCTGGTGAAGTCAGGTCAGGTCACGTCAAATCAGGTCAAGTCAGGTCAGGTCAAGTCAGGTCAAGTTAGGTCAGGTCAAGTCAGGTTAAGTCAGGTCAAGTCAGGTCAGGTCAGGTCAGGTCAAGTCAGGTTAAGTCAGGTCAAGTCAGGTCAGGTCAAGTCAGGTCAAGTCAGGTCAGGTCAAGTCAGGTCAAGTCAGGTTAAGTCAGGTCAAGTCAGGTTAAGTCAGGTCAGGTCAGGTCAAGTGAAGTCAGGTCAAGTCAGGTAAGGTCATGTCAGGTCAAGTCAGGTCAAATCAGGGCAGGTCAAGTCAGGTCAGGTCACGTTAAGTAAGGTCAATTCAGGTCAGGTCAAGTCAGTTCAGGTCAAGTCAGGTTAGGTCAGGTCAGGTCAAGTCAGGTCAGGTCAAGTCAGGTCAAGTCAGGTCAAGTCAGGTCAGGTCACGTTAAGTCAGGTCGAGTCAGGTCAGGTCAAGTCAGGTCAAGTCAGGTCAAGTCAAGTCAAGTCAGGTCAGGTCAGGTCACGGTAAGTCAGGACAAGTCAGGTCAAGTCAGGTCCGGTCAAGTCAGGTCAAGTCAAGTCAGGTCAAGTCAAGTCAGGTCAAGTCAGGTTAAGTCAGGTCAAGTCAGGTCAAGTTAGGTCAGGTCAAGTCAGGTTAAGTCAGGTCAAGTCAGGTCAGGTCAGGTCAGGTCAAGTCAGGTCAGGTCAAGTCAGGTTAAGTCAGGTCAAGTCAGGTCAGGTCAGGTCAGGTCAAGTCAGGTCAGGTCAAGTCAGGTCAAGTCAGGGCAGGTCAAGTCAAGTCAGGTCAAGTCAGGTTAAGTCAGGTCAAGTCAGGTAAGGTCAAGTCAGGTCAAGTTAGGTCAGGTCAAGTCAGGTTAAGTCAGGTCAAGTCAGGTCAGGTCAGGTCAGGTTAAGTCAGGTCAAGTCAGGTCAGGTCAGGTCAGGTCAAGTCAGGTCAGGTCAAGTCAGGTTAAGTCAGATCAGGTCAAGTCAGGTTAGGTCAATTCAGGTCAAGTCAGGTCAAGTCAGGTCAAATCAGGTCACGTTAAGTCAGGTCAAGTAAGGTAAGGTCAAGTCTGGTCAAGTCAGGTCAGGTCACGTCAGGTCAGGTCAAGTCAGGTCAGGTCAAGTCAGGTAAAGTCAGATCAGGTCAAGTCAGGTTAGGTCAATTCAGGTCAAGTCAGGTCAAGTCAGGTCAAATCAGGTCAGGTCAAGTCAGGTCAGGTCAGGTCAATTCACGTCAAGTCAGGTCAAGTCAGGTCAGGTCAAGTCAGGTCAAGTCAGGTCAGGTCATGTCAGGTTAAGTCAGGTCAGGTCAAGTCAGGTTAGGTCAATTCAGGTCAAGTCAGGTCAAGTCAGGTCAGGTCACGTTAAGTCAGGTCGAGTCAGGTCAGGTCAAGTCAGGTCAAGTCAGGTCAGGTCAAGTCAGGTCAGGTCAATTCAGGTCAAGTCAGGTCAAGTCAGGGCAAGTCAAGTCAAGTCATTTCAGGTCAGGTCAGTCAGGTCAGGTCAAGTCAGCTCAAGTCAGGTCAGGTCAAGTCAGGTTAAATCAAGTCAGGTCAAATCATATCAAATCAGGTCAGGTCAAGTCAGGTTAAGTCAGGTCAAGTCAGGTCAGGTCAAGTCAGGTCAAGTCAGGTAAGGTCATGTCAGGTCAAGTCAGGTCAAGTCAGGTCAGGTCAAGTCAGTTCAGGTCAAGTCAGGTTAGGTCAGGTCAGGTCAAGTCAGGTCAGGTCAAGTCAGGTCAAGTCAGGTCAGGTCAAGTCAGGTCAAGTCAGGTCAGGTCAGGTCAAGTCAGGTCAGGTCAATTCAGGTCAAGTCAGGTAAGGTCATGTCAGGTCAAGTCAGGTCAAATCAGGTCAGGTCAAGTCAGGTCAGGTCACGTTAAGTCAGGTCAAGTCAGGTCAGGTCAGGTCAAGTCAGGTCAGGTCAAGTCAGGTCAAGTCAGGTCAGGTCATGTCAGGTCAGGTCAATTCAGGTCAAGTCAGGTCAAGTCAGGTCAGGTCACGTTAAGTCAGGTCGAGTCAGGTCAGGTCAAGTCAGGTCAAGTCAGGTCAAGTCAAGTCAAGTCAGGTCAGGTCAGGTCACGGTAAGTCAGGACAAGTCAGGTCAAGTCAGGTCCGGTCAAGTCAGGTCAAGTCAAGTCAGGTCAAGTCAAGTCAGGTCAAGTCAGGTTAAGTCAGGTCAAGTCAGGTCAAGTTAGGTCAGGTCAAGTCAGGTTAAGTCAGGTCAAGTCAGGTCAGGTCAGGTCAGGTCAAGTCAGGTCAGGTCAAGTCAGGTTAAGTCAGGTCAGGTCAAGTCAGGTTAGGTCAATTCAGGTCAAGTCAGGTCAAGTCAGGTCAAATCATGTCAGGTCAAGTCAGGTCAGGTCAGGTCAATTCAGGTCAAGTCAGGTCAAGTCAGGTCAGGTCAAGTCAGGTCAAGTCAGGTCAGGTCAGGTCAAGTCAGGTCAGGTCAATTCAGGTCAAGTCAGGTCAAGTCAGGTCAGGTCACGTTAAGTCAGGTCGACTCAGGTCAGGTCAAGTCAGGTCAGGTCATGTCAGCTTAAGTCAGGTCAGGTCAAGTCAGGTTAGGTCAATCAGGTCAAGTCAAGTCAGGTCAAGTCAAGTAAGGTAAGGTCAAGTCTGGTTAAGTCAGGTCAGGTTTCGTCAAGTCAGGTCAAGTCAGATCAGGTCAAGTCAGGTTAAGTCAGGTCAAGTCAGGTAAGGTCAAGTCAGGTCAAGTCAGGGCAGGTCAGGTCAGGTCAAGTCAGGTCAGGTCAAGTCAGGTCAAGTCAGGGCAGGTCAGGTCAGGTCAAGTCAGGTCAGGTCAAGTCAGGTTAAGTCAAGTCAGGTCAGGTCAAGTCAGGTTAGGTCAAGTCAGGTCAAGTCAAGTCAGATCAAGTCAAGTAAGGTCAAGTCAAGTCAGATCAAGTCAAGTAAGGTAAGGTCAAGTCTGGTGAAGTCAGGTCAGGTCACGTCAAATCAGGTCAAGTCAGGTCAGGTCAAGTCAGGTCAAGTTAGGTCAGGTCAAGTCAGGTTAAGTCAGGTCAAGTCAGGTCAGGTCAGGTCAGGTCAAGTCAGGTTAAGTCAGGTCAAGTCAGGTCAGGTCAAGTCAGGTCAAGTCAGGTCAGGTCAAGTCAGGTCAAGTCAGGTTAAGTCAGGTCAAGTCAGGTTAAGTCAGGTCAGGTCAGGTCAAGTGAAGTCAGGTCAAGTCAGGTAAGGTCATGTCAGGTCAAGTCAGGTCAAATCAGGGCAGGTCAAGTCAGGTCAGGTCACGTTAAGTAAGGTCAATTCAGGTCAGGTCAAGTCAGTTCAGGTCAAGTCAGGTTAGGTCAGGTCAGGTCAAGTCAGGTCAGGTCAAGTCAGGTCAAGTCAAGTCAAGTCAGGTTACGTCAAATCAGGTCAAGTCAGGTCAGGTCAGGTCACGTTAAGTCAGGTCAAGTAAGGTAAGGTCAAGTCTGGTCAAGTCAGGCCACGTTAAGTCAGGTCAAGTCAGGTCAAGTCAGGTCAGGTCAAGTCAGGTCAAGTCAAGTCAGGTCAAGTCAAGTCAGGTCAAGTCAGATCAGGTCAAGTCAGGTTAAGTCAGGTCAAGTAAGGTAAGGTCAAGTCTGGTTAAGTCAGGTCAGGTTACGTCAAATCAGGTCAAGTCAGGTCAGGTCAGGTCACGTTAAGTCAGGTCAAGTAAGGTAAGGTCAAGTCTGGTCAAGTCAGGTCACGTTAAGTCAGGTCAAGTCAGGTCAAGTCAGGTCAGGTCAAGTCAGGTCAAGTCAAGCCTGTCAAGTCAAGTTAGGTCAAGTCAGATCAGGTCAAGTCAGGTTAAGTAAGGTCAAGTCAGGTAAGGTCAAGTCAGGTCAAGTTAGGTCAGGTCAAGTCAGGTCAGGTCAGGTCAGGTCAGGACAGGTCAGGTCAAGTCAGGTCAGGTCAAGTCAGGTCAAGTCAAGTCAAGTCAGGTCAAGTCAGGTTAGGTCAAGTCAGGTCAAGTCAAGTCAGATCAAGTCAAGTAAGGTAAGGTCAAGTCAGGTCAAGTCAAGTCAAGTCAGGTCAGGTCAGGTCAGTAAGGTAAGGTCAAGTCTGGTCAAGTCAGGTCAGGTCACGTCAGGTCAGGTCACGTTAAGTCAGGACAAGTCAGGTCAAGTCAGGTCAGGTCAAGTCAGGTCAAGTCAAGTCAGGTCAAGTCAAGTCAGGTCAAGTTAGGTCAGGTCAAGTCAGGTTAAGTCAGGTCAAGTCAGGTCAGGTCAGGTCAGGTCAAGTCAGGTCAGGTCAAGTCAGGTTAAGTCAGGTCAGGTCAAGTCAGGTTAGGTCAATTCAGGTCAAGTCAGGTCAAGTCAGGTCAAATCAGGTCAGGTCAAGTCAGGTCAGGTCAGGTCAATTCAGGTCAAGTCAGGTCAAGTCAGGTCAGGTCAAGTCAGGTCAAGTCAGGTCAGGTCAGGTCAAGTCAGGTCAAATCAGGTCAGGTCAAGTCAGGTCAGGTTACGTTAAGTCAGGTCAAGTCAGGTCAGGTCAGGTCAAGTCAGGTCAGGCCAGGTCAAGTCAGGTCAAGTCAGGTCAGGTCAAGTCAGGTCAGGTCAATTCAGGTCAAGTCAGGTCAAGTCAGGTCAGGTCACGTTAAGTCAGGTCGACTCAGGTCAGGTCAAGTCAGGTCAGGTCATGTCAGCTTAAGTCAGGTCAGGTCAAGTCAGGTTAGGTCAATCAGGTCAAGTCAAGGCAGGTCAAGTCAAGTAAGGTAAGGTCAAGTCTGGTTAAGTCAGGTCAGGTTTCGTCAAGTCAGGTCAAGTCAGATCAGGTCAAGTCAGGTTAAGTCAGGTCAAGTCAGGTAAGGTCAAGTCAGGTCAAGTCAGGGCAGGTCAGGTCAGGTCAAGTCAGGTCAGGTCAAGTCAGGTCAAGTCAGGGCAGGTCAGGTCAAGTCAGGTCAAGTCAGGGCAGGTCAGGTCAGGTCAAGTCAGGTTAGGTCAATTCAGGTCAAGTCAGGTCAAGTCAGGTCAAATCAGGTCACGTTAAGTCAGGTCAAGTAAGGTAAGGTCAAGTCTGGTCAAGTCAGGTCAGGTCACGTCAGGTCAGGTCAAGTCAGGTCAGGTCAAGTCAGGTAAAGTCAGATCAGGTCAAGTCAGGTTAGGTCAATTCAGGTCAAGTCAGGTCAAGTCAGGTCAAATCAGGTCAGGTCAAGTCAGGTCAGGTCAGGTCAATTCAGGTCAAGTCAGGTCAAGTCAGGTCAGGTCAAGTCAGGTCAAGTCAGGTCAGGTCATGTCAGGTTAAGTCAGGTCAGGTCAAGTCAGGTTAGGTCAATTCAGGTCAAGTCAGGTCAAGTCAGGTCAGGTCACGTTAAGTCAGGTCGAGTCAGGTCAGGTCAAGTCAGGTCAAGTCAGGTCAGGTCAAGTCAGGTCAGGTCAATTCAGGTCAAGTCAGGTCAAGTCAGGGCAAGTCAAGTCAAGTCATTTCAGGTCAGGTCAGTCAGGTCAGGTCAAGTCAGCTCAAGTCAGGTCAGGTCAAGTCAGGTTAAATCAAGTCAGGTCAAATCATATCAAATCAGGTCAGGTCAAGTCAGGTTAAGTCAGGTCAAGTCAGGTCAGGTCAAGTCAGGTCAAGTCAGGTAAGGTCATGTCAGGTCAAGTCAGGTCAAGTCAGGTCAGGTCAAGTCAGTTCAGGTCAAGTCAGGTTAGGTCAGGTCAGGTCAAGTCAGGTCAGGTCAAGTCAGGTCAAGTCAGGTCAAGTCAGGTCAGGTCAAGTCAGGTCAAGTCAGGTCAGGTCAGGTCAAGTCAGGTCAGGTCAATTCAGGTCAAGTCAGGTAAGGTCATGTCAGGTCAAGTCAGGTCAAATCAGGTCAGGTCAAGTCAGGTCAGGTCACGTTAAGTCAGGTCAAGTCAGGTCAGGTCAGGTCAAGTCAGGTCAGGTCAAGTCAGCTCAAGTCAGGTCAGGTCATGTCAGGTCAGGTCAATTCAGGTCAAGTCAGGTCAAGTCAGGTCAGGTCACGTTAAGTCAGGTCGAGTCAGGTCAGGTCAAGTCAGGTCAAGTCAGGTCAAGTCAAGTCAAGTCAGGTCAGGTCAGGTCAGTAAGGTAAGGTCAAGTCTGGTCAAGTCAGGTCAGGTCACGTCAGGTCAGGTCACGTTAAGTCAGGACAAGTCAGGTCAAGTCAGGTCAGGTCAAGTCAGGTCAAGTCAAGTCAGGTCAAGTCAAGTCAGGTCAAGTCAGGTTAAGTCAGGTCAAGTCAGGTCAAGTTAGGTCAGGTCAAGTCAGGTTAAGTCAGGTCAAGTCAGGTCAGGTCAGGTCAGGTCAAGTCAGGTCAGGTCAAGTCAGGTTAAGTCAGGTCAGGTCAAGTCAGGTTAGGTCAATTCAGGTCAAGTCAGGTCAAGTCAGGTCAAATCAGGTCAGGTCAAGTCAGGTCAGGTCAGGTCAATTCAGGTCAAGTCAGGTCAAGTCAGGTCAGGTCAAGTCAGGTCAAGTCAGGTCAGGTCAGGTCAAGTCAGGTCAAATCAGGTCAGGTCAAGTCAGGTCAGGTCACGTTAAGTCAGGTCAAGTCAGGTCAGGTCAGGTCAAGTCAGGTCAGGCCAGGTCAAGTCAGGTCAAGTCAGGTCAGGTCAAGTCAGGTCAGGTCAATTCAGGTCAAGTCAGGTCAAGTCAGGTCAGGTCACGTTAAGTCAGGTCGACTCAGGTCAGGTCAAGTCAGGTCAGGTCATGTCAGCTTAAGTCAGGTCAGGTCAAGTCAGGTTAGGTCAATCAGGTCAAGTCAAGTCAGGTCAAGTCAAGTAAGGTAAGGTCAAGTCTGGTTAAGTCAGGTCAGGTTTCGTCAAGTCAGGTCAAGTCAGATCAGGTCAAGTCAGGTTAAGTCAGGTCAAGTCAGGTAAGGTCAAGTCAGGTCAAGTCAGGGCAGGTCAGGTCAGGTCAAGTCAGGTCAGGTCAAGTCAGGTCAAGTCAGGGCAGGTCAGGTCAGGTCAAGTCAGGTCAGGTCAAGTCAGGTTAAGTCAAGTCAGGTCAGGTCAAGTCAGGTTAGGTCAATTCAGGTCAAGTCAAGTCAGATCAAGTCAAGTAAGGTCAAGTCAAGTCAGATCAAGTCAAGTAAGGTAAGGTCAAGTCTGGTGAAGTCAGGTCAGGTCACGTCAAATCAGGTCAAGTCAGGTCAGGTCAAGTCAGGTCAAGTTAGGTCAGGTCAAGTCAGGTTAAGTCAGGTCAAGTCAGGTCAGGTCAGGTCAGGTCAAGTCAGGTTAAGTCAGGTCAAGTCAGGTCAGGTCAAGTCAGGTCAAGTCAGGTCAGGTCAAGTCAGGTCAAGTCAGGTTAAGTCAGGTCAAGTCAGGTTAAGTCAGGTCAGGTCAGGTCAAGTGAAGTCAGGTCAAGTCAGGTAAGGTCATGTCAGGTCAAGTCAGGTCAAATCAGGTCAGGTCAAGTCAGGTCAGGTCACGTTAAGTAAGGTCAATCCAGGTCAGGTCAAGTCAGTTCAGGTCAAGTCAGGTTAGGTCAGGTCAGGTTAAGTCAGGTCAAGTCAGGTCAGGTCAGGTCAGGTCAGGTCAAGTCAGGTCAGGTCAAGTCAGGTCAAGTCAAGTCAAGTCAGGTCAAGTCAGGTTAGGTCAAGTCAGGTCAAGTCAAGTCAGATCAAGTCAAGTAAGGTAAGGTCAAGTCTGGTCAAGTCAGGTCAGGTCACGTAAAATCAGGTCAAGTCAGGTCAAGTTAGGTCAGGTCAAGTCAGGTTAAGTCAGGTCAAGTCAGGTCAAGTTAGGTCAGGTCAAGTCAGGTCAGGTCAAGTCAGGTCAAGTCAGGGCAGGTCAGGTCAGGTCAAGTCAGGTCAGGTCAAGTCAGGTTAAGTCAGGGCAGGTCATGTCAGGTCAAGTCAGGTCAAATCAGGTCAGGTCAAGTCAAGTAAGGTAAGGTCAGTCTGGTTAAGTCAGGTCAGGTTACGTCAAATCAGGTCAAGTCAGGTCAGGTCAGGTCACGTTAAGTCAGGTCAAGTAAGGTAAGGTCAAGTCTGGTCAAGTCAGGTCAGGTCACGTCAGGTCAGGTCACGTTAAGTCAGGACAAGTCAGGTCAAGTCAGGTCAGGTCAAGTCAGGGCAAGTCAAGTCAGGTCAAGTCAAGTCTGGTCAAGTCAGGTTAAGTCAGGTCAAGTCAGGTAAGGTCAAGTCAGGTCAAGTTAGGTCAGGTCAAGTCAGGTTAAGTCAGGTCAAGTCAGGTCAGGTCAGGTCAGGTCAAGTCAGGTCAGGTCAAGTCAGGTTAAGTCAGATCAGGTCAAGTCAGGTTAGGTCAATTCAGGTCAAGTCAGGTCAAGTCAGGTCAAATCAGGTCAGGTCAAGTCAGGTCAGGTCAGGTCAATTCAGGTCAAGTCAGGTCAAGTCAGGTCAGGTCAAGTCAGGTGAAGTCAGGTCAGGTCAAATCATATCAAATCAGGTCAGGTCAAGTCAGGTTAAGTCAGGTCAAGTTAGGTCAGGTCAAGTCAGGTCAAGTCAGGTAAGGTCATGTCAGGTCAAGTTAAGTCAAGTCAGGTCAAGTCAGGTCAGGTTACGTCAAATCAGGTCAAGTCAGGTCAGGTCAGGTCACGTTAAGTCAGGTCAAGTAAGGTAAGGTCAAGTCTGGTCAAGTCAGGCCACTTTAAGTCAGGTCAAGTCAGGTCAAGTCAGGTCAGGTCAAGTCAGGTCAAGTCAAGTCAGGTCAAGTCAAGTCAGGTCAAGTCAGATCAGGTCAAGTCAGGTTAAGTCAGGTCAAGTAAGGTAAGGTCAAGTCTGGTTAAGTCAGGTCAGGTTACGTCAAATCAGGTCAAGTCAGGTCAGGTCAGGTCACGTTAAGTCAGGTCAAGTAAGGTAAGGTCAAGTCTGGTCAAGTCAGGTCACGTTAAGTCAGGTCAAGTCAGGTCAAGTCAGGTCAGGTCAAGTCAGGTCAAGTCAAGCCTGTCAAGTCAAGTCAGGTCAAGTCAGATCAGGTCAAGTCACGTTAAGTCAGGTCAAGTAAGGTAAGGTCAAGTCTGGTCAAGTCAGGTCAGGTCACGTCAGGTCAGGTCACGTTAAGTCAGGACAAGTCAGGTCAAGTCAGGTCAGGTCAAGTCAGGGCAAGTCAAGTCAGGTCAAGTCAAGTCAGGTCAAGTCAGGTTAAGTCAGGTCAAGTCAGGTAAGGTCATGTCAGGTCAAGTCAGGTCAAATCAGGTCAGGTCAAGTCAGGTCAGGTCACGTTAAGTCAGGTCAAGTCAGGTCAGGTCAGGTCAAGTCAGGTCAGGTCAAGTCAGGTCAAGTCAGGTCAGGTCATGTCAGGTCAGGTCAATTCAGGTCAAGTCAGGTCAAGTCAGGTCAGGTCACGTTAAGTCAGGTCGAGTCAGGTCAGGTCAAGTCAGGTCAAGTCAGGTCAAGTCA
The DNA here is from genome assembly GCA_037103525.1 of Ganaspis brasiliensis. Lineage (NCBI taxonomy): Eukaryota > Metazoa > Arthropoda > Insecta > Hymenoptera > Figitidae > Ganaspis > Ganaspis brasiliensis. The sequence continues at coordinate 481,177 of JAZKLR010000727.1, forward strand.
AGTCAAGTCAGGTCAGGTCAGGTCAGTAAGGTAAGGTCAAGTCTGGTCAAGTCAGGTCAGGTCACGTCAGGTCAGGTCACGTTAAGTCAGGACAAGTCAGGTCAAGTCAGGTCAGGTCAAGTCAGGTCAAGTCAAGTCAGGTCAAGTCAAGTCAGGTCAAGTCAGGTTAAGTCAGGTCAAGTCAGGTCAAGTTAGGTCAGGTCAAGTCAGGTTAAGTCAGGTCAAGTCAGGTCAGGTCAGGTCAGGTCAAGTCAGGTCAGGTCAAGTCAGGTTAAGTCAGGTCAGGTCAAGTCAGGTTAGGTCAATTCAGGTCAAGTCAGGTCAAGTCAGGTCAAATCAGGTCAGGTCAAGTCAGGTCAGGTCAGGTCAATTCAGGTCAAGTCAGGTCAAGTCAGGTCAGGTCAAGTCAGGTCAAGTCAGGTCAGGTCAGGTCAAGTCAGGTCAAATCAGGTCAGGTCAAGTCAGGTCAGGTCACGTTAAGTCAGGTCAAGTCAGGTCAGGTCAGGTCAAGTCAGGTCAGGCCAGGTCAAGTCAGGTCAAGTCAGGTCAGGTCAAGTCAGGTCAGGTCAATTCAGGTCAAGTCAGGTCAAGTCAGGTCAGGTCACGTTAAGTCAGGTCGACTCAGGTCAGGTCAAGTCAGGTCAGGTCATGTCAGCTTAAGTCAGGTCAGGTCAAGTCAGGTTAGGTCAATCAGGTCAAGTCAAGTCAGGTCAAGTCAAGTAAGGTAAGGTCAAGTCTGGTTAAGTCAGGTCAGGTTTCGTCAAGTCAGGTCAAGTCAGATCAGGTCAAGTCAGGTTAAGTCAGGTCAAGTCAGGTAAGGTCAAGTCAGGTCAAGTCAGGGCAGGTCAGGTCAGGTCAAGTCAGGTCAGGTCAAGTCAGGTCAAGTCAGGGCAGGTCAGGTCAGGTCAAGTCAGGTCAGGTCAAGTCAGGTTAAGTCAAGTCAGGTCAGGTCAAGTCAGGTTAGGTCAATTCA